>JADRCH010000802.1:1505123-1624207 GCA_019843965.1 Rhynchomys soricoides
AGAGACAGAGACAGAGAGAGACAGAGAAAGAGAGAGACAGAGAGACACACAGAGATAGAGACAGAGACAGCGAGAGAAAGAGAGAGAGACAGAGACAGAGAGACACACAGAGAGAGAGAGATCTGAGTGAGTTGCCTCTTGGCAGAATTTGGGTCCTTTCCAGAACCCACTAAGTGACAGAAAGACAGGAGTAGCCCCTCAGGAATCTGGAAGGTTCCAGAACTAGAAGACAATCCTAGACGTGAGACGCTGGTGGGCAAACCCAGGGATTGACCCACCTGGGCCCCGAGTCTACCTGAGTCTGCCTTCCCGGAACTCTAAGGATGGCTGGTTTTCTCAATCCTTTATGTACACAGTCCTGCTTGGTTTGCTAAGACCTGCCTAGACTAACTTTTCCATGGCTCATCCTTATATATCACAGTGGAGGAGATGACTCCAGTTTTACAGGTGAGGAATCAGAGCTGGGATGAAGTGTCCTGCTCAGGGTCTCATGGAGTGAAGCACCCGACTATCTGGCTGCCTCCTCAGTGCTCTCCTGGAACCTGGTCCACACCATGACTTCCTGATGCCTAAGTACAGGAGACTGTGAAGTCGGGACACATCTCTCTGACACATCTATCACCACAGATACCCACTGAAGCTTAGCAGGGTAGGCCTTGGACAATCACCTTCTGAATTCCTGGTGAGCTGGACCCTTCAGTACAGGACAGAGAATACACAAACATACCGGGTGGTTCTTCAAAGCCTTCGTAGTTCTAGTTGTTCTTTTTGGTTGTTGTTAAAAGTATTTACTTCTTAGAATACTTCTTTAAAAAGTATTTACTAATTGCAGGGTAGTGATGGCACATGCCTTTAATTCTAGTACCCAGGAGGCAGACTGGAGGATCTCTGTGAGTTTGAGGCCAGCGTGGTCTAACAGAGTGAGTTCCAGAACAGCCAAAGCTACACAGAGAAACCTTGTCTGGGAAACACACAACAACAAAAATATTGTTTATTTTATGTGTGTGTGTAGGCCCGAATATATATATGTATGCATTCCTGCCACATGCATACAGGAACCTGAGAAGGTCAGAAGAAGGCATTGGATCCCTTAAAACTGGGAGTTACAGGTGATAGTGAGCTGCTCATGTCCTCTATAAGAGCAGCAAGTACACAGAGATGGCTCAAGGCTTGAGAGCACTGACTGCTCTTTCAGAGGTCCTGAGTCCAATTCCCAGGAACCACATGGTGGCTCACAACCATCTCTAACAGGATCTGATGCCCTCTTCTGATGTGTCTGAAGACTGTTACAGTGTATCCATATAAATAAAATAAATAAATCTTGGGCTGGAGAGATGGCTCAGTGGTTAAGAGCACTGACTGCTCTTCCAGAGGTCCTGAGTTCAATTCCCAGCAACCACATGGTGGCTCACAGCCATCTGTAATGGGATCAGATGCCCTCTTCTGGTGTGTCTGAAGACAGTTACAGTGTACTCATATATATAAAATAAACAAAATAAATAACTCTTTAAAACAAAAGAATTAAAACAAAGCAAAACAAACAAAAAAACAGCAATTACTGTCAACCACCGACCATCTCTCCATCCCAAAAATGACTTTTGATGTCAACAAAGATTTCATTTTTTGTTTCTTTGTTTTGTTAATCCTGAGATTTCTCGAGAAAAACCAACTCCAACATTTTGGGCCAAATTACAAGCAAGCTTTAAATATTAAATACTAATCAAGGGATGGACTTTAGCCAGGTGCGTTCTCTGGGATTTCCCAGCTGAAAATGGCCTTGAGCCTGATGTTGCAGGGGTTTATAAGGACAAACCTATAGGCCCCGTGCTTTCCCACGAGACTTTGTTATTTTCCCACGAACTCCCAGCATTTGGGTAGTTACCTCTGGTGTTCCTGGGTGGGTGAGATTTACAAGTTAATTTTGGACATTATATTTTCTTTCTTTTTTCTCCCCTGCTCCCCAACAGGGTTTCTCTGTGTAGCCTTGGCTGTCTTGGAATTCACTTTTTAGACCAGGCTAGCCTCAAACTCAGAAGACCAGGCTAGCCTCAAACTCAGATATCATCCTGCCTCTGCTTCCCAAGTGCTGGGATTAAAGGTTTGCACTACCCTGACTGGTTCTTCTTCTGTTTTAAAGGCTAACATTTAGAAATGGTGGCTGTAAGTCCTCAGCTCTGAGAAAAGGAGAGTGGAAGTCAGCAAATGCCCAGCAAGGGTTGATTCCCCACAGAGGGGAACAGGATGGCCAGGTCTCACCTGTATGTACCCAAGAATCTGTGGCACTTGGTAAAGAGAGCTGTTATCGCTCTGCCACTGGAAGCAGTGACAACAGAATAGCAGCTCCCAGTAACTGAAGACCCCCCTGCATGCAGACAACTCATTTCACACTCTCAGAAACTCCACCAAATTCGTACAGGTATTAGCTGGCTTTACAAACCAGGAAACTGAGGCTTAAGATAAGGATGTGAATTCACTGTAACAGGAGGACTTATACATTCCCTGGTGAGCAGGTGGCAAACCTTCTGCCTTTGAATGGTGTGGGCAGGAAAAGCGGCTATGACCACTGCCAACAAGTAAGTGTTTCTCTGGGTCTTCTAGAAAGGACCATCTTCCCTGAGGTGACACAGAAAGCAAGTGGGCAGGGACACTGTCCATTTTGCTTTGTAAATCCCCAGGACCGAACCTGTGCCTGGCCGGTGCCGGCAGTTAATAATAACCGCCAGACTGAGTGGCTGCACCAGGGCTCCCTGTGGGAATGGGGATGCAGCTGTTTGGCTTTCATGCCACTAAGGTGCCAGAAAGGGCTGGAACCAAGCTATGATAGAGAAGTGCAATCCTAGCCAACCTTTGTGGAATACTTGCTGTGTGTCAAAGCTCTCCTAGCTCTGACAGCAGGCCACGGGGTATGTACAACTGCCATTGACATCTCTATTCTGTCTATTTGATTCTAACAACGACTAGGGAGGTCAAAGAATTTTCTTGTCACACAGCAACAGAACCAGAATTCTAGTCCTGGTACTAGAAAGTCAGACCTCCCCCAGCCACCCTATCCCAAACTCTTTCACAGGACTGTAAGGGGAACGATGAGAAGTCTGTAGATCTAGAGCCTGTCATTCCAAGGTCCCCAGAAAATGAAACCTGCAACTTGATTTCCCTTTTTCCCATGGGGAGCTGGGGCACCCAAAGGCTGAGGCTGACCCAGGCTGTCCCAGGCTGTCCCAGGCTGTCCCAGGCTGTGCACCTCTCAGACACATGCTTGCTGATCCTGAGTTTCTGGCTCCTGGTACCTGACTTGTTCTCTAGGAGCCCCAGATGTACCTAGAAGACAAACTACACAGGATTCAGGGACTGAAGCAGCCATGTCAGGCTGTTCTGGTCCTCTCTCAGCCTCTGTCCCCGCCCCTGTGTACACACTGACTTGGCTTCTGGACTTCCTTTGCCTCCTGCTCCAGAAAGATCCCAATCTACTCCCTTCTTTCTCCTGCAGTGGTTCGCTGAATACCCCACCCTACCCTGATATCAGAACCAGAGAGAGATTCTGAAGGTTCTGCAGATGTGACACTATCCTGGACCTTCCCTCAGGCTCCAGGATCATCACGAAATGCATGATGGGTTCAGGGACAGATGATGGATGAGAAAAGAGAGGGGCTGAGGAGGACAGGAAGATTGCTACCCTGCCTCCTCTAAAGATGGGGGACACAGCCACAAGCTGAGATGTACAGGCAACCTCAGGAAGCTAGAAAGTGCCCAACTCTACCCATACCCCTGAGCCCATCTCACAGGCCCCCATGGTGTATTTCAGAATAGGACAGACCTAAGAGAGGAGTCAGCCATTATTCCAAAGCTTTCCATTAGACAGATGGAATTGCCAGCTTCTATAACTGAAAGGCATGGGGGGGAGGGAGGGGAAACAGCAGCAACCCTGTGTTTGTGTGTACACCAGTCCGAAGTGTTTCAGATAGGGCTTTGCAAACAATTTAAAACAAGAAACTTCTGGATCTTTGTAGAACTTTCACTTCCTTCTGCCTGCCGTTAAAGCCCTCCCCTTTTACCAGCTATTCTAGGAGGGAGGCAGAGGAAACAGAGGGTGACTCAGCAAAATCTGTCTTCCCTTTGTCTGCTAATCACCCCCTCCCAACCATGACACAGCATAAAAGCAGCTTGGGGCAGTGAGGAAATCACTACTCAGCAGTCCAGCTGCTGTGGGGGCTGGAATCCTGGGCAGGGATGGAGCTCTTTGTGCCTTTTGTCCCAGTTAGATGGCAGTAAGGGAATTTGTGTGGGTGTCTATAGGCAGGGATCCTCATAGACAGCAAGCATACTGACTGACTACACTATGCCTGAGACAGACCAGGAAGGGGACATGTCCCTAGCCCTGGAAGGCAGGGGACTCCAGTGGGACTTTGCAGCCTACATACACACACTGTGTTGATACACACACTGTGTATCAACAGGTCAGACAGTCCAAAGCAGAGAAAACACCAATAGCTGATATGAAGACATGGAATCCCAATGACAGAAGCATCCATGAGTAAGGTAGAACCCCTCTGACAGGCAGACAGATCTGTGCTGCCACACATATAGGACAGAAAAGGAGATTTTTTTCTTTTTCTTTTTTAAAAAGATTTATTTATTTATTATCTGTAAGTACACTGTAGCTGTCTTCAGACACCCCAGAAGAGGGCATCAGATCCCATTACAGATGGTTGTGAGCTACCATGTGGTTGCTGGAAATTGAACTCAGGACCTCTGGAAGAGCAGCCAGTGCTCTTAACCCCTGAGCCATCTCTCCTGAAAAGGAGATTTCTAACAAAACAGCTGCCCAAAGCAGAAAGACGGCACAAAGGACAGCTGCCCCTGGTAGTCCCATGCCAATCCCTCCCACAGACAGCAGCTAGACAGTTGGGTCAGAGAGGTGGAGCCCTCCTCATCCACATTTTCTCTTCCTCCTGCCTGATGACTTCAGAGGACAGTAACAGAAGGAGCTGCCCACCCCTTGTCAACATCTTTGAACTGCTCCTAGCTGCCCCTCAGGTAAAGTGCCTTTATCTTGGCACACCTGGCCCAGCCCTCCTCTCTTGCGGAGAGAGGGTCCCCACTCCAGCCCCTCCCCCACACCAAGCGTGCCAGACTGGAAAGAGAACCAGGAAGACTCTTACCCTCAGCTTTTGTGACCCTCCCCTAGAATACTCTTGCACAGAGACTCCTTCAGGTGCATGTTTGTAAACCAGCACTTGGGATACGGGAAGCAGGAGGAACCAGGAATACAACAGACAAGGATTACCATCTTATACCACTAGGATGGGAAATAACACTGTGAAATGTAAATGCAGACCACAGTGAGATAGCACCACACGTATTAGAAGTGCTTAATTAAAGAAGAGGATGCTCTGCAATGGAAGTGCACACCTTTAATCTCAGCACTCAGGAGGCAGAGACAGGTGGATCTCCGGGAGTTGGAGGCCAGCCTGGTCTACAGCCATAGTTCAAAAGAAGAAGGAGGAGGAGGAGGAAGAAGAGGAGGAAGAGGAAAGAAAAGATGGATGACTCCTAAGTGCTACAGATCGTGAGTGAATACAACTCTTTTTCATTGCAGATGATTATAATGTTATCCTAATATATTCTAATATATATCTGTATATATTCTAATATATATGTGTTAGCACAGAATTATTTTGAACTGAAGATAATAAGCCCCGCAAAAGCTCTGTGCTCTCCCTCCCTCCCTCTTGTGCCCCAAAGCAGACTTGGTATTATCATAGTGGATAGAAATATTAGATCTTTCCAAACCCAGAGTAAAACCCTAAGGAATCTTTTATTTTTATTTTATTTATTTATTTATTTATATTTATTTATTTTTGGTTTTTCTAGACAGGGTTTCTCTGTGTAGCCCTGGCTGTCTTGGAACTCACTCTGTAGACCAGGCTGGCCTTGAACTCAGAGGAATCTTTTATTTAAATTATTTTATTTTAGGCGTTTGGATGTTTTACTTACATGTATGTTTGTGTACCACGTTAGTACCTGATTTCCAAGGAGACTAGAAGACTGTTTTAGACCCCGTAGAACTGGAGGCACAGGATCGGAAACTGACATGTGAGTGCTGGGGATCGAACTAGATCCTCTGTCTTCTGAGTGCTCGGGTTAAAGCAATGCTTTACCAGTCACAGCTTCAGTTGTTATTGTTGTTGTGTTGCTGCTGCTGTTGCTGCTGCTGCTGCATTTCCAGCCAGGGAACCTAGGAGGCAACGGGAAAAGGTGTCTAGACCAAACCACTCGATAGAGTTTCTTCAAGCACTAATCATACACCAGCCGCCCAAACAGGGCCTCCGATTGTGGAGACTGTCCGGGGATGTCCATGGCATCTTTGCAGTCTTTATCTGCCACAGTCTCGCAGTGCGATAGCCCATATGTCCTCAGCAGGTCACTGGATTAGCAGGAATGCTGCGAACTGAAAGGACCTGCTGACCCCCGTACCAACACCCAAGACACCCAAGCTGGGTAAACACAAAAGGATAGGCTGCCTCTCATCCCAGTACTCTGCAGGCACAGTCAGACTGGCCTTGAACACACGGCAAGTTTCAGGATAGCCAGGGTTACAACGAGAGACCCTGCATCAAAAATTTCCCCAAAGGGGGTGAGGAACTTGCTGTATAATTTCATTTAGATAAGAACGTGTATGAAATAGAGATAAGATAACACATATATAACGTATAATAAACCAACATAAAAATCTAGAAAATGCAAAGTAAATTAATCAGATTGGGTGTCACCTGGTAGAAGGTGGGGCTCACCAAGGTGAGAAAACCTTTAAGAGTGATGACTATGCTCAGAACCCTGGTGGCTGGATGATCTCATAGAATATGCCCTGAACTCACCAGGCTTCGTTATAGCTCAGTAAGAGTTCCACGAAGATACAGACTCAGCGGAGGCTTTCTTGCTCTTTTCTCTCCTCGGTCATCTTATGGGGCCTGCCTTCCAGCTCCATGTGCCCCAGACACCCTCCCCCACCCAGCTGTGAACAATATTGGGCAGCAAGATGGCACAGGCATCATCAGCTTTCTAAGCCAGAGCTTGCTGGTACCACGTAGGCGTTGTCTGTATACTTAATGTAGGAGGCTTGGAATGTGAGGCTCAACTCCTAGCAGGAGGCCACACACTCACCTAAAATTTGGAGCCAGATGTGCCTGGCCTCCTGCATATTCACAACAACCCACTGGGCCTAAAGTTAAGGGTATAGATAGAGCTACACCCTTTTCAAATATCATCTGGCCTCCCTCATCATCAGACAGGCTGGAGGTCTGGTGTTTTCTGGTTTATCCACCCCACAAGGACCATATTGCCATACGGAACCTGGCTATAGCTCCAAAGTCCTGGCTCTGCTTGAGTGCACTAAAGGACTCCTAGGACAATGCAAACTGGCTAATTAAATGGACTGCGAGCAACGGTTTGCCACTCAAAGCGGAATCTCAACAAATAACTGTGTGCACTTGAACCCCCAGAGCCTTTATTTCTTCATTTGACAAAATGCAAATTAAAAACAGCATCCACCCCAGGGCTTGTGGGGAGGGCTGATTCAGTTAGGATCTGTAAGAAACTCAGAAGTGGGAGTGGCTCACGGGAAGAAGGGAAGTGTCCATTATGACACTTGGCCAGAGAGAGCCAGTTCCCCTTTTACCCTTCCAGCCCAGGGTTTCTCTAAGGTAGAATTTCCAAAGAGTTCTTTCTGCACTAGGGTGGGGCAGTCACTAGTATCTGGCACACCTTTGTCCTTTACCAAAGTTAAGAATATTAGCTTTCTTCTGTCTCTTGTTATGTGTTTATCTGGTAAGATGGCTCAGGGGGAAGAGCAAGCCCGATTACCGAGTTTGCTCTCTGGAACCCATGCAATGATGAACAGAGAGAACCAACCCCATAGAGTTGCCCCTCTGACTTTCATGTGTGTACTCCTCCTATTGTTGGGGCTCCACCAGAGAAAACTACTATGACATGGGTGTAAGCCAATAAAAGTCTTTATTGGGCGGTCAGTGACTACGCTGGTGTTCAGAATCCCAGGGTAACCTTTCTCAGGCTGAGCTTTTAAGCACCAAGAACATGTCATAGGCTGATACACTAAAGTTAGCAAGAGCAGTTAGCCAGAAGCAGAGCTACACAAGCTAAAAAGCAAGGTGAGTACATTTTGAGACTTTCCCAGAACTTGTCGTTTTGGCTGGTGGTGCTTGTTATCTACACACTGAGTTTTACGGCCCGAATGCTCTTTCCATTATGGTCTCACTTGTGTTAAGGTCTGGGGGCCTCTTATACTTCTACCCCATACAGAGAAAAGTAAACCTTTCTTAGGAAGTGATTTGAAATGTCCAGAAAAGCAGCAAGAAAACAAAAACAAATGAACAAACACCACCACCAAGGAATTTCTGTATGCTTTTCTTTCTTTCTTTCTTTCTTTCTTTCTTTCTTTCTTTCTTTCTTTCTTTTTGAGACAGGGTTTCTCTGTGTAGCCTTGGCTGTCCTGGAACTCACTCTGTAGACCAGGCTGGCCTCGAACTCAGAAATCCGCCTGCCTCTGCCTCCCGAGTGCTGGGATTAAAGGCGTGCGCCACCACTGCCCAGCTGTACGCCTTTCTAAAGGCAGAATTTGGCCCCACTTATTTGTGTTCCCCCTTGCCCCTGTCCCTCACCAAAGAGTAAAACTGCAGACCACTTTCCTTTTTCCTTAAATTTTCTACCACATTATGCCCAGGCAACAGACAGTTTCTTCAAACTTCTGTACGACTGCAAACAACAGGAGAGTCAACTGATAATGGTTCATTGTAAGTGGAGGCCGGGGCTGGGAGTTAACTGATAGGATTGACTAGCACGGAGAAACAAACAGGTGCATGTAACATGAAGAGGGCGAAAGTACACACATGTGAATAACATGAATGTGTGAGACACAGGAGCACTCAAGAAAGCAGAGACAAGAGCCAGGCATGATTATGCTGAGTTAGGCTAAGAGATAAGGGAATCCCTAAGAAGGCAAGGAGGAGCGTCAGAAAGAAAGTGTCCATGTACCAGAACTCACAAGACAGTAGAGTATCCTTAGGTCCTACTTCCGGACCTCCAGGAACCCACTTCCTTCCTCCTGGCCTGTGAGTGGTTTCCTCCACATGGAAACTGGAATATACATACATACATATACATATACATACATACATATATATACATATATATATATGTGACTTGTTCTCACTCTGTGACCCAAGTCTAGCCTTAAACTTGCTCACTTGCCTTCTGCCTTGGACTCCCAAGTACTAAGATTACAGGTGTGTGCCAACATGCCCTGCCTTGGTTTTTTTTTTTTTTTCCAAATAAGCCTTTTATTCATTTATTAGTAGTGTTGTCTTTAATCCAGGTGCACAGGAGGCAGAGATAACTGAGTTGCAGGCCTGCAAGGGCTCCATAGTGAAAGCCTATCTTTTTCTTTTTCTTTTTTAAGCCTTTAGCACAAAATAATCTTTCTGCCAAAGGGCTGGGAAGATGGCTTTCTGGGGTTAAGTGCTTGTAGTGCAAGCCTGGCTGTTAGCATTCTGTCTAAACTCCACCCCACAGTTGCCTGGCAACAGCCAAGTACATTCCTCCCCACAGTTGCCTAGCAACAGCCAGGTGGGCCTGGCCCACAATAAAACGGGCTGCTTGCCCCTCCTCTATCTCTTGCTTCTCTCTCTCTTTTTTTTTTTTTTTGGTTTTTCGAGACAGGGGTTCTCTGTATAGACCTGGAACTCACTCTGTAGACAAGGGTGGCCTCGAACTCAGAAATCCGCCTGCCTCTGCCTCCCAAGTGCTGGGATTAAAGGCGTGCACCACCACGCCTGACTGCTTCTCTCTCTTCATCTCTTGTCTCTTACCTTTCTCCATTCCCTTCCCCCATCTCTGCACGTGGTCATGGTTAGCCTCTCCCTTCCTGTGTGGCTGGTCCCTCAAGGGGAAGGGATGCCTCGGCATGGACCCGCTGAGGCACACCCTTCCCCCACACCTACCTCCCCCATAACCCCATAGAACATATATCTCTTTATATTTTTATAAACACATCACTGGCCACCTGAGGTCAATTCCTGAAAATCTTGAGAAGGTGGAAAGATATAACTGATTCCACAAAGTCATCATCTGACCTTCATTCAAGTGCTCCCCAACACACACACACACATACACACACACACACACACACACACTTAAAACATTTTTACAATGCAGAAAAGGTAGACTTGGGGATGGTTGGTTCTAACTAACTTATTAATTTAAAGGCAAGGTCTCCCGTAGCTTCGAGCTGATTCTCTTACAGTTGTTTTTTTAAAAAAAAAAAAAAGATTCTGTATACACACACATAAGGTAGCTATTTGCTTGATGTCCCTCTATAGTTCCCTGCCTGTAAGTGCTGGATCCGAGCCAGAACTCGTTGTCCTCGGCCCACACAGAGGACGTGCTAAACCAGCACGTCCGCTCTCTTTCCTGCCAGGACTCTGCCCCTAGGGGTTCAATCCCGATCAACAGGAACCATGACTCAGCGAAAACAGACCTCGGGACCGTGACTCAGCATCACTCAGTCCCGCACCTTGACTCAGCAGAAAAGGCACAACTCCGGGTTCTTAAGGGATTGCTTAAGACTGCAGATCTCGGGCGGGCGGGTCAGCCCTGGCTGCTGCTCAGAGGAACAGCTTGCTCTCTTTGCACTCTGGCCCCTGCTTCTCCCCTCCCTCCCCTCTTTTAGCCCTGGAAGCTTGTATGGGAGAAGTGATCAGGGGGACTCTGCTACAGCTTTACGAGGGTGGGAATCAGCTGCCGTCACCACTGATAATTCAACAGGGTCAGTTCCACACACACACACTTGTTTTCTTTAAAACTGTTAACAGCCGGTCATGGTGGCACATGCCTTTAATCCCAGTACTCAGAGGAAGAGGCAAGCGAATTTTTTGAGTTCAAAAGCAGCCTGGTCTACAAAGTGACCAGGACAGCTAGGAAGGACTACACAGAGAAAATTTGTCTAGAAAACCCTGCTAACGGAGCTGGAGAGATGGTTCAGCAGTTGAGAGCGCTGGTTGCACGTGGCAGCTCACAATTGTCTCTAACTCCTGTTCCAGGGAGTCTGATATCCTCACACAGATATACGTGCAGTCAAATCACCACTGTACAGAAAATAAAAATAAATAAATCATTAAAAAGAAAACCCTAACCTTAACAGGGAGGAGTCTGGAAACAGCATTCAGAAGTGGCACCTCGAAAGGGGAAGGAAGAATAAATCAGCCTTAGGCCTCAAGAGGCTGAGAGAGAGAATGTATTTAACTGTATTTGGTGACAGCTTTATCCATGTTACAGATTTCTGGCAAGGAAACCATCTGCCAAATGATTAGTGGAATGAAACTGAAGACTGACCCAGATGAGTCCGCTCTACATGTGGTCCTGTGGCTGCCCAGGTGCAAACGAGCTGGGCATCACTGCCCTGTATATCAAACTCCACCCAGAAGAGGAATCAGGACCAAGACCTGGAGCCTGGTCAGCCCTCAGAGCCTTGCTTGCTCAGCAATGAAGATGGGGCAGATTGAGGATGTCACCCTAACTCCTCTGAAAGAAAGGGGGTCATTGTGGTTGAACAGGGCTTCTCAAATTGTTTTCTGTTAATAAATTGCTTTATGTAAAGTAAAAATATAAGCAAAACTGCTCAACAAAAACTGTTTTCCTTGTACTTAATTCTAATCTTGGCTTTTACACAAAAATTTTAAGTACATTTTAAAGCATGCACAAAGTCCATGTTCCATCTCTGGTAGAGCAAAAAGCACCTAAACAAAAAACACTTCCGACCCCTGGTTATGAAAGTGATGCCTGGTGAGGTTCAGGAGGAGTGGGCTCTCGGGTCAGATCACCTTCCTTTGGAATGCTAGGATTGAAGTCGCGTGCACCACACCCTGCCTGCCACCTGACTTTACACCCATCTTTACTCTCATCTCTCCGTTCTCACCAGAGAAGCTTCCTTTTTGCAGCAGATGGAGATTAACACAGAGTACTGACAGGTCACTGAGCAGAGAGTAAAAGATTGTATGGTCAAAGAAAACAGCGGTGACGGCTCTTGGAGCAGGAGATGGAGGTAGTGAGTTAGGCACAGCTACAGAGCAACATCATGTCTCAACCAGATAAACCACACATCGGAAGGAAAAAACAACCCTAAGCCTGGCTTTCAGTCCATTCGTAATAAACCATGAGATTAAACAGGACTTCCTGGGCTGGAGAGATGGCTCAGCAGTTAAGAGCCTTGACTGCTTTTCCAAAGGGACATTCAAGTCCCAGCACCCACATGGCAATTCACAAAAGATCTGACACCTTCACACAGACATACATGGAGGCAGAACATTAACGTCCATTAAACAAAACAAAAAGCACAAGACTTCCTTTCCTCTTCATTTTTTCCTTGTTTTTTTTTTTTTGGTCTCCCATCTCCGCCCCCTCCCTCCCAGACAGGGTTTCTCTGTGTAGCCCAGCTGTCTTGTAACTCCCTCTGTAGACCAAACTGAACTCAGCCATCCTCCTGGCTCTGCCTTGGAGTGCTGGGGCTACAGACACGTGCCACCATCTCTTGGCTCCTTTTCTTATTGTTCATTTGTTTATTTGCTGGGTGGCACAATGGCACGCATGTGAAGGTCAGAGGACAACTTGCTGGAGTTGTGAGTTCTGGGGACTAAAGCCATGACACATGCAATGGCAAGTACCTTTACCCAGGGAGCCATCCGTTGGCCCATCTTCTTCTATGGTGCCATAACTGGAAACCAAGGCTTTGCTTAGGGTTAGCAGTGGCTTTAGAAGCCCAGAGCCCCAAGCCCTCTCCAGCCAGCCCCTGATAGACACAGACACAGTATGTTCAAAAACCAAACCGTGCTGTTTCCTGAGTCCCCTCCAGTGGTGTGTCATCTGTTCCTCTTCTCTGTGCTTCCTCTTTCTTCTTCAGCCCTCAGCCTCACCACTCCAGCTGTCCACCCTTCCCCAGACACCTTTCAGCTTCCATGGGCAGGCAACCATGTCAGTAATGAGGGGTTCTTGCTACCATAAACAGCATGTTTACAGATGGACCATCTGGCCCATAAAGCGGGGGTGGGGGGGTTGGGGGGCAGAACCATGGAGAGGATCAATCAAAAGTGGTGTGAATGCTGTCATGTGATGGTGGTGAGAGGTGGGGACTATGTAGCATTGGTTATTGTGGCTGGGGGTGGGAGGGCTGGGGCTGTCCCCTCCTCTTTCCTAGAGAACTCTGCTGGCTTCCTTGAACAGGTGAGCCTACCTTAATGCCCATCAGACTCCTGGGAGATGTTGGGAGGATTTGGGTGGGTGCCCCCATAGAGACTCTAGATCTTTATGTTCCCAAATGAGTTATTTACTGCTAAGTTATTTCTCTGCCAGTGAAATAAGTCAATTCAAACCAGATTAAAATATATATAACAATGGTTTATTGAGAAACTGCTCTTGGGTGGGCAAGTTCATTGGCCCCAAGAAAGGAGGCCAAGGAAGTAGTCATGGAAAGGGAGACAGAGGGGAGGGGGAAGAGAAAGAGAGAAAACGCTGGTGCAGAGAGAAGGAAAAAGGGACAGAGAGCCCAAAATGTCTGTATTCTATAGGGAAGAGCCTCTCAGGGAAGGGCAGCTCAGTCCCATGACTGGAAAGTTCAGAGTAGAAGGCTTGGTTTGCTAGGTAGGGACTGAGGGATGCTGGGGGAACCTAGGAGAACCCAGGTCTGCTCTGGGATGTACCTCAGTCCTTTGTCCCGGGTCTGAAAGCCAGCACTTACTCTCTGTGTGGCCTTGTGCTTGCTCATCAAACTCATTGGTGATACCAGGGTGTTAGAATTCAGGAGCCCAGAGGGAGAGCCTGCTATGTGACTGACAGGTGCTGGTGTGCAGGGACTGTGGCCTTATGGAAAACAGGGATCCTCAATTCATAAGATGAGTGTTGGAGTCTCAGCAGCAAAATTGAAGCAGAGTTTTTCAACTTTGCAAATCAGATGTCAACCTAAAGAAAAGGCAAACAATTCCTAGGACTTGAGAGGCAGAGGCAATCAGATCTCTGAGTTGAGGCCAGTCTGGTCTTCAGAGGGAGTTCCAGGACAGCCAAGGCTATACAGAGATATACCCTATCTTTAAAACCAAAAATTTCCTCCTACAGGACTCAGTTGTATATCAGACTGTAACTTTTTAACTTTAAGCAAAGCAAATCGCTTCCTGCTGCTGGGGATGCCAGGGCTCTAGTGCCTCCTGCTTCGGTTACTCATTGATGAACGGTAAATGTACATCATACTGAAAACCAGAACGATTTATTTCCTACCCCCTGATAGGACTCACATGCCTCTATCAAAAAAGTAGCTGGCCTTCAGCTCCAACAGATTCTTGCTAAGGTCTCGTGTAACCCAGATGGCCTTGAGCTCCCTGGATAGCCAAGAATGGCCTTGAGGTTTTTTTGTTTTGTTTTGTCCCCCCCCCCACCCCCCCGAGACAGGGTTTCTCTGTGTAGCCCTGGCTGTCCTGGAACTCACTCTGTAGACCAGGCTGGCCTCGAACTCAGAAATCCGCCTGCCTCTGCCTCCCGAGTGCTGGGATTAAAGACGTGCACCACCACTGCCCGGCCGGCCTTGAGTTTATCTCCCAGGTTCTATCAAAGCCAGGTCTACATCCCTAGTCCCCATTTCCAATTTCTAATAAAAATTTAGAATTCTTTCATATAATATATACAATAGATTGAACTAAAGAACGAAACCAAACCAAATCAAGTCAGTTGGTGGTGACACACACCTTTAATCCCAGCACTCAGGAAGCAGAGACAGACAGATCTCTCTGAGTTCAAGGCCAGCCTGATTCACAGGACAGCCAGGGCTACATGGAGATACCCTGTCTTGAAAAGCAGAGGAGAGAGAGAGAGAGAGAGAGAGAGAGAGAGAGAGAGAGAGAGAGAACTTTCTAAAGGCTGGTAGTTTGACCTTTGAGGCTTTGAGGCTCTGAACTAGCCTGTACCTTATGTTCTTTAGTTGGCTGTGCCCATGGGGTGTGTCCTGAGGTGGTGGCAGCTTAAGTTATTATCAACTCTGGCCACCTCACCTTTTCTTTCTCATATGCTGCTCTGTCACCTGACATTCCGAAGAGGCCAATACAGTGTGGAGCTCATATCATCCTGTGCTTTTGCTGTTCAGGAGGGCAGGCAGGTCACCAGGGCCAATATCCAGCAGGTCAGCAGCTCAGCTGGCCTTGGTGGGGACAGGGGCACTCGGTTTCCATCAGTCTATTTACCAGTCCCATTTGCTTGTTTCCTAACTGTTCTTGTGTCTATAGAGTAAATCAAGGACAGTGACTCTTCTGGGGTACATTCCCAGCACCCATCTCAGAATCACAGCACAGAAGTGATGGCAGGACATCCCCTGGGACAGAGAACAGAGGCCGGTTTGAAGCTGTGTGAACACACTGGGCAGGGCTGAGAACAGAGAAGAGGTGGGGCAGGCCTGCACTGAGTTAGAGATTTGCCACTGCTGGTAGTGCTGGGGGTGGAGCCAAGGGCCTTGCCTCAACTGCTTGCAAGCAAGGCAAGCACTCCTCTTCCAAGCCACATCCCAGCCTTTTGCCAGCCCAGTAACCTTTGTCTCCTCTCCAGCTTTCCATATGAACAATAGATCCAGGGATGGTGACACAAAATCACGCATATCTAAGGTGGAGTAAGCTGTCTTGTGATTTCTCTATTCATCTTGTTATTATGATCACAGAGAATTCCACGATGGGTGAATGTCAGGAACGACTTGACTGGAGGATGTGACACTGAAGAACTGGTTAGATCATTTGTGGGAGGAGCATGTTCTACAGGGAACAGCAAACAACTTATACAGACCACAGGACTCTGAGGTGTGTGTGTGTGTGTGTGTGTGTGTGTGTGTGCTTGTGTGTTGTGAAAACAGCCTCTATTCTGGGTGTTTCTGGGGACAGACCCAGGAGCTTTGTCTGAGCCAGAAAGTGAGTCTTTAACTTAGGTGAAGAATTTGATTTTGTTGAGGTTTGAGGATACTAGTTAATTTGAAACACGGTCACAGTCAGTGAGATGGCTCAGCTTGTAAAAGTTCCTGCTGCCAACCCTGAGGACTTGAGATAACCTGAATTTGATTCCTGGGATTCATACAATGGAAGGAGAGAACTGAAAACTGTCCTCTGACCTCCCCTAGTAGGCATGCACACATACACACATGTGAACAGACAAACAAATATAAATGTGATTTTAAAATTAAACAAAACTTATCCAGGGGTTGAAGAGATAGCTCAGCTATTACACGAAATCACTGTACTCCCGGAGGGCACAGTTTGGTTCCCAGTGTCATGATCCTACATCAGGTGGCTCACAACCACCTGTAAGTCTAGCTCCAGGAAATCCAATGCCCTCTTCAAACATGCACTATGCTCACATGCACATATCTATACACATACACACTTAATTAAAAAATTAAAATAAGGGACTGGAGAGATGGCTCAGAGCACTGATTGCTCTTCCAGAGGTCATGAGTTTAATCTCCAGCAACCACATGGTGACTCACAACCATCTGTAATGGGATCCAATGCCCTCTTCTAGTGTGCCTGAAGACAGAACACTCATATAAATAAATACATAAATAAATAAATATTTTTAAAAATTAAAATAAATATGTACCAATAAAATATTTGTAAGAATATTCTGGCTGTTTGGAAGCCCCCATCTTGAGGAGAGCAGTGCCCAGGGTCTATGCTTCATTCTACAACCCCTAATAGCAGATGATAGTCTAAAGACCTCCAGGAGGTTTGGAAGTCTGGAGGGGGAGCTCTCACCATGGAGCCCAGGAACCTCCATCCTTCAAAGACCTTCCTGTTCTGTTCTGTGCTGTGCTGACTCAGGCATGAAGTGCCACTCCTTCCCCAGTTTCACCAAGTGCCACTCTTGGCAAATATTTGTAGGCAGGACATCTGGGGCCACTGAGAAGGTTGACAATAAGCTAGCTGGAAAGCAGAGTGACATGGCACCTTAGGTTCTTCTGGATGGCTTTGGTTTCCTCTCTCATTCATCAGCTCCTGAGCCTTGAGACAATTTGTCTGGTCTTAGCTCACTGGTGCTCTCCTGGGATAGTGTGAACATTGTCCTTTTCCTGGTAAGAGCGTCTTCAGCTCTTCCCTCTTTGAGCCTAAAGATCCCACAGTATGATTCACAACTTGAGCTGACTTGGTTCCATGTCTTCTAGTCACTTCCTGGACATGGCCAGCCATTTCCTAGCCTTTTGCATGTTTCGTTGCAGCTCAGACAATGCCACTCACTTTCTTGTCCCTTATGCCGGAAAGGGTCGAGCTTCAGCCTAACAGGGTAGTACATGTCTGTGAACCAGCTTAAGAGTTAGAGAAGAAAGGATCAAGAATTTAGACCAGCATCAGCTACATAATCACTTGAGGCCAGCTTTTCCTATATGAGATCATGCCTCAAAAAAAAAAAAAAAAGTCTCTGGACTCTCATGGTAGACAGAGAGAACCAACTCCTATAAGTTCTTTTCTGACCTCACATGCACACGTGTGGCACAAGTGCATACTCTCAGATTGTGTGTATGTGCTTGCAAACGTTTAAAATAATAATAATAATAATAATAATAATAATAATAATAATAAAAATAAAAAACACTGTTAAAAAAGACAGGGGCGGGAAAGATAGCTCAACTGTTAAGAGCACTGGCTGTTCTTCAAGAAGGCTGGTCTTCAAGAAGACCAGGGTTTAATTCTAAGCATCCACATGGCAGCTCGCAATCATGTGTAACCCAGTCCCAGAAGAACAGGTGTTCACTTCTGGCCTCCACGGCCACTGTATGCAAGTAGTGCAAAGACATTTATCAGGCAAAACCACCCATATACATAAAAGAATAAATGATTTTTAAAAATTCAGCTTCTTCCAGGTCAACCAGGGCTATACAGAGAAACCCTGTCTTGGAAAAAAAAAGAAAAAAAATTCAGCTTCTAGGGTGGAGAGATGGCTTAACAGTATCTTTTGCTCTTACAGAAGACCCAGGTTCACCTCCCAGCACCCACACCAGTGGCTCACCAACACCTGCAAAGCCAGTTCCAGGAGTTTCCATGTACACATGTGGTACACATGAACTTACAAAAGAACACATGCATAAATAGAAATAATAAATCTTTTTTTGTTATTTGCTTTTTGTTTTTTCAAGACAGTTTCTCTGTGTAGCCTTGGCTGTCCTAGGCTTGCTTTGTAGACATGGCTGGCATTGAATTCACAGAGATCCACCTGCCTCTGCCTTCTTAGTGCTGGGATTAAAGGCGTGCACCGCCATGCCTGGCACGATATAATCTTAAAAGGTCAAACCTTGAAAGTTTAACCTCAGGTCTCATGAATACCCTCTTCTTGTGCTCATGTAGCACCTTAGGCTATGCCAAGAAGACTCCTGCTGGCCGGCTGGTGTATGGACCGGTGTCCCTGTGCACTGCATGTATGATGGCAGCATGACCAACGGACCAAGGCTGAGTAAAGAGGAACCTGATAGAATAGGAGGGGTGGAACACATCACTGATCTCAGCTCCAGTCTGTCTCCTGCAGGTCTTTGATCTTCCACAAATCGCAGGTGCTTGCTCTTGATAGCTGGTGCACTAGTGGTTGGGCTCCTGGCACAACAGTGACTGAAGAGGGGGTCAAGGTATGGATGCCAGAAGGGGATAGCAGAGACAGTGGCAGTAAAGCAAGAAGTGAAAGGGACCAGCTTAGCACTTTGCAAAGCCAGGAGCAAAGCCTTCAAGGACAGAGCAGGACTAGGGTTTCATGAATGAACGTGTCCACAAGGCTGAGGCCAACGTTGGCAGGAGTGTTTCAGAGCCTATTGCCCTATGAGTCTGGTTAACCTCAACTCCTGTCCTTCTGGGTCAGGGGGTCTGCCTCAACCAGCAGGGCTGCACAGATGGAGGCTGACCAGCTAGAGTGTCTTCGATGGGTAATACTGGACCCAGTCTGATTACTGATGTGCAAAAGGGAAAAATAGGAACTGCTCGCTGGCAGGGCAGTGGTGGCGCACACCCTTAATCCCAGCACTCGGGAGGCAGAGGCAGGCGGATTTCTGAGTTTGAGGCCAGCCTGATCTACCCTGTCTAGAAAAACAAAACAAAACAAAACAAAAAAACAAAAAGGAACCGCTCAATGTATTGCAAAGTATCATGCAGACAAATTCAAAAGTGAATATCTATACACACATGTAAATATCTCTGTACACACAGAGTGATGTTCCCAGCCTCCATGCAGCCCTACGCTCAGGCCCAGGCCCAGCATTTAGTACTAGTACACACCAGCCCAACATCATTAGGATCCTTTCTTGGGAGCCATTAGGGACCTTGGCTAGCCTCACTGAGGGCACTTCTCTATGTTTGTTTGTTTAT
This sequence comes from Rhynchomys soricoides, assembly GCA_019843965.1. NCBI lineage: Eukaryota > Metazoa > Chordata > Mammalia > Rodentia > Muridae > Rhynchomys > Rhynchomys soricoides. The sequence continues at coordinate 1,524,554 of JADRCH010000802.1, forward strand.
TTAATTTATTTATATGAGTACACTGTAGCTGTCTTCAGACACACCAAAAGAGGGCATCGGATCTCATCACAGATGGTTGTGAGCCACCATGCGGTTGCTGGAGATTAAACTCATGACCTCTGAAATAGCAGTCAGTGCTCTTAACCACTGAGCCATCTCTCCAACCCTGACCTTGATTCTCTTTAAACACAATTCCCAAGGGTTCTGGTCCTGTGTCCAACAGGAGGACAGCTACCTATAATGTTGTCCATAGTTCATTTTACTTCCCCCTTTTGGGGGTGGGACCAAAGTGCAAGAATGTGTCTTCACCTGAATTTCATCCTCTCCTTCCTCTCCACCCTCCAGGAGACAGGGGGTGTAGCCCTGATAGTTCTGCAACTTGCTCTATAGTCCAGGGTGCCTTCAAAATCAGATTCGCCTGCCTTTGCCTCCCCAGTGCTGGGATCAAAGGTGCCCACCACGAAGAAGCTGGGTTCATGTTCATTTGAGGCCTGCTGGCTCCTTCCCTCCACCTGTCCATCCCATCTGCTGGTAGATGCTTTCCTACCTTGATCATCTGGAGGGCAGCATAGTCTAACCAGCTCCCTGCTTTCCCATTTCTACAGAATACTTGGGCTTTGTACTGGTTGGTCTTGTGTATCAGCCTGACACAAGTTACAGTCATCAAAGAAGCTCCACTCAGAAAATACCTTCACAAGATCCAGTTGAAGTCATTTTTTCAATTAATGATCAATGGGGGTAGGCCCCAGCCCATGGTGGTGCCATTTGTGGGCTGGTGGTTCTGGTTTCTATAAGAAAGCAGGCTGAGGAAGCAAATAAGTAGCACTTTCCCATGGCCTTTGCATCAGCTCCTGCTTCCAGGATCTTACCCTGAGGTCTTGTCCTGACTCCCTTCAGCGATGAACAGTAATGGGATATAAGACAAATAAACCCTTTCCTCCCCAGCTTGCTTTTTGGCATGGTGTTTCATTGTAGCAATAGGAACCCTAAGACAGGCTTTGCCTTGTGTTGTGTTTTCTCCAAGTCTTTCTCTGTTTTGAGACGGATCTCCTTCTGTAGCCCAGGCTAGCCTGAAATAATGTGATCCAGGTTAGCCTTGAACTTGTAACAACCTTCTTGCCTTAGCCTTCTGTACATGGGGATTATAGGGGTGATCTTCTACCCTTCCACCCGTGTCATTTTTTCTGAAGGAGGTAGTGACATTTAAAGGCAGGCTGGCAGACTAGTGGAGTGGGATGACATATCTATGGGGTAACTGAAGCCCAGAGAGAGGATAGGGTTTGCCTCAAACCACACAGCATTGTGCATGATGTGTGCAGCAGAAGTTGGGCCTGCTTGCTGATGCCCAGGTAGAACTCCAACTACAAAGCCACTTGCTTGGAAAAGGTAAGCCTGGGAGTCCCCATGCTCTGGCCCCGTGCTGCCTACCTGGTGCTCAGTCTGGGTGGGAGCTGCCTCTTCCCAAAGCCAGGTTGAGATAGCGGTTTAAGTAGAAGTCCGAGTTCAGAGGTTGCCTGACTCCTGATTTTTGTGTACACCCCCTCCAGAGATTGCACCAGGGACACACAGTTAGAAATAAAAACAAAGACCATTTATTAAGAAAGGACAAACAGAAGAAGCTTCTATTCAAACTTGTATTGAAGGTTATTAATCTGCAATGCAGGGACATGCTACAAGAGAAATGTCTTTGATTTTTTGCATTGAAGAAAAAGAACATCAAATAAATGAGGATAGGAGAGAGCCTGCATGCTCCTCCAGAGGACCCTGGGTTTAATTCCTAACACCCACATGGCGACACAGAACCTTCAGTAACTCCAGTTCCAGGGTGTCTGATGCCCTCTTCTGACCTCTGTGGGTACAGAACACACTTGGTGCACAGACATACATGCAGGCAAAACACCCATACAAATAAAAAAAATTTTTTTAAAGTATAAACTAATATAATTGTATAAATACCTTGTCATGGATTAATCTACTGAATTAAAATAATATCCGTGGGCATATACAAGTATATGGCAATATTTATTTATCTCTGTGAAAAAATTTTCAAAAATCAAATGCAAAATTTTTATTATAGATAAATGTTAATCTATGAATATCTGCAACTGAATTACTGATCAAGAATACTCACTCTGAATCTTAATTATGAGAAATATCATTCCTTTTAATAAAATATTCTATCCTTCTAAAAAAAAAAAAAAAGAAAGAAAGAAAAAAGAAAGGACAAAGAGCCAGGCACGTAGTGTACACCTTTAATTCCAGGACTCATGAGGCAGAGGCTGGTGGATCTTTGAGTTTGAGGCCAGCCTAGTCTATACAGAGCAAGTGCCAGGACAGCCAGGGCTAGTGAGCAAGTTAAAATATGTGATCCAAAAAGACTACAAGATTCCTCAACACAGCAGCCTGAGCATGCTCCACTCATTTACGAAGCCCAGGCAGGGAAGTGTTTCCAGTCTTTGCCACCCGTTTTCTGGTATGTTAATCTTTTTTAAACAATTATTTTATATGTATGTGTTTTGTTTGCATTATGTTTGGGTACCATGTACACATCTGGTACCCACAGAGGCCCAAAGGAAGCTCCAGATTCCCTGGAACTGGAGCTAGAGACAGTAATAAGCTACCATGTGGGTGCTGGGAATTGAACCCTTGTCCTTTGCCACATGCAATTGTTGTGACAACATGAAATAAAAATGGCCATTGCAAACCAAGAACACCCCTGCCACACCTGGATCTTAGACGTCCAGTTTTCAGTGTGAACAAATGTGTGTTTGGTCAGCGGTGACCCTTTGCTCGGGAACTGTGCAAGGGAACGGCATGGGCCAAGGACTTCTGTGGAGCTTTTTGATGCTGGAAGTGGGGAGGCTTCCTCCAGGGACAAATCCCAGAACTCCCAGACAGTAGGGTGTGGATGTAACTCTCTCTGCCTACAGTGAAGCCTGCCTCTGCCTTTCCCTTCCTGTCCCAAAGCTGTGAGTGGCAGAATGGCCACTGGCAGTGAAGGGACTGCAGCAGGCCAGAGGGTTTCAGGAGCTTGAGTTGAGGGAAGACTGGTGTTTGGACAGAGTCATGGGGTCCAGCAGAGGATGGCCTGGAAAACATCAGATAGGGACAGCAACAGATTGGTGGTGATGGGACAGAGCAAGAAGCAGGAAGAGTGGACAAAGCTAGGTGTGGGGAGAAGACAGCGCTCAGGGTTTGGGGAAGGAGGTTAGGAAGTTTACTTGCTCAAAAACAAAAACAAAAACAAAAAATAAGCAGGACAGTGGTGGCACACGCCTTTAATTCCAGTGCCTGGGATGCAGGGGCAGGCGGATCTCTGAGTTCAAGGCAAGCCTGATCTACAGAGAAGTTTCAGAACAGTCAGGGCTTCACAGAGAAACTCAACCTCAAAAAGAAACACAAACCAAAAGAACCAAAAAACCCACAACCAATCCCCCCAAAAAGTACAGTGGGGTTGTTTCATCACTGGAGAAGGGAACGGCACAAGAACCTGGAATATGAGAACTCTGCTGGGCTGTATGGTGCCATGGTGCAGTCCTGGCTTCCTTCACGGTAGTGCAACAGTTCAGCTGTACGCTTGGCAGAAGCCTGCTAGTGTGCACACCAGGCTCTGTCAGGAGCACCAGGAGATGGGTCCTACCTATCAGAAGCTTTATAGCCTGTTGCTAGCTGTGTGTGCCCAAGAGTCAGGTTGAGTCAGAGCTGAAGCTTCTGGAAATCAAATCCTTAGCTGGGTTTTGAAGGAAATACTTCAGGTCCTTCAGATTCCAGCTCCTGTTTCACCAGAGAAGTGAGGGTGGGGATAGGGTGTGTGTGTGCGTGTGCGTGTGTGTATGTGTGTGCTCACCCAAGCACGTGTGGCATGAGCTTGAGGGAAAAGTGGGAGAGCTCTCTCGAATGCAGTACTGATGCCATCTTGTGGTCACAATGGGACACTGGTTCTGAAGCCAGGCCCACAGAGCAGGATGGCCTTTCAGCTAACTTGGAAGGCTTCAGGAAGCGCTGGCCTAGGCAGGACTAGAACCAGGACCCATGGCAATTCCTGCTTCACTCCCATTGCTGGGATCCAGTCAATTGTAGGCATCTTTGCACAGGCATCCAAGGCGGGGAGGAGAATGGTGATGCCCTCTAGGTCTCCAGCAGCTGTCCTGAATGGACACACTGGGAGCTGGGAAGCAACAGCACAGGCTGAGCTGAGGTGCTGTAAGCTAACTACTAGGATCTGCAGCCTAGTTTCCCACCAGCCTTCCCTCCCTTCTGCTGCCTGCTTGGTCTCCTGAGGGCTGGAAGATTGGGGGACTGATCACTTAATCCCAGCTTCACAATTAGCTCAGTGGCCCCTTTATCTCAGATCTAGTCTTTATTGCCCCTTCCCTTCTACAAGTCCTCAGGAAGGCACGTTTGTCGCATCTCGATTTGTATCACCTGCACTGAGCACCATGTTTAACATACAACTATCAGTCACAATATCAACCCCTGGTAATACACAATCTGGCAATATAGCTATTGGTAGGGCCCTAGGCTTCTGGAGTGGTCATGGAAACTTCCCTAGACTTTCTAGCTTACACAGGAAAGTAGCAGCCTTGTCTTTGAACATTTACAAAGTCAATTTCCCTAAAGGGCTTCAGATATGGAGAAAATAAAGGAAGCAGGTAGGTAGAGCAGGCAGGGGCATCCCTCGTCTCTATGACTCCATGACTTTGTTAATCAGACAAGGCCCTGCTTATTTATCCACACATTAAGGATAGCCACAGCGTGGATGCTATGGGACCAGGCCAGGGGTGGACAGGCCTGGCTTGGACATGTACTCTCAGCCCTTCTCCTGTATGAAGATTGAAAATCCCAGGCCCATGCAGGCTGACCCTAATCTGCTTCCTTTACCCATGTGTCCCTAGGGAGTGGGGCCAGGTCTCAGAGTACAGGTACCAGATCCCGTGTGCTGACCACTGCTTTCTGACTTTAAAGACAGTGTCTCTAAGCTGGGCAGTGGTGGTGCACGCCTTTAATCCCAGCACTCAGGAGGCAGAGGCAGGTGGATTTCTGAGTTCGAGGCCAGCCTAGTCTACAGAGTGAGTTCCAGGACAGCCAGAGCTATACAGAGAAACCCTGTCTCAAAAAACAAAACAAAAACAAACAAACAAAAAAACCAAAACAAAAAGACAGTGTCTCTAGCATTCTGCTCACTTGCTGCTAAGGGCTAGGTCAGCAGGTGCCTTCAGCTAGAAACAAGGCCTCTTGAAGCAGCCATGAGTTCCAGTCACTTGCATGCAGTGCTGACAGTACAGAGTTACCTCGGCCATGGCTGGCACCAGCACACTCCCTGTGACCTCCTGCCCCAATATGCCAACACTGTCCACCAATACTAGGCTCTCTCTTGACTAACATGCTACTATTGTAGGATGGGCAAAAGCCAGCTGCTAGGGGCAGTGGTATATGAAACCCAAACAGGTAGATGGCTCTCTTGTGCAGAGCAGAGGGAGGCTGGATTTGTGTGGTGAAGCAGGGATTTTATCTGTGAGTACAGCTCTGTGCTCTGCCCTGCTGTGCTGTGAGTGGCCTGTAGATGTCCACCACTCAGAGCCTTTAGCTCAAAGCACATGCCCCGCCCCCAGTGAGGTCAAATTGCTTCCTGCCAGAGCAGGTCATGCTGGCAAGTGGTTTTCTACTTTTATTTGGGGATACAAAAGGCACCTCTCCCTGTACCTGAAGACCAATCAATAGGTGAGCCCCAGGTGGGTGGAGCCCCTGCTGGAGGAAGAGAGCAAGGATAGGGGAAAGGCAGTGGAGGAACTGGGGGCCTCTGGGCTCCCAGAATTCCCGAGGTCTCATCTTGACACCTGGGCAGTGAGGTCTTTCCTCACTGGGTGCAGCTTCGTACCAGGACAGTGGGCAGCTCAGCAGGGGCCACCATAGTCCATCCCAACAGCCACTAAAGCCTTCTTCAGGCCCCACTCTACAGGGGATAGGATAGGGGAGGCTGTGGTAATGTCTCCTCTATTGCCTAGACTGGTAGTGTCGGTTCTGGAGGGCGCCTGTGGGCTTCTCTGGGGGAAGGGACCAGGGGACTTTTACGGAAGCAGCCTTATACCAGGTCATATCAGATCAGCTTGTCTGGGGCTCCAGGTCCAGTAAAGTCATAGTCGTTAGGAGGATGGGAAGAAGGCAGGACCAGTCAGGATCCCAGCGGAGGGCTGACTTGTTCCTTCAGTTCACCCTACTGCTGTCCAGGCTCTGGGAGAAGAGAAGCGGGGTAACAAAACACCCCCAAGCAGCCTTAATACCAAGGGAGGGAAGGGCCCCAGTGGGTACGAGAGTGTCAGGCCCTGGGTTCCAGGATGCCAGACCCTGCATTCATAAGGCAAACAGCATGTCATCGTCCTTTTCCTGGGTCTTCCTCCGAGGGGCAGTTCCGGCAGAGGGTCTGGGAGGTCCCTCAGCTGAAGGGCTGGCCAGGTTGGGAAGTCGATCTGCAGCTTTGGCTCGTTCTTCCAGGAATTTGTCAAATTCTAGAGGGAAAGAGTAGGCGTGTAGGCTAGAGCTTAGGGAGAGGGAGGGGGAGAAAAGGGGGAGGGGGAGAAAGGGGGAAGGGAGAGAAAAGAGGAAAGGGGTGGAGGAGGGGGAGGAGGAGGGACAGGACGATAACTTTCAGGGGAGGAGTAGGCAGATGGGGTGGATGGTTACCTTCACTGGTGACACCAGAGGGCTCCTCAGCACTGTTTCCCTGAGAGTGCAGAGGGAAGGAAATAGAAGTTATTACTGCCAGGAACATGCACAGCTGGCCACCCAGTGGGCTTGGCAATGGCAAGCCCTTGGGATCAGGACCAGTGCTGTTAGGACACAAGTCTTGGCTTACACCCTCCTATGCTTCAGGACCCAGGGGTTCCAATTTCTGAACCATGATTTTTTTTTTTCTCCTTTGAAACAGGGAGACTGGGCCTGAAGAAATGGCTTAGCAGTTAAGAGCTCACATTAACTCTCACAGAGAACTCAAGTTCAGTTTCTAGCACACATATCAGGCAACTCCCAACAGCCTACATATCAGGATCAGGGGACCCAGTGCTCTCTTGTGGCCTCTGTGGGTACTGCTCGAGAGCCCATACAGGCACATGCTCACTCACAGACACAAAGCATAAAATCAGGACTGGCGATCTTGCTTGGTGGTTAAGGGCTCTTGTTGCTATTGCAGAGGGTCTGGGTTCTGTTCCCATATGGCAGTTCATAACGAATTGTAACTCTAGTTCCAAGGAACTGGACGTCTTTTATTTTTTAAAAGATTAAATCTTTTTTTTTTTTTTTAAAGTTAAATGTCAAGAAACAGCAAGGACAGCTGGGCATGGTGGCACATCTTTAATCCCAGCACTTGTGAGGCAGAGGCACTGTGAGTTCAAGGCCAGCCTAGTTTACAAAGCAAGTTAGACAGCTGGTATTAGATAGAGAGACATTGTCTCAAAAAGACAAAGGAAGATAGGAAGGAAGAAAGGAAGGAAGGAGGGAGAGAAGGAAGGAGGAGGGAAGGAAGGAAGGAAGGAAGGAAGGAAGGAAGGAAGGAGAAACAGTGCAGCCCAGGCTAAGGATGGACGTGGGAAGGAAGCTAAGCACAGAACATCAAGCCCAGGTATGGTACCCAGCAGCACATTCCTTTGCTCCAGGGTTCATGGATGGAATGCTGACACCCCCACACAGGGGCTGCTTGTGGTAGAGCTGTGCTCAAGCCTGGCTACGGTAAAGCTATGACCCACTACTCATCTAGATGTGTGTGGCAGGGAGGTGGAATGAAATACCTGCCTCAGTTAGCAGGGCCTTTGGAAATGAAAGTGCCCAACTCTCCCTGGGTCTTTAGTGTCCACAGAGGCGATGGCAGAGGCTAGGGGAGAGGCCCTGATACCAGAACTGATTCTGACTCCTGCTACTTCTGTTCTTTGGAAGAAGCAGAGCTTAGGGCTGGTGGTCCGGTTCAGGATTTCTGTCTTCTGGTCATGCCCCTTTAGAAAGTAGTGGTCGTGAGCTGGGCCCCTTGCAGTTACCAGCCTTTTTGACAGGGAATGGGACAATGATGATACCGCCCTCTGAGAGCCTACTGTGGGGAGTTTAGTAACCATAACCAATGCCATCTCCTGAGTGATGACTGGCACGCACAGGGAAATCATGCTGGAAATGTGATCTGGGGCAGGGAGGCTGTCACAATGGAGAGGATGGTGATGACTAGATGCAGGCAGAGACACTTGCCTCTCCTCCAGTCATTACAATGCCCTCTACAAGACAAATGGATCCCTGCTTGGCAGGAAAGGTGTGAGCCCCAACTTACCACATCGGTGGACAGCCACTGCTCAATGTCCTCCATGATGCGGGCCTGTGTGGCCGGGATCTGGAAGGAAGGCAGCAGTGAGGCAGGGAGGGAGTGGGTGAGGGACAGGAAGGAAGCTGAGCCCTTCCTCAACCACTCATCCACCCTGATGAGTTTCTTCTGTGTCCTACTGGGGTGCAGATCCTGGGGTTGCCTCTGCCTGGCAGCTGGAGCAGGCCAAGGGGTAAACAGGAGCCATTCCCCACATGGAGAAAATGTATGTCTGGTCCCAACAATGGGAACTGTGGATAAGGGTTTTAAGCCATGGTCCAGGACAAGGACAAGCTTTGTCACGGGTGCTCAGAGCAAACAGGGAGACTCAGTTAATGGCAGAAGCAGAAATTTAAGAGCAGCGAGGTTCCAAGTGTTCCAGAAAGTCCAGGCTGATGGTCACAGGGGTAGTTTTCTACATGGGACTCTGGGCTCAAACACATGGTGGCTCCGAAAAGGAGCAGGGGCTGGGGGCTTCCTCTGTAACAGTTTCAACAATATCAATATGGCATGAGCATAGACATGGTCTACTATGGGCCTCGGGGGACTCTTGGCATCTTACATAATGTCCCTGTACTTGTCTTCTTCACCTGGCAAATGACTGTCATCCAGAGTGCTGTCAGGAGGTGGTAAGGCCAGCAGAGAGCCTCTGTAGAGGAAGGCTGGAAATTCTTAAGTTTTTGTTTGGCAGCTTTTGAACAGAGGGAGAGCTAGTCTCTGACCAAACCAGTTTACCGTCCAAGCTTATCACCTAAGCTACCCAGGATGCCTCACTATGGGAGAATCATGATGACACTCCCTGCCTTTCTGATTGACTGGTTACAGCTCTTTTAAATGTCCCCAAAGGGAGGCCAGACAGGCAGGCAGGTGAAAGGCCAGGGCTGCTAGAAGATGTGGACAGGGAAGGAGTGTGTGGTGTGACTGAGGATTATGCTCAGAAGCTGCCCAGTTGGGGCCATGTGGAGAGTAAATTAAACAAAACAAAACATTCCTTGACATTCCTACGGGACCCCAAAGAGTGGCTCACACACTCTAAGCTGAAGAGCAGCAGCTGCCAGGCAGCCTGGTGACTACAAAGGGCTTCTGAGGGGCGCCCAGATTTTAGAAAGGCTGCGTTGTCCACCAGCTTCATAGTTCAGCAAAGAGGAAGCTTCCTAGGTCCAGCACAGGCGGGCGGTGGAGGGGTTCCTACCCGTTGTCCACAGACCTCTCTTTCCACTCTGGATGACAAGTCATGTTGCCAGGTGAGGAAAACAAGTACAAGAACATTATGTAAGATGACAGGAGTCCCCTGAGGTCCATGGTAGACCATGTCTATGCTCATGACCAGTGGAGGCCTAGCCTATCACAGCACCAAGGAACAAAGGAAGAGAACCTGGTGTAACGATGTCCATCACACAGGCTGTGAGTTCTGCTGAGCCTTGGACAAGGCACTGCCCACCAGCTCCAGTCTGGATTTTGATTTTGTAATACCATCCCACAGTCAGTGGGTTACATGCCTTTGCCTTTAGTCAGACTCAAGCCCTTGGGAGTGGGTGCTGGCTTGGTCTTCAAAAAGCATATTCAACAGGTGGCTGTCCAAATAAAGGGTGGGGGGAGTGAATGTAGTCATGCTTGTCAGCAATGGCAGCTGTGCATGTGTCGTCCACTGTGGGCTACTGCAAGGTATTCAATACTGCTCATACTCTAGGTTGCTGTTAGGCCTAGGAAGATACCTCTATCTCTGTGTGGCAGCAGGAGTAAACTGTGTGGTGAATTCCACAAGAGGAATGTGAGGGCTTAACACAGAACCAAACACAGAGAATGGCTCAAGAAGTGATGGCTCAAAAAGCATGCAGAGGAATTGAGACCCAGAGCAGGTGTGCTCCGAAGCACCCAGTAGAGGCCCTGGGACTCCATGAAGCCTGTCTGCCCAAAAGTGTTCTGTGCCTGTTCTGCTCTGAGAGGGACCAAGCAAAGAGCTAGGAGGTACACGAGCACAGACGGAGAGTTCCTGGGAGTCACCAGATCCTGCCCTGCGTGAGCAGGATCTCTGTGCTCAAGGCTTTCAAATAGCTTCTACCTCACCTAGGACAGTGTCCATGATCCTAGCCACCTCCTAGGCCCATGTGGCCTCGGACTCCATCTCCCACACTCCTTCTCTGTGCACTCCTTGCCCTCCTCTAGCTTCTGAGAGGAGTATGCTGTTTCTAGCTGTCTCACTCACAGTGGCTTGGCTCACTATGGATCATGCTTGGAATCTTGCCACTGGGGAGGGTAGCCACAGAGGGCTCTGGTTAGAACAGGACCTCTCTGCTTACCGCTCCAGTGCTCTGCTGCCGGGCATCCAGGGCCCCAGCCAGGCCATCTGTGGTTTGGGGAGCTTCATATTTGACCCTGAAATACAGAGCAGTATGGCATTAGATACTGCTTGACCACAGCAGGCCTGACAGGCAGCATGAGGACTGAGGGTGTCAGGTCAGCATGACTGAGTTGTCAGGGGCAGGAACGGCTCAGGTCACACAATGGCTTGGTCTGAGGCTCCTCCTCTCCAAGCCTGGGACAGGAAGAAGAGACTCCATTTTTTGCTATTGAAGATTATGTTCAGGTATGTGCCCCCAAATGGCATGCATCAACAAAGTGTGAGAATCATGACCAAAGACCAGGAACAAGCTCACACATAACTGTGACCACAACGGACCAAGTTGAGGGACTAGGAAATAGATTGTGACCCCCCCCCCCCCAGGGCTCATGGATAATTTTATAGGTTCCTTTTTGAGCAGTTACCATCTGAATTTTATTAACTGTGTTTGTGTAAGGATGCATTTGAATAAGGGAGTCCCTTCTACTGTCAAAAGGAAGTGCAAGCCGCTGAGGGGCCATCTGACATTGACTTGCCATTCGGAAGATCCGCCCTACCTCTTTGATGTATTGGTCACAGCTCTTTTAAATATCCCCAAAGGGAGGCCAGCCAGCCAGGCAGGTGGAAGGCAGAGGCTGGGAGGGCTGGCGGATGGGGAGAGGGAAGGAGTGTGTGGTATGCCTGAGAATAGCCTCAGGGGAGTGAGAGGTCATCCTGAAGTGGGAGGGAGGCTGAGCCTCATCTGTCCTGGTCAGCTGAGCTTGGAGGTGATGAAGGCAGCCACCAGGTTTCTATCCCAAGGGGAAGACAGGGCTGTCAAAAGTAGAGGGGGTTCCTCTCCTGGGGCCCTATTACTCTGCTAAAGCCAAAGACTTCAGGAATAGAGGCCTTATCACAGTGAGCTTGCGCAGTGCTGATGTCCTTTTCTGGGGGCCGTGCAGGCTGTTGTTAGGAGACTCTGAATAAAACCTCCAACTCCCAGACAGCCATTCCGGAGATGATGCTGTCACTCCCTTCCCAGGGGGCCCACCTATCACAATCAGGACTGGCTGGTTCTTTTCTCTTGGCCACACAGCTCCTGAGCAAGCTGTTGATATCAGCACTATGGGGCTCAGCATTTCTACCTAAGTCTGAGCCAGGACAGCCAGCAAGAAGGCACCCATGCCAGACTGTGTCCATTTTCCTAATTACTCCTGACCACCACTTGCCTGTTCTCAGTCTTGCAGTGGGAACTTAGTTATTTGAAAGGCCTAGTAGAAAGCCTAACTTGACCTTTGTGAGCTACAGACTACGGGCTAGGGATTGGCAATCCCATGCCTGGGTAGAAGGGAATTTCTACCCAGGTTGTCCCTGTTGGTTGCTGGGCAGGGCTGGGTCTCAGGGCACTTGGGACAGTACTTGTCTAAGTGCTTCTGAAGAGGCTGCTGTGCAGACATCACTGAGGAAGGATAACTGGCTCCTAAGGACAGTAGGGAAGATGGAAGGAAGGAGCACCCTGACAGGGATGCCCAGGCCTCTACTGTCCTTCCTTTGTACTCCAAGTAGAAGGGCCTAGTTGGAGAGGCTGTGGTGTTGGATTTGGTAGCAGCTAAAATGCAAACAGGGGTGTTGACAAGAAGCTGGTTTTCCTGTGAGGCCTGGCAGAGCCAGCTGCAGGCTGGCATGGAATGGGGAGGCTGGGAGGGCAAGGAAACCATCTGGGCAAAAAAAGTCAGCCAGGTGACTGAAATGGGGGGGTCTATTACAGTATGAAGCTGGGCTAGGCAGGCATGGGAACAAAGGAACAAGGGCCTCAGAGCGAGGGCCCACTCCCGTCTCTGTGGGTACATTCTGTAGGGTGGGGAACAATGCACAGTGAGTGGTACAGGAAAACCAAAGGCCTAAGAGGGAGCAGGAAGCTCTGCCAGCCAAAGGGGGGAACTTGTGTGTGATCCTCTCAACATCTCCTCCCGTACTCAGACATGTGCCCTGTCAAGGGCTAGAGCTCAGCTCATCTACCTTGCCTCTGAGAGTCTGGCCTTGAGCCCCCTGAAGAGCTGCCTGCCCCTCCATAACAACAACGGCCATGCACACCCACTACATGTGTGTGCCTGAAGGGCAGGCTGCATGTGTGCCTTCCCTGTGGAGGTATGTTGGTGAAGCAGTGCACCCCAGCCATGCTGTCAGACCAGTTCAACACTAGGGACTCTCCAGTGTGCCTAGTTGTTTTGTACACTGCGGCCTATGTGGACACGCCAGCCTCCTCAGCGTGGGTCCCACTAGACTCATTAGCTTTCACCTGCATAGCAGCCTCAGCAGCATCCTTAATTCCATGGCTATTGTAAGCTGCTAGTCCTGAGGCCTCTGGGCTGGGGAGTGCAGACTACTTAGTGTAAAGACAAACCTGGGTTACAGCCCAGTGTGGAACTGGCTGGCTGCAGACTGTCAGACTGTACCTGAATCTCTAGTATGAACAGGGAATCCTCTCTGGCCAGTGTCTGCTGTCCAATGACCAAGTTGCCAAAGAAAGAATAGGCACTAAGACACCAAGTGGGAGCCCATAGCTCAGCCAAGAGGGTTATAAGCAAAGGGATGGAAACATTAGCTATTTCCTTTGACGCGCCCATGTGGAGCTAGTGTAAGATCTTCCAGGGCAGGGAGTACCCTTGGAGACCTGTTCCATTATAGGGTCTAACTGGTGACAATATCCCCCTGAAAATGGACAGCTCACAAGGAAGGGCATACCCCAGTGCAGCCAGAGTCTCCTCTGGGGATGAAGGACAGCTATAAGACAACTGTCAAGACCTAGAAGTCACTAAGGCTTTCTTAGAGGCTTTCTTTGCCCCTGAGGGCTTGGTACTGGCTGCACATTAGGTAAGATGGTTGGCCAGCCAGACAAAATGTTATGTAGAAGTGGTCAGAGGCTCCCAACCTTCCAGCCCCTCAGAGGCTTGGTTCTGGTTCTGGTCCTTCCTGTCCCTGGACCACAGTGTTATCCAGGCCATGTTGGACTGAACTTAGGGACTGTGTGTCTTTTCTCCTGCGTTGCCCATTTTCATTCCAGATTCAGGGATCCTAAGAGATGCTCTTGCCAACAGAGAGCCCTCATCTGCAGGAGAGCAGGGTGGAACAGGTAACTCACCCTTTCCGCTGGTCAGCCAGTGAGCTGCCCCGAGTCAGAGCAAACATGTCAAAGTCATCTTCCAGGTGACCTGAGGTCTCCAGAGACTTCAGGCCAGCTCTCACACTGCTGGAGCCAAGGTCTGCAGAGACAGAAAAGTCAGGCGAGAGGCCTGCTGTTCCACTCACTGTTCCCATGTCCCATGTGGGACTAGGGCTGTTTGCTTGAAGAGCATTAGGGGTTAGGTGGTGGGACCTGGACTGGACGGGAAGCTGCCTACGGCCTGTGAGCAGTAGGAAGCACTTCGTTTCTGCTGAGTGTGCTCACTTCTAAGGTGGTACCACAATCATCTCCTCCTGCTGTGGTGAGGGTTAGAAAACAGGAAAACACTGTCTGTGACACCTGCTAGGGCAGTGGGTCTCGACCCTTTGGGGGTTGAATGACCCTTTCACAGGGTTGCATATCAGATATTTACATTACGATTCATAACAGCAGCAAAATTACAGTTATGAAGTAGCAGAAAGTAATGTTATGGTTGGGGTCAGCACGGCATGAGGAACTGGATTAAAGCATTAGGAAGGTTGAGAAGCACTGAGCTAACAGAAGAGGCTGAGCAGCAGAACAGTGATCAGGTCTGACTGTTCACAAGTGTAGTGTCAGTTATTCAAAGTGGGAGCTGAATGCATTTCTGGGGTTTGGCATGGAGCAGGAAGTCAATAACATTAAACCCAATCCTAAACAGACCTTTTGGTGCCAGCCTGTAATCCCAGCTCCAGGGGAGACTGAGGCTAGCCTAGGTTACTAAGCACATTCAAGGACAGTTTGGGGAAATTTGTGAGGCCCTGACTCAAAATTAAAGGGTTGCAATATAGTACAGTGGTAAAGTACTTGCTTAGCATGCTTGAGGCTTAATCCCCAGCACAAAACAAAACACCAAAAGTAAACAACAACAACAACAACAACAACAGCAGCAGCAGCAGCAGCAGCCATGAACAAGAAAGATAATGACTGCTAACATTTATCAAGAGTACAGCCAGGTGCACCCACCTGTAATCTCGGCTTTTGGGAGACTGAGGCAGGAGGATGGAGAAAGTTTGAGGCCTACCTAGACAGGCTACTAAGCACTTAGCAAGAACCTGGATCAAAAGCCAGCAATATCAAATAAAACCTAAATTATCTACTTTTCTCAGAACAAAGCACCAAAGGAAACCAAGCTGGAGTTTAGCTCAGAGGCAGAACAACTGTCTAGCATGGGCAAGGTCCTGAGTCCTGAGTTCTACTCTGCAGTGCCACCAAAACAGAGTGCCTTCTGGCCCAGCCCTGATAGACGCTGCTTTCTGGCAGTTTCTTGCTCCACCCTTCCAACCTTGAAGAGGGGTCCATTACTTCTTTCCTCCTTCATGTAGGAACTGATTACTGAGGCTGAGCAGTAGACTGTCTGATGGCCCCCAGGTTGTTCAGGTAGAGGGAGGGGGAGTGGAATCAGGGCAGAGAGATGGTCAGAGCGCAGTGGGATTTAAATTATCCAAGAGGCTCAGGGGCATTGGTACTCCCAGGGCATTCTCACAAGCTCTGCCTAACCCTGAAGCAAGATTTGGCTTGGGATCCCAGCAAACTAAGTCTGGACCAATGTTCTGCTGTTGGTGAGTACAGGAAAGCACCCCCAGAACTTTGAGGCCACCCACACATTGTAACATACCCTTGGCTGGAGCCCCCCAGCATACTTACTCATTCCTGCCAGCTGGGATGAAAGGTTGCTGGTGGCTGAGGGGTCAGAACCCATGTCAATCAGGTCAGCAGCTAGCTCAGCTTCACTGGAGGCCTGAGGTGAGGGGAGATGCCTGGATGACCCTTTCAGGATGCAGTGATCTGCCTCCAGGCCCCAACATGTCTGAATGGGAGCTGGGGAGTTTCTCTTCTTCCACCTTGGGCTCCAGCACAGCTATACCCCTGGGAGGCTGGGAAGGCCCCGAGGTACAAACTGGCGGTAGCAGAGCCTTATTTCCCTTAAAGGGGTAGTGGTATAAGAAGTCAGAAACTTCCCTACGAGTCTAAAAGGAAGCACCAGTGCCCTGTACAATGAAGGCATCAGGGAGATGGTGAGAACTTCCCTCTCACTTCCTATCAACACAGCATGACATAGTCCCAGAAGAGATACCTCTTACCTTGGCAGTCTGGCCTGTTCGGAAGCGTTCAAACCTACAAGACAGAGAAACCTTAGTCAAAAGAATAGATGGACACAATCCCCAGAGGACCCCAGACCACTACTAGGATGATGAGATAACTGGTCTACCCTCACAGATGCAGTGCATGCTTGCTGTTCCCATGCCGTCACTAGCAGAGCCCCTGGTTCACTTGCACAGGACTGGGAAACACATGATCACTTACAGGACTACCTTGCAATGGTCAGCAAGAAGCAAGGTGACCGCAACACAAAAGAAAGGGACACTCAGCAAGCAGAGCTGAGCACTGCATTGTCTACTGTCTAGTTACCTACTCTATGCTTGAGAATGTGTGGGTGGCTCTTCAAGGTGGCCACTTGTCTCTAACCCTGACTAACCAGGGGCTAGGGAGGTAGGTGGAGAAGACCTTAGTGTCTAGCCTGTTGGAATTATGGCCTGGCATAAAGGACATTACTTCTGAATTCATCTTTTGTTCTAATGTCTCTGGGTACCTGCCTGCCAGCTGAGGTGATAACTTGAGTTGAGACACTGAGTAGCAGCTGGCTGGCACTGAAACAAACTGGTGAATTAGGGGTCTGATGCTAGGGTACCGGGGGACTACCACATAGTGCACCTCAGGATGGCAAGGAGGAGGACCTGCATCCTCCTGGGCTAGTGAACAGGAAGAACTGGTCAGCTGTTGCCCTCAGGGAGCCAGTCCCTCTCAACTGATTGCCTCATGGCAAGAGGGGGGACACAGAAGACACAAGGAGCGGGGGGGGGGGGGGGGGGGGTGTGTGTGTGCCTAGACAATAACCCGCCTCTAGAAGCAGAGTGCTTTGCTTCCTGCTTTTATGACTATCCACTACCCAAGCAGCTCAGTGATGGGCAGAGCTGGAGACTCTGGTAGCTTGCTGGTGTCTGAAAAAGGCACAGGGAAAATGGAGAAGCCGAGGCCAGGGCCCAGGTGAAGGTGTGGTAGGACTACCGTTCATGGCGCAGAAACACGTTGTTGAGGTTGTCATTGATCATGAGCAGCTCCTCTGTCAGCTGCTCATTGGAGATGCGTGGAATAAGCTCCAGGATCCGCTGCTGCATGGCGCGGCAGGTGCGGTTGAGTTCCTACAGGAAGAAGTGAGACACTGAGGCCATGTGCAGAACAAGGCTGCTCCTCGTGAACAGCAGTCAGTCCTGGAGGAGGGGTCTTCACGGCACCACACAACAGCTTTTGGGGCTCCACAAGCCTGTTTTCAAGATCAGGTGCTGCAGTATAATTACAGTCTTGAATTGGGAGCCCACTCTGTCGCCTAGGTTGCTGTGGAGCTCTTGGCCTCAAGTGACCGGCAGCTTCTGGAGCAGGTTTCACACTAACCTTTAAAGTACGGGAATGCGGCCTGATGGTGATTCTGCTACTTTAAGGGACTGCCTGTAGAATGCAGAGTCAAGTTTTGGCTACCATGTTTGCTTACTTAAAAAACCCTCAGCCTCCTGGGCCAGCCATGTGGTAAAGTAGCACAAACAGGAGAGACACTGCCTCAGAGTGGAAGGAGAAAGCTGGCTCCCTAGGGTTGTTCTCTGACTTCTGTACATATGCTGCAGTTAGTATTGACACGTCTCACTCATACACACACCGTAGACACAGATGCACACCTAAGGGAAAAACTTAAGGGTAAGAAGGGTGACGGGTCTGAGGATGGGGGTCCTGGAGGTGGTGGTAAATAAGTTGTAACCTCACACATCAGGACTTGGAGTTTTTGCCTCACTATTCTATTCTCATGGACTGACTTTTTTCTCTTTTGATAAACTTCTTATTTTGGAACTGTTTTTCAGATTTATTGAAAAGCTGCAAGGATGGCACAGAGGTTCTCATGTGCCTTCACCCGGTTTGACATTTGTCAAAACCAAGGTGTCAACACTGGGATTAACTAAACTACTTTTTCTGCTAATAATCTTCTTTTTCCCCCTGTTTCTAGATCCTACACTGTATTTAGTCACCATGTTACTGACTGAGTTTTAATCACAGTTAAACTTGTTTTGGAAAAAAAGAAAAAAATTAAGAGGTTGGGTGTGATGTTATGCACTGTAACCCTTGTAGTCAGGGGCTGAGGCAGGGAGGATGGAGAACGTGCAAGACCAGGCTTGGCCGCGTCATGAGACCTCGACTCAAAACTAAGTAAGTAAAATAACCCATTCTACAGGCAACTGTAAAAAGACTGATCACTTCCCCCCAGGACTGGCATGGACTACCGCCACATGTCAGCACACTTCTTTCCCTTGTAGGATCAAAGATGAGGCACTGCACAATCTCCGGTTTCCCCGTGGACCTTGTTCCCCACCCACCCACCCCACCCAGGCCTCCTGGGGTTTCTTCATCTGCTCAGGGTGAGTTTCAACATCCCTGGGCTCCCCTTCTCTTCCTCCTGTGATAAAGTAGAACTGACATTAGTTTTTGCTTCCTCGTGGGCTCCTCTGGACAGAAGAAAAGCCTAGACTGACTGAAGTCGTTGCTCCAAGTCACAAATCCTGGATTTGCTACCTACCAGCCACAATGATGCTAGGCATGTTAGAAGGCCTCTCCTTGCCTTAGTTTCCTGATCTGGAGAATGGGTTTGTTTAGGACTATGAATGAATGTATATTAAGCACCTCCATTGAGCTTGACACAAAGAGTACTCATCATGTGGGTACTAACTCTGTGTCACCTTGCCAGCTGGCTCCAGCCTTCTGAGTATCCCGGACTACTCATATTTGCATGACTTGGCTTGAGACATATAATACTATAACAATTCTTAGTCAACCTCCTTTCTTCATTTAGCTCTTACACTCAAGAGTCCACTCAGCTAAGACACTCTCAAATATAAGGATCTCTGAGCAGTCACGGGGGCACAAAGACCTGGCTCTCTGAGGGTTCATGGGAGAGTGTTGCAGATAGCACACGGAGCATTCTGTCCCTCCACACACTCTGGAGACTCTGGCTTTGTTGTCGGCTACCAATTTTCTCACTGCCTTTCTCAGTGTCCCCTACAGGAAGACTGCCTAGACCCCCCCCTCAGTTCTGGGCCCCACCCATATTAAGACAGGATCAGGTGAGTATCATATGACACCCAGGAGAAAAATCTAGCATTTCCCACCAGCCTCAGCTCCCCAAGATCAGATGCTCACTCCTCTCGAAGAGCACACTGCTCTGTCCCTCTTGCTGGTTACCACCAATACTGTGAAGGGTGGGAAGCAGCCCTTCTGGCCTTTCCCAGTGCTGTCCGTGCTCATCAGTACTCAGTGGAGGAGTAGATGTCTCACATGTACTATCTCATTTAACTCTCATGTCCTGCTTGTATCAAAGCAGCCACATAGATGGAGAAAACGAGGGGCTGTTTTGTTCAAGTCAGAAAGCAGCAGAATTAAGATGCACACTCCTGTCTGATGCAAATCCAAGGTTCCTGTTGTAACATTTTCCATTGCCACAGAGCTCCCAGCAAAAACAAAAGACTGCAGTGTAGCCAGGGAAGAAACAGGGGTGGACGCACACAGGCTCACCTGGGTGGGGGCTGAACCTGGAGGCAGGCTGTCTGCTCACCTGTAGTAGCTCCAGGTCTGCAGGCTCTACCTGGGTGGGCACCAGCTCTGTCAGCATCTCTGACATTACTCGCACATTTCCGTTCACCATCTCCAGCTCACTACGCAGCTTCCCAATCTGAAATGCACCATTGTAAGGGGAAGAAAAGCCAGAGTCTAGAGCCCATGCCTCCTCCACAGCCGTGCGGCCAGGATCTACCCAGCTGACACTTTCTCCACAGCTTCCCTCCTGACTCCTGTGGATAACTCTGTACTCAAGAGCCTGCAGAAAGTTCCTCCCACTACACAGCCCCCTCACAGAGGTGCTACCAACCGCTGCCATCTCCCAAACAGGAGCCAGGGACAGAGGCAGGCTGAAAGAAGTGTGATAATCGGAAGGGAATAAGCCAGTGAGTATGGTTGGAAGAGTGGGGCATCTCGTGGGGCCAAGATGGCAATTAATGAGACCCTAGGGATGGCAGTTCTCCTAAGGAATAGGAAGGAGGTTGCAGTCCCCTTATGCCTGGGAGGACAGAGTAGGCTCTGTCTGTGTCTTTCCCTCCCCTAAGAGTACTGGGATTCTTTAGGGCCCAGGCTTATCCAAAAGTAAGTGTCAGGCCCGCTACCCATGTGAACATGAAACTCAGATCCAGTACTTGCACCAGTGATCAAAGGGAGCCAAGGTTCTAGGTCTGGGGATACATCACAATGAAGGTGGTCAGTGTCCTCATACAGATGAGGTTGTGAGGGTCACTGTGAAGCCCGAGGGACTTTATATGTGCCCACGACACTGTGTTCACTTTGAAAATTGAGAAGCAGATGAAGTCTACCCCCACTCCCAGATGAATCTGTCTGAAGAATCCTCTTATAATGGGATGGTTCATGAATCTAGTGGCTAGGAGACTATATTTGGGGAAATACTGGTATATTCTAAATTGTGTGATTGAGTGACAACAAACTTCAGAATTTGAATTCACAACTGTGACAGTAGCTCCCATTTACTGGCTAGTTAATAAGTGCCAAGCACTGAACACATGTCATCACAGGTAAGTAAGCTCTGCCACCTTTATGGAGCTCAAGGGTGAAGAAACAGGCATGTAGAGACAAGTACCATATCGCTGAAGCTGACCAACAGCACACCCAACAGTGTCAGGCAGAATGACTTGTTTAATAACTCCTGGTGGGAGTGGACAAGCTGCTCTTCGCCAGCTTGCCATCCAAACCCAACGGGATCTAACCACAAAGGAGCCTAGGAGTTACATCACCACACCATGGCAGCCTAACATGCCCCAAGAGGCAAAAGGGGCTATGAAATCAAACAAAAATACTAAGTTTTACTTAGCAAGAACCTTCTAGTACTAATCAGTCTTAATATACAGACTTTAGAAAAACTAGTTGAAATCAGAAGCAAGGTAGGTAACTGTTTTGGATTTCAGAGTAATTTTACAATTTTGTAGGCTCTAACTATGTGCTCAGTGAACTAGCCTTCTCTAGTCATGTTTGCTGTGGTGCACGATTTCATAACTTGCTATAAGATAGCACGGAGTTTCTCTTTGTGGGGCTGAGACCGTGCATTGCATGCAAGTGGTCAGGAAACAGTTCTTTGGAATCAAGCGTCTCTCATTTGCACCATGTTTGTGAATCTTTACCTCCAGCATACTCAGCAGCTAAGTCTTTATACTTCACTGGTGATGGTCTAAGGTGTGTGAAGGCTTCAAGCCCAGTCCAGTACCACATCTCAAATGACCAATAATCTAGATTACAGCCACCTGGTCTGAAGTAGGTAATACTCTACAGCTAGCCTGTGGCTAGGGAAACTTCCCCAGAACCTCATGCTAGGCTTCTAAGCTTCCTCATGAGGAGCTGTGGGAGGCTTCAGTGCAGTACAAACGCAATTTCTAATTTTGTGAAGATGCAGATCTTTCTCTCCTTCTCCCACATTCTTTCTATGACAGGGTCTCACTATGTGGCCCTAGCTAGCCTGAAAGTCTCCATCTACATTTGAGGTTTTGAACTCACACACATCCACTTACCTCTACCTTCCAAGTGCTGGGATTAAAGGCATGCCACCAACCCCAGCAAGCATACAGATCTTTTAAGGTTGTCTTCAACATGAATCTCAATTCAGATGAAACTCTGTGAGCCTACTAGCAAACAGATAAAGTGGAGAGGCCCAAGTGGAAGGGAATGCCTGCCTGCTGGCCATTTCCTCTCCATGGTGCTGCACAGAGGGCTCCAAGGAGGGAAGACTCTGGAAAATGACAGTGGTACTGGACTGTACTCCAGGAGTCAGAGAGACTGGAACTTGAATCTCAGCAGATTCTGATGAGCTGTGTGATTCTAAGTTGGTGGATTTGTCTGTCTGAGCCTTATCCGGAACATAGGAAAAACAGTACACATGGGCTGCTGAGACGACAAAGGAGTGTCCACAAGGCTAGGGGCCAACTCTGACACCTCCTGGGACCTTGGTTCTGCCATAGGCTTGTCTGTTTACCTGCTCAGGAGTCGGTGTGATGGGTGAATCACCCGGAAGAACAGCTGGAGTGGGCAGAGGGGTGGCATGCTGGCTCAGGTCTCCGCGCTGACTGGTGTTGGAGCCCACAGAGTTCTGTCTGGACGGTGTCTCTGAGTTGAACACAGTCTAGAGGGCAAAAGACAGGGTGAGGGAGGCCTCCTGGAAAGGCACTGCAGCCCCCTCAGGATAATTCCCATCCCATCCAAAATTCTCCTTACTCTCTGGGGTGTGTGGATGGGCGACAGCATGTCCAGGTCAGTCATGGGAAATTCTAGGCCCTTCCTTCGCAGGTCCTCGTAGACAGCAACAACACCTGTCAAATCAGGCGAGCTGCGGAACGCGTCAGCCCAGGACTGAGAGGGGACAAGGGGACATGGCCGGTAACCACTGCTCACCTTCTTTTCTGTGAGCCTGCCCCTCCCTGGTACCTAGACAGAGGACAGAAGTGCTTCCCCCCTTTTCCTCCTGGTGCCTGGTCTTCTAACCCTGTGCACCAGGCTCAGCACACAGCGATAAATCCTGCTGTACACGTAAGCAGTTCACTAGCAGACAGTGGAATAGCCCCGGCATTCCCCCACCCCTTGAGGCCACTGAGACACCCTACCCTGCCAAAGAGCACACCTGGATGAGGTTCAACACCTTGTCATGCACAATGGTGGGTGGACTGTTCTTCGGCAGGATGGTCCTCACCAACACATTCTCTACAAAGTCCTGGCTGGCCACCAGTACATGGAAGCGGTGCCCGCAGTTCTTAACACATGTTTCCAAGACCTGTAGGTCAAGGTGTCCCAAGAGAATGCCCCATCAGAGAAGGGAAGTAGCCTGCTACTCCAGGAGACTCCTATTCTATCCTAGAGGGAAACCCAGCAGAAGACAGGAGGTTCCCAGAAGGGAGCCCCTAGAACATAAGAATGGAAGCAGTGATGGATTTGGGGGCTTACCTCCTGGGGACTGGGACATGCAGAATGATGGGACAGACGAGAATCCCTTCCTGCTAGGCCAGGTCTTACTATAACCTAACCCTGATTTCTAGTTCACATCGTTTAGAGCAGTGGTTCTCAGCCTTCTTAATGCTGTGACCCTTTGAAACAGTTCCTCATGTGGTGGTGACCCCACCCATAAAATTATTTTTGTTGTTACTTCATAACTGTAATTTTGCTACTGTTATGACTCTTAATGCAAATATCTGATAAGCAGGATATCTGATATGTGACTTCTGTAAAAGAGTCATTTGACTCCCAAAGGGGTTGCGACCCATAGGTTGCAAAACACTGGTACGGAAGCTTAGAGGTTCAGGAAGAATCAGATACAACTTAGGAAGGCAACATTATGATCCAAGGACCAAGCACCGACCTCCTCTTCCCATGGCCTAGCAGGAGCTGATTATGCTTTTCGGGGTAGCAGGACCATCTGGATCTAAGTACCACCATAGAGAGGCTTTAGTGTTCTCTTGCCCACTTTCCAGCCAGGTTGTCCTGAAGACAGGATGTCTGATGCTTGGCCCACGCTGGCCTGTCTTAGTACTGAGGCCAACACTGTTCTTAGACACAGGCATTTGTTTTATGTTCATTTTTAGGGTACAGTTTTAGAGGGAAGTGGTCCTAGTGTATCTACTCCCCATGTTGAGGCTGGAAATTCCCTTCTAGCTCCCTTGCTTTGTCATCCATCTTCACCAACAGTATGGATGGGAAAACAATTTGTCCATGGTCCTTTCCTTCTGAGTCTTCAGGTAAGAAACGCAAGCACGGACGGGAGTCCTGCTGGTCCTAACTAAGGAGAAGCAGCCTTCAGCAGATGGTAGTCCAGCCATGGAAGAGATCATGGAGGGATGGACAGACAGACAAGACAGGCAGTAGGATATTCACCGTAAGGGCCAGCATGACCTCGTGGAAATTCTTATTCCCCACAATTCGCTTCTTCACAGCTCGGAAGGCATCTTTGGGGCTGGAGAAAAGTACAAAAGGAAGGATGGCTTTAGGCATAAAAACCTCTTCCCTAGCACAGAAGGCCAAGGGCCCAAGATCAGGAGAGTGAGCACAGCCTGTACTCAGAGCACCTCGGACAGCTCCCTGTCTTTTCTTGGCCAGTTCCAGTGGCGGCTGGCTTCGGTTCTTGGTGTCAGCATTGTTATACTGTTTAGACCCCGAATGTCCCCTAAAGATCCATACATTTAAAAACTAATTTCACCTTCATAGTGGCACCGCTGAGACACTTTTAGGTGGGGTTCAGGTTGAGGTTATACTTCAATGGCACTGCTTGTCTAGCATGTGCACCTGGATTGGGGTGGGGTCAGGAGAAGAGCTGGAACCTGCTGGGTGGTCTTTTTGTCATTAGAGATGACTTTGAAAGGCACCATGGAACCCTGGTCCCTGTTACTCTTTTGTTCCCTGGCCATGTGGTGAGTGAGCTCATGACACACTCATGATGTGTAACATTAAGACTGAGACAAAATAAAAACTTCTGCTTCAGTTCCACAAACAAAAACCAAACCAAACTAAACCAAAAATGAGATAAAAATTTCTCTTTATAAGCAAGTCATCCCAAGGGCATTGTTACAGTTATGAAAAGCTGACTGGGCTGTGGACCACTTTAGTGTTTGAAAGGGACTGAGAAAAGGGGACAGTGCTGGCAGTAGACTATGTACTGCACAGTCACAGACAGTGTATGGCAATGATATGATTCTGCCAAAGACACAGAAATTTAGGTGAGATTGCTGAGGTCAAGGGTCAGCTTATGGTTGGCTCTTCCATGCTGTGGGCAGTGTCTGGAACATTTAAAGTGTTCAAATGAACTCTGCTTCCCAAGATCACTCTGGAGACAGGACGCTGCCCCAAAAGCTACTGCAGTGACTTACTGGCCCTAGCAGAGGCTCAGTAGGTTTTGTTCTCTGTGGTCCTGCCAGCTGTCCACTTGCACCTTACTCTCACTATGAGTCCAGATGCAGATGTGTAGGAATGAACCACACAGCACAGCTGAGGAGGACATTGGTTAGGGCCTGGAGTCACTATCCTCTCCTAGCCTAAGATACCCACAGTCTCCCTGAAGTTCAGGTTGCACTCCCTGCCTCCTGCTCCTCTGTGCCAATCTGCACTTAGCTGGGAGGATGTTCTGATTAACAAGAGCAGAGGCCTCATCCAGCTGCCCTCGCTGCCTGCCATGGCCACCCACATCCACCTCACCCTACTTTCTGCTCAAGGACTTAGGCTAGAGTTTTGGCAGGATTTAACAGAGCTCTTTTGATGAAAAAGTCCTGGAGAGGTAATGTGACCAATGGTCCCATCCCACAGAGGAAAGCAGGGCTCCAACACTTCTCCCAAACCATGTGTTTCGGCTAGAATCAGCTTTCTGAGCAAACTCCAGGGCCCCATACCTGGTCACTCAGGCATCCACTCCAACCCACAGCTCTGCTCTGATTCACGGCTGACCTCTGGGAACTCCCTGATGGGCCTGCTGGCTTCTAATCTTAAGGAACTGCAAATGTGTTCTTGCTCTCAGAGAAAAGCTGCCCTAAGACTCCAGCTTCAGCAACCAGAAAGGTACCATGAATTTCCAGCTGGTTTTGTCCCAGGGAGATGATGCACCAAGGGTAGAGCTCTGGATCTGTGTGATATCTGGCCTGCTGTTCAGAGACTCTGTGTGGGTCACGGCTAGTGACCCTAATGGCCAGGTGGACACACACTGTGTCTTTTTTAGAGACAGGTTTTCTCCGTGTAGCCCTGGCTGTCCTAGAACTCTCGATGTAGATCAGGTGGGCCTTGAGTTCAGAGATTCCCCCTGCCTCTACTTCCTGGGTACTGGAATTAAAGGCATGCACCACCTCCAAGCATCTCACACTGGGTCTTTGAACTTTACATCTCTGAGCCTTTCACCCACTCGATGAAGGCACTATACTGGATCATGGTCCAAAGATGTTTAAAGTGCTATGCTGCTGTCTTGGATGGAGTCAGGATACTACTGCACAGCAGGGTTAGATGTTATGGCTACAACAGTGGGAAGCTATGGAGGATCATCTGGTGGGACAAAGGCAGGACTCAGTACTGCTATATACTGTTACAGTTGGCTGTCACAGCCTGCATCCCCACCCTCACACCAAGGGTCCTTACCCTTCCTCGGTCTCATTGATGATGTCACAGATCTCCATGTTGAGGGCCCAGTCCTCGCTCTGCAGGGAGCCATCTGTAGCTTTCTCTGTGAAGAAACTGTGAGTCACAAAGGTATGGGGAGCCTTGGATGATCAGACTCAGATAGTGGAGTGAGGAGGGAATAGATAAAACAGAAGGTCATAGATGCTTTCTAGACCCCCAGGCTTATATGCTGTCCCACTTGTCACTGGACTGTACCAGCCATATGATGCCAGAACTGTCTTTGCCTTTTCATAGATAAGGAAACTGGCTAAGTGGATGAATGGGGCTAAGAACTGAGCCAGGCCTGGCCTCAGAGGGCTTGTTTATGACGGGGTAGCTTTGTCTGTGTAGTTTATACTCCTCTCCACTCCTATTATCCCTTGGGTTGGAAATAGTCACATGCTTCAAAACCTAAATGTTCCAAAGAAGTATTCAATGGGGAGCAACTATCTGTCGCTGTCCCAGGCTCCCCTTCCTTCCTTCCTTCCTTCTTTCTTCTTCCTTTCTTCTTGGTTATTTTATTTATTTACATTTCAAATGTTATCCCCCTTCCCAATTTCTCCTCCACAACCCCCTATTCCCTCCCCCACCCCTGCCTCTATGAGGGTGCTCCCCCATCCATCCACCCACTCCTGCCTCAGTGCCCTAGCCGTCCCCTATGCTGGGTCATTGCGGGTTCTCATCTCTTCCAGGCCCCACTGTAATCCATTTCTTCTTTATGGGTCTTGGCCTTCTATGCCCTCTTGGGGCATCTGTTTCTCTCCATAGGTTGTATCAATGAAATATCAGCCTCTAGGGCATTCAAGTGGCACTCTCTCAGAACGGCTGTGCGGTGAACGCTGGGGATTATTGTTTTCCTTTTCTGGCACTGGGGCTTGAATGCAGGGTCTTGTGCATGGCAGGTCTACCACTGAACTACCTTCTAGCCCAATTCTTCCTTTTAAATTAACACACGTCATAAATATAAAGTGCCATCTTTGATCGTGTTGTCACCTGGTCCAGTCACAACGCTATGGAACCACTTTCATGCTGGGTGATCCTTAGGTTAAGATAGCCGAGCTAGGAACCAGCTACAAAATTCTCAAGGCTTGTACTGGGGAGGTATACATGGTGGCACACACATATAATCCTAGCACTTAGAAGGCAGGGGCTGGGGAACTGAGAGTTTTAGGCCAGCCTGGTGCTACACACCAAATCCGATCTTACATAATAAGACCCCATCTCCAAGGGCATTTGGTGGGTGTTATGTGAACGATCAATCTAAGTTCACAAAACCTGAGCCCTTTACTCTCCTCCTCCCATACACATGTACTGCCATGTCTACTGTTCACTCATAACACTCAACTTTGTTCCACCTTCTGTCATGTCCTGGCTAGCATGGCAAATGTATTTTTACCACATGTAAGCAGTGTGACAGGTTAACACTTCATATTCAGAGGGTGAGATCATTGGTGTCCTCCTCAGCTGCCATGCTGTCTCCTCTGGCTTTCAGACTCTGGCTGAAGATGTCGTACACACACACACACACACACACACACACACACACACACACACACACCTGTTTATCAGCCAGTTTGGCTGCTAGTGTCACTTGTCACACAAGGAAGACAGTCTTTACAGCTGGGTGGTATTGATGGCTCACCATTACATAGCTCTTTGTAAGTCAGGTCCCTTCCAGACACTGAGATGCCTGGTGGACAAAGATACAGTTCTTGCTCCATGGTGTCTGGAACAGGCCTCACAACACAGGACACTCTTAGCAGGACTACGAGAGGACCAGGGTAGTCTCCATGTGACAGGGTGGGACTCTGTCTCTCCCAACCTGCTGCAATGCCCCTGCTGGGCTGGCCGGGCAGCTGGCTCTCTAACTGGCATGCCTTCCGGTCCACCCTTGCTTTCTGCAGCCAGACAGGTGCTAGTGTGTCCCAAACACATGACAGGAGGCTGAGACAGAAGGGCGGATGCCATGCCACTGGCTTATGGCCAGGGGAGGAGGCCAAGAAGGTGTCCCTTTAGAAGGGCTGGAAGACAAGGCCTGTTCTCTCCACAAATATCTACTGAGTGTGGCTTCTGTCACCACCCCTCACGTTGAGGCCAAGAGGCCCCTTGAGCAGGTTATGACTTGCTACAGAGTGTCTGGGGGTAGGGGCTGCTTAACCATGAAAACCTGCTCCTCCCAAGGCTACCCTCAGCCAGATGGCCGGTGTTGAGTCATCCTTGAGCTCAGACCTGTGTCTAATGGTTCCAGTTTGCACCATATTCATTCTCTTTTTTCTCTCTCCCTATGTCCACCCCTCTCATTCTTCATGCTGCTGAGAATGGCCATTTTCTTCCCGAGCCTCACAACCTTCCAGGGTTCCCTAGGCTTTGGCTGGCCTACACACCCTTCTGTGATAGTTTAACCTCTTAAGCTATACATTATATAATTACTAGTGTAATTAGCTAGTTATAATAAACATGAGATTTAATTGTCACCTCCACCTCACTAATGAGGAAACCCAGGGGTCAGCACCTTAAAATGGTCAGACACAGTGACGCACACCTTTAATCTCAGCACTTGGGAGGCAGAGGCAGCTGATCTCTGAGTTAGAGGTGAACCTAGTCACCATAACAAGGCTATCCAGACCTACATGGTCAGATCCTATCTCAAACCAAAACAAAAAAACCAACCAACCAACCAACCAAAACCCACAACAAAACAAAACATAGCATCCCAGGGTGAGGAGTGGTTGGTCCTTTGCAACAAACTTCTCATGCCTGCCTTGCTGCCTTGCTCTCACTGGGGTTAGGGCATTCTGAAGCATCCTCCTGATCGTCCTCCGGTGATCTTCCCCCGGGGTTATGTACTCTGCCCTCCTCAATCCCAGCCCCCCACTTGGGTAGTTGCTGGGTGCTTGCCCCTGCCTCAGACCTGTTCATCTTCAGTGATGACCCAGAATCCCCGGCAGGACATTTGCCCTCATGGTCCCAGAGGAGCCCTGCTCTCCTGTCCCTTGGAACCATTCTGTGGGTGTTCAGTGGAGTACAGACAGCATTACAGCTATGGCCACTGTCTTCCTGTTGCCATATCAGCTGTTACCTCCTCTGCACAGGCCAGAAGCTGCATGGCCTCTTGTGACAGGGCAAACTCTGGACCAGTGCCATCACCTGCCCAGGTCTGAACTGTTTCCCCATGCCCTTCTCTTCCATGCAGTTCTCATTAGCACTCTTTTCTGTTGAGAAGTTATCTGTAGCCCCTGCTACCAAGGGTCATGATCTGAATTCTTCAGAGTGAGAGGAACAGTCAATACCGAGTCCCCACCTTCTGAACCCTTTTCCTTTCACATCCCCGAGTGCTGCCTGGAAGGCCATCCTTCATGTAGCCAGACAGTTCACATGCATGCTCACTGGGCACAGGATCAACCGAACATAGGACTGAGAATGTCTTACACACAGTGACACTCTCTCCCTTCAAAACAGGCTAGAACTGGGGGGAACAGAGGGCTCAGATCTGTCTACAGCTACATGGTTGGTAAGCTGCAAAGCAGAGGTTTACTCTCCAAAAAGTCTGCTTCTCAAGCCCACTCACTATTTTCTTTTTCTCTTTTAAGGAAGGATCTTGTTTTATTATTACTCCCCTGACCGGGGACTTCTGTAGACAAGGCTGGCCTAAAGTTTACTCTGTGGTCATCCTGGGACTTAATATGTAAAGGACTGGCTTGAGACTTACTATTGTAGACAAGGCTGGCTTTGGACTTACCTTATAGGTAAGGCTGGCCTGGAATTTACTCTGTAGGCAGGGCTAGCCTGGGACTTACTCTGTAGACAGGACTAGCCTGGGACTTGTATTGATGTTCCTGCCTTTGCTTCCCACCTGGATTATAGGCTCAAACAGACCTGTAGCCACTGTTTCACGCCTCCCAAATGCCTTGAAACATGTCCAGACTCTGGGGAGACATTGGGAACCATCATCAAGTGTGCAGCCCGATGGAGGCTATGGCTGATAATGCAGAAAGGGAGGCTGAGTCAACACATGAGCTGTAGGGCTAGGAGGCAGAAGAGGAAATGAGTCTGTTGATCCACACTCCACCCTTACCTCACCCACACCCATCCTTAACTATCGCCTCACCAGCCTCCTCCAGTACTATGAGATCACCAGAAAACAAGGATCAAATGACCAGCACTCACAGAGCAAGTATCTCTGCATGAGCTCCATGACCCTCCTCTCCTGTCACCCCGGCTGGTGTGCTAGCCAATGCCGAAGCATGCCTACCCCAGAGTGCTGGCCACTTTGCTCTGCCTGCTGAAGGCCATCTCTCCCTGTCTAGCTCATGACTCAGGCCCACACTCTGGGTGGCAAAGAAGAGAGAGAGACCTTATATATTTGTGCAATAGTGCACTGAGTCTTTAGGCTCCCAGGTGTGCAGTTCAGCTCTACAGCTTGGACCTTGCTGAACTTCCCAGTACTGTTTGTTACACTCACTCCTCTGTCTCTATGCTCACAACAAGGAAGACCTGTGGGAAGGACATTATTGAGCTGGCAGTCCGTAGAAAGCTGCATCTTTCCGAATTTCTTGACAAGTAAACATGTGTGCAAGGCTCAGCCTCCCTTTCTGGTCAGGTTTCCTGTTGCCAGTGGCCCAAAGCAGGGCAAGCTGTTCAGAATTCCGCTATCAGGCCCCACTGGCTGGCTTTCTTACAGGGTGGCTGTGCTGTGGTGGTACCTGTAGTATGAATCTAGTGTCCTGGGCTTCCTGGAGTTTGGCGGTCAGGACCCAAGTGCTGTGATGCATCTGAACCTTGCATAGCTCAGCTTCCTACCTGCAATGCAATGGCCTGATGACCAGCACTCAGGCCTCTGTACTTGTGAACATGCGCAATTCTTCTGGACTATGCCCTTGTCTCTTAACTCAGGTCCTAGACCAGCAATAAGGTCAGATCACTTTCTGGGTACCTGAGTTCTCCCTGCTTGCTTCTGCACCAGCATTCTACATAGAATGCAACTCTCAGCTCTGTCGAGTAGACTCCTTGGAACATGGTACACTGTTGGCTTCTTTGTCTGTCTGTCCCTTCCATTAGGGTAAGAGTGGATCTTAGGGCACCAGCTCCTGAGACTCCCAGTTCTCTACACTGGGTGAAGCCTGCAGGACCTGTTTGCTAAGTGACTGGGTGACATTGCTGCTGTATTTTCAGCACGGTCACCTGTATAGCACTGTGGTTAGGAGAAGCTCCTCCACCTGGCATTCCTTGATCTCTAGTAGCTACTGGATAAAATTCCAATCTGCCAGAAAATTCCAAGTTTGTTCTTTTCTTTTCTTTCTTTCCTTTCCCTTCCTTCCTCCCTTCCTTTTTTCTTTCTTTCTTTTTCAAAACAAAGTTTCTCTGTGTAACAACTTCGGCTGTCCTGGAACTCACTTTGTAGACCAGGTTGGCCTCAAATTCACAAAGATCCACCTCCCTCTGCCTCCCAAGGGCAGGGATTATAGGCATGTGCCACCCCCGCACCTGGTCCAGGATCCTTAATCTGTTCTCTAACCTAACATCCTTGTTCCTGATGTGAGTCGGTTCTGGACATGATCCTTCCCAGCCAGCATTATTCTGAGTGACTGACCCCCTGGGATGCAGACTAGCTGTGCAGCTGGAAGTGCAGTGTGGGAATCCACAAATGACTCATCTGCCCACAATAGACACTTGGGTTCTGTGGACACCTGCTCTATGACATCCATGACACCATGCTGACCTGCTACTGATATAAACAAACTCCTTCCACTGGCTCACATGGTTTTGCTTTTCTAGCCTCTCTCCACTCATTCCTAGCTACTTGAACACAAGTGGGAGTCCCTGGGGGATACCTGTAGGCCCTATTCTCCTGGTAAAGAGATCCACGCTGCTGGTGTCCTCAGCAGAGCTCCCTGCCCTGAGGAGGACCCTGGTATGGAAGAGGCAGGAATACAGGAGCCACTAGTGCACACATTCTGTGACTCTCAGAGAAGGCCAGTAAGTCAGTCCCTTTCAGCAGGACAGTGGTGAGGAGGGAAACTAGAAAATGGGATGTGAATGGACAATTTGCAGTGTAGGTCCTGACTTCAGCAGCCAGCGGCTGTGTGACCCTGAGTGAATGCCTTGGCCCCTCTGAGCCTCATTCCTCCTTTGCAGAACAGGTACCTAAGGTAACCACTTCCCAAGGGCTGTGTGAAGGAGATGAAAGTGTGCAGGCTAAGCATGTTGTGCCCACTGACTGCAGCATCAGCACCAAAACAAATGTTACTCACCACAAAAATATCAGCCACAAACCAGTCCAAAAGTTCAAGCCTTCCCATAAAAAATACTCTAAAGTCATATAGAGTAGCCAACTTTTTTTTTTTTCTTCTCTCTAGTCAGCAAGTTGTCATGAAGCCTACTTTCCAAATGAACAATTCTTTCCAGACCCAGCCTGGAAAGTTCTATCAGTTTCCTAAGTTGCTGATCTGTTCTTTCTTAAAACCCTGGCTGTCTCTCCCGTCATTTCTTTAAACCACAGGCCACAAGAGAAACCTTAAAATACCTTGGGGGGGGGATTGTTTCCTCAGTTCAGTTTTCAAGCTGATGTAACTAACTATAAGTCCTTGCTGAAGAAGCTTTTGGTTAGACAAAGGAGAGTTTCCTAAACTGTTCAGGCAGGAGGGACCAAGCCCATGCACAGGCTGCCTGTTGGTGACATTCTCTACCCCACCCATGATTGAGCAAGATGTGAGGACAGCCTGGGTACAGGAGGCAGTGAGGGCTCTTCGATTAGTTAGGGTTCAGAGAAATGGAGAAACAAGTAAGGAGATAGTTTAGTGGGTAAGTGCTTGCTGTAAGAACATAAGGATGTGGTTTCCCATCCCCAGCACTACATAGGAAGCTGGGGGTCTGGGGGTGTACACATAACCACAGCACTGGAGAGGCAGAGACAGGAGAACACCAGGAGCTACTGGACAGGTAGTCTGCAAAATTGGAGCGCTCCAGGCTCAACGAGACAGTCACTCTAAAAAAAGGTGAAGAGCAATTGAGGAAGACATTCAACACCGACCTCTGACTTTCATACACACATGCACACAAGTACACAAGAAACTGTACACACACATGTGCATTCATATACCATGCAACACACACACACACAAAGAGAGAGAGAGAAATGGAAGACTGAGAGTATGAGAGACAGAGAAAAAGAGAGAAAGAAAAGAAAGAGAGAGAGAGAAAAAGAGAGAATAAACAAGCATGCAAATAAGTACCAGTGGGCTCATTGATTTTAACTTTACATGATTGCAGAGGCTTAGCAAATCCAAAATCTCAAGCCAAGAGAGAATCAGTGTCAGATGTGTCTGCTGGCAGAGTTTTCCTTGCTCTGGGGATGTCAACCTTTCCAGGAAAAGTCTTCAACCGATAGAGTAAGGATGATCCACATTATGGACAGCGATCTGCTCCAGTCAGAGTAGCCTGGTGAAGGTCAATTTTAATCTCATCTAAAATTGACCTTCACCAGGCTGATGGATGGCTCAGCGGGTAAAGGTGCTTGCTGCCATGACATCATGGACATAATTATGAAGGATGGGACTAAAGGAGTGTGAGTGAGTCAATTAAAGCAAAGCACCATGGACATAATAATAGCGGAGGCACACAGATACAGAAGGTCAGAGGGTGGCAGAGGAATGTGGCAGTTTGAGAGCACTGGCCTAGACCTCATCAGAGGGCTAGAGTTAGTGTCCTGAATTCCAGGGTCCTTATGGAGTGGCAGCCGAAAGTTAGCTACATACTCAGGGTTTTAGTTTAGCTGCCTGGACACCACCCCCGAGACCAGAAATTCAGGACTTTAATTTCTCAGTGCTCCATGTGGGAACAAAACCTATTCACCAGCTCAAGCCACAGTCAGGCTGAGCCTTCAATTCCCAGGAGAATTGGCTCCACCCCCACTGCCTGAAACCTGACCTGCCTGTGAATGTGCAGCCACCCAGCCATCACTGCTCATATCTCAAGGACACAAAGACCAAAACAAAAGCTGGGTCCTGCATTGTTACCTTAGCTCTGCCACTAAGTGTGCCCTAGGAACAGTGACACCACCTACAAGAAGAATCTCCAGGGCTAACAGCTGTGGATGCCTCTGGTCTGGCAGGCACAAGCCACACACTGTATACATAGCAACCCCACCAGACAGGTGCTATTATTAGCCTCCTTTTACAGATGAGGAACCAGAGATAGTGAGATTAATAACCTACTCTAAGTAACAAAGCTAGTGTTCTGACTCAGGGTCACCTTGGGCTTTACTAGTATTTGTCCAGCCAAGGCGAAGCCCTAGTAGACACTGTTTTGAGATAGGGTCTCACTATGCAGACCAGGCTGGCCTGGATCAGCCTGCCTCTGCTTCTGCCACTGCCTCCTGAATACTGGAATTAGAGACGTGCAGCACCACACCTACAAAGAATAATGTTTAATGACATATGGCAATGACGTGGCCTCAAATACATAGCACATACAGTTTTATTGGAGCACGGCCACACCCATTCTTTTACCTATTGTCTTTGGCTGCTCTGCAACAATGATTTGTTGAGTATTTTAAGATAGCCTCTAAAGCCTTGAGGATTTACTGAGTGGCCCTTTGAAGAGTAAGCCTGGTCTAGTCCACCCTGATAGCTAATGTGAGAGCCCTCTGAAGTTCTCTCCTTTGACCCCTACCTAGACATCTCTGACAGGTCCAGGGTTGGCTGGCACCTAGCCTGGCACTGACTTCCTCTTAGAATGCACACTGACTCTCTGAGCCATGAAGCACTACCTACCGCTTCCCCATTTCCATTACCTTTTAGCTGCTGTTCATCAGTCCTTTGGGAAGGAGAGGGAGTGGGCATGCCTCTGTGTTCCATTACAGATGGGATGGGAGATAGGGCTGCAATAGTCAGCAGCAGACAGGGACTGAGAGCACTTCTGAACCAGCCCAACAGCTGCAACACAGCCTAGTCTGCAGGTTTCCAGACTCTGCCTCAAAGGAACCTCAGGACCCCGAGGCTGGTCATTCATTTCTGATTCCTGTCTATGGGCCTGAGTAGGTTTTGAGAATCCAAGGACAGCTTTACCATGTGTGTGTATGTGAGTGTGTATGTGTACACTTTGAAAACACAAGTTTTTTTCGGTAGCTCAAGCTGGCCTCAAACTCATAGCAATTGATTCGTCTCAGTCTCCTGAGTTTTGGGATTACAGATGTATGCTAAGAAGACAGGTTCAGCTCTTTATCTTACCCTCCTCTCCCATGCCTGACCTCAGGCCCTGAGCTCCAGTGTCCTAACTCTCTGGGAATTGTACCCGGGAACTGCCCAAATTCAGTGGGGCATCTGCAGCTGGCTTCTAACCATCACCTGACAGGCAGAAATGGAAAACGGGAATCTCTGCCACAGTTAGATCTGTCCTTGGGCACACCTCATAACACATTTGAAAGAGGACTCTGTGCTACCACCTGGTATGAGCCACTGGATCCTTGGGGCCACAGGTTGCTGCCGCCCTTGTTGGGCTAAGTGACTTGGAGGTGGGTGAAAACTTATCATTATGCTCTAATCTGTGGTAGATTAATAACACGAACTAATCTTGCAGGGTTCTGCTAATATAAATTCAAACTAGGACCCAAGTAGACTGGTGTGTTCAGGGACAAGAGAGAACACAGGGTCTTAAGTGTGACCCAGAGCAGCTAGACATCTCTCCCTCCTGTTAAGGTCTCAAACCTGGGACAAATAAATTGGCTTAAGGTGCCTGACTATTTAATAAAGTGGACCTGGCAGCCAGGTTCTCCCAGCACCCCTCAGTCCCTACCTGTTGCAGGGTCCTCCTGTCTGGCACACTCCAACCCCCGGCCCTAAACTTCTCCAGGCCAGGTATTAGCCTACATTTCCCTCCCCACAGCTGCCCTTTCCTATATAAGCTAATAATTTTGGCTATCTGGCCTTTTTTTTCATCTACCTTTTACCTTCTAGGCCTCTTAGTCTGGCTCTGCTCCCTGCCCGCCGTGCACATGGCCCATCTCAGTCTAGTCAGCTCACTCTGAATTCTCCCAGAGGTCTCTGCCTCCAGCTAAGCTCTCCCTTTTATCTACAATAAACTTTCTCTTCCACCATACTCAAGACCAGCCATATCCTTCCCTTTTTCATTTTTCTTTTTCCATTCACCTCCTTCTAGGTGCTGAGGCAGCAGGAAAGGGAGGGATAGCTCCTGATCTCAACTCAAGCCTGGCTGAGGACAGACTTGCAGGGACAGTGACACATCATTGTGATGGAGGAGGAGAAAGAACACGAGCTGGCAGGAGCTGTTTCCCATACATACCCTTTCACTGCACAGGCACTCGCTGAGGGACTGGCTTTCTTATGACCTCTCTCCAGCCAGAGAGTTCGAGCTTACAAACTGAAGTTCCCAGGAAAGCTACACCTGTGCTAAAGATGTTTGAAGGTTGATTACTACTTTGTAGAGAGTTGGAATGCTGAAGATCTTGAGACAAATTACTTTGCCTTGGACCCTTTAGTAACCACTTATTGCTCATCTCTGAGTCTGACCTAACATTTCTATGATTACCAGGTAACGCCTTTTGGAGTAAGTTAACAGAAAACTAGTGTCCACCAACCCATGAGTTAGGAATGTCATCAGCTAGCACCTGAGACATGTAGCATAGATTTTCATGCTTTGCTGTAACCTGAGTGTCTGATCTATGGCTTGCTTTTGTTCTCTGCAGCTACAAAAACATCATGAAACTATTTCCACATTGGAATCTGTATTCTTGGGTCATGGCATTCATATTTGGTTCGGGGATAGGATGATCTATCTCTGATTTCCCTTGGGTGAGAGCTGCTTTGTGACTATAGGAAGCAGATGAGGACAGAACAAAAGAGCAGAGATTAGATCAGGAATTGGGAAACACCTCAGGAGGAGGTGATGGTGCCCCAGTGCTTCCAGGAATGAGCCCAGCTCCTCATGGCAGCATACATTACAGGCAGTTAAGACCAGCAAGTATAAAGGTGTATTTGAACTGTGAGGCCAATGACACCAGGCCCTGATTAGCACCACTTAATGACTGCTGTCCTCTAGGATGTCAACCCTATATGACTCCACGAGAAGACCACTTTATTCCTGAAGCAAAGAGGGGCTTGGATTATAAGAATCCAAGCAGCTAAAACCTGGCCACCAATCATCACAGTCAGTCAGGCTGATTGGGGAGGACTGTTTGAGTCCTGAAGTTCCCAACCAACTTGGTCAACACTGAGAGACCCTGTCTTAAAAACAAATGTAGACTCAACCCCCAGTGCTTTTATCTCTACCCATGGAAGAGTATACAACACTGACACTGCTGTTGTTCTTCAAGGTAGAGTCTCTCTATGTAGCCCAGGCTGGACCTGAACTCAAAATCTTTCTGCTTCAGCCTCCTGTGTGCTGGGATTATAGGCATGTTCCACCACACCCAGTTCTTTTACAGCTTTGCTATCTCATCTCACTGGGTTTTGGGTGCTCCTCAGTCTTCACCACTTTCCCTCTGTAGAACTCGATCCCTTCTTCTCAGTAAAGGGAAGGGGCATGGGACTGGGCAGACTGGTATTTTTGTTTGAAACAGGGTCTTATTCAGCAGCTTATGCACCCTGCAACTAATTTCAGAGTCCAGCTAGCCTGAGACTTTGTGGCAATCCTCCTGTCTTAGTCTCCTGGGTGTAGGATTACAGATGTGTCACTGCTTCTGGTGGGAAGTTTCAAAATGTGTGGTCTCCCAGCTAATTTCAAAGAGCACTACTGGGAACCCTACACCTGCCCATCTGAGGGTCCAGCAGCTAGATTTAGTCAGTGCTCCGAGGTACTGATGTAGCAGCATTCTTACCAAAAGCATTTCTTGCCCAAGGCAGGCAAACTTTCAGGGCAGGAAGAGATGCTGAGCTTTGAACTGATAGGCATTCTGAACCCAAATGAATTTATCCAGAAAGTCTCGGGACTTTGAAGCTGGCTTTGAAGCCCAGAGTAATTTTTTTTCCCCCCATAGGATAGCTGCGAAGAGGGCTGCCTTCTCTCTCCAGGTCTCAAACAACGATTTATGGTTTTTTTGTGAAGCGCCTGGGCTTCAGGCACTAGAGCTCCCTTGCAGAGAACTGATGAGAACCTCAAAAAAGCCACTAACAGCTGCAGTGGTGGTTACAGCACAGAGCTGGGCTAACGGCTTTGGGCTTTGGGGAAGCGTTGGCTTTCAGATCCAGACTTCCCAGGCTGGACCAAAGGCGAAAAGCCATCAAAAATTTCACAATGTCGTCGGGTCCCTTCAGGTAAGGGGATGTGTGTCACACCCAGACCATCCATTCCCTGGGAAATGTCCACGCCTGGCCTTCATCCGAGAGTAGGTGCTGGGAGCCGGCACCTTCCCATGGGCTCCAGCCCCAGTAGGTGGTATCGCGTTGACAATGACAAGCGTTAGCCATCTGCCAGAAAACACCCTCAGTATCCCGCTCTTATTAATGCATTTAATGATCAAACAAATCCAGGAAGGCCGTGCCACGGTCTTTTAACTACGGGCGAGGACCATCAAGGGGGCGACGTCACATAAACCCGAGTTTCCCGACCACGGGGACAGAGGCGCGGCCGAACCTAGACACCCCGGCGTCTCGGAATGCGAGGGGTCGGTGACGCGGCGAATGACCCAGGCGCCGCCAGCCCGGGAGGGGCTCTTAGCCTGCGCGAGCCCGGCGGTGGCGTGGCCCAACGCCTTCTCACCACAGCTATCCCTTTAACCCAAACTTTCTCCCTCTACTCTGGACCCCAGCACGCACACATTGGCTGAGCCACATCCGCCCAGGACTGCCTTCTTCCCCTATCTATTGGTTACATCAAGCATCAATCCCCATATGAGACTCCCGATTGGCCCGCACTCTTGTCAATCAGGTCAGAGTCACAGGGTAGGCGGAGCCCAGAGCGCCGCGCCAGCCGCGCCAGCCGCTCCAGCCTCGCCGCCTAGCCTCCCTCCTCCCTACCCTGACTGTGGACTCCGACAGGTCCCAGGGCAGAGGCCAGAGCAGCACACAGGGGCGGGGCTGCGCGCGGCTCCCGGGACTCACCGATCCGCTGTCCCACCGGAGAGCTGAACGGATTTCCCAGAAGAAAGTCCATTGCCGCGGCTACCGCTGCCACCAGCTCCCAGAATCAGGTGACAGCAACCGCCGGCGCCGCCGACCCGTCACGTGACCCGCTGGCCGGCCCGCGGGGAGGTGTCGGCAGGCGGGGGCTCTGGAGCGCCCCCACGAGGCCCCGCCCCCAACCGGGCGGACCCTCGGAGATGGCTGACGTCACACCAGGGCGGGACCTGGGAGGGCCGTCTTCTAAGCCACGCCCCCGAAGCTTCAGTGCGCGCCGCAGTGGAGCCTAGAAGTCTTCACATCCGGAAACTGGGTCTCTGGCCAAGGAAAGACCTGGGTCAGGTTACGCAAACTCAGACAAGGTATTAGTGTCTCAGCCTTTAGTCCTGGGGACCAAACCCTGAGGATGACAGCCTCCTTGCCCAAGTCGGACTCGAAATTTCTATTTGATGTCTCCCTGCTTCAAGAGCCAGCCACTCGTTTGAGGGCCAGAGGAGTCAAGGGCCTGGGTTTGTGCTCCCTTGAGAATGAACTGCCTGTACTGTGGCAAATGCCTTTACCTGGTAAGCCACCTCATCCACCTTGTCTCTTACTTGGCAAACCGGAAAAGTGCCTTTTTAAAAATCCGTTCCCTTCAGCTGTAAATATCCACGATGTAATCCTTTCAGAGTATTAAGATAACATGAAAATCACTCAATAGGTATTCCGTGATGCTTGCTTCTTCCTTGCTGTATCTTTGTAAGGCATTGTTTTAAACTTGTAATTATTTTTTTAACTTTGTATGTGTGTGCCATGGTGCACACAGAGAGGTCAGACCAAAACTTGGAGGAATCGATTCTCTTCACATTTAATCTCTTGAGATTAATCAAGTACCGTGGGCCATCTCACTTCCTTCTCCCCCTCCCCCTCCCCCCTTTAGGCAGGGCTGGGGCTCATACCCAGGCAGGACCTTGTTACACTAAAAGCCAGTGCTCTGCAATCCTGTTTTTTGGACACAATCTCCTTAGGCTAGTCTCAAACTCAGATCTCCAGGGTGCTGGAATTAAAGTCCGATGTACATCACAACATGCAGCCTTTCTTGGCTACTTAATGATTTTTAACATCTTGTATTTCCATTAACTTTTTCCTTAACCATGAAAGATCAATTTCTGTATTTCAATGTTCTAAGTATTAGCACACATTCACTTCAGGCCATGTGGCTTTAGACTCAGAGACAAGGAGGTGACATTACCTTTTTTTTTTTTTTTAATAGACAAGACTCTGGAAAGCTCTTGGGATATGAACAGTCTGGTTTTTGGCATAGGCGTTTCATTCAGCCCTGACAAGATTGATAAATACTTCTGGATTTAGCCAATACCATATTGTACATGGTTACATTTGCCAAGCATTAGAGCCACAACTATCAGATTCTCTTTTACTATATATGCAAATGATATCTGAGAGCTGTGATGGTTTGTATATGCTTTGCCCAGGAAGTGGCCTTGTTGGGAGGTGTGGCCTTGTTGGAGTAGGTGTGTCCCTCAGGTGTGGATTTAAGACCCTCATCCTAGCTGCCTGGAAGTCAGTATTCTCCTAGCAGCCTTCAGATGAAGATGTAGGACTCAGCTCTTCCTGTACCATGCCTACTTGGATTCTGCCATGCTCCCACCTTGACAATGGACTGCAACTCAGAACCTGTAAGTCAGTCCCAATTAAATGATGTCCTTATAAGAGCTGCCTTGGTTATGGTGTCTGTTCACAGCAGTAAAACCCCAAGACAAGAGCCTTTAACATTTAAGGTGTGTTCAACCTGACAACCAAGGGCTGCATGACCCAGGATAGATAGGAACATGGTAACTTGACCTTTATTTCAGGTTTTGTTTTTTAATTATGTTTGTATGTGTGCCTCTGTGTGGGTATATGCACTTCTGTGCTGGTGCCTAAAGAGGCTACAGAGAGTGACTAACCCTCTGGAACTAGTTACATTCAGTTGAATGAGTGCTGGGATCTAACTTGGGTCCTTTTCAAGAGCAGAAAGTAGTTTTAACCAGTGAACCATCTCTTCAGCCCCCACTCCCTTTTAGAGAAATGTTAGAGTGAATGACAGGTTTTATAATTTTATAGCAACTATGATTAGCCCAATTAGGGAAAAGACAGCTAAGACTGGACTATAAATATTAAAAATGAGATCTTTAATATAAGTACAAAATTTTGTTTCTTTATACAACTATAATAGGATTTGGATCAAACCGCTAGGATTTATTTAAAAAACAAAATAAAACAATGATATAAAAACAGCAAGAAGGCCTGAATCCAAAGTTTTTCCTCTAATAGTACCAAATACCACAAGGTACAGATTATCATACAAATGTGTACAAATCTTTAATACAAATACAACAGGGCTAGGCTTCAGAGGAAAACAAACATGAAAAAGCTGGTTCTCCTCAGGAGTTCACTACTGTCTGTAGCAAGGGCTATGGAGGACGGGCTGCTTCCTGTACGATACATGTCTTCGCTGGTCTCTCCTTGATACCCTGTTTCTCAGAGAAAACTTCTGCAGGTTCGTTCAAATGAGGTTCTGACATGTTAACTCAAACTTAAATTTCTGCTCTGCTTGATTTCAGTTCCCATCTATTCCTGTTCCTTTCCCCGTTTCTCAGATTAAATCTCAAAACTGCTCTGAGCTGACATAGGGATATAACCTCCAGAACTCCTATGAGAAGCTCAGCTACGACAGCAGGAGGGCTATGGGAAGGAGTCACCTAGAATGCCAGCTGGCTACATGGTCCCCAAAGGTTTACTGTGATGCTGTCCTGTTCCATTCAGGCCAGAGGAAGAAAGCACGGTTAACTCAGCTTTGAAAACTCAGGTTTTGGCAGGGAAGGGAATCTCTCACCAAGTTTCCAAACAACCCTGGAGTACTCAGCTACCTTCTCACAGGGAAGCAGGTCTGGTTCTTCAGGAAAGGGTAGGGCAGTTAGGAGTGGTGACATCCCTTCCTAACATTGTTGAGGACCGTGAAGTCCCTTTCTGAGTCACAACACCTTAACATATGGACGACCTGGAGCTTTTAGATAGACATTAAGAAATGACAAATCTGTATGCTCCACATGCTCTTGCTGGTGGAGGCTTGTTATTAAATTATATATACAGAAATTTACAGGATAAATTAAAATCTAAGAAATTCTAAAGAGTTAAATACACATAATTAAAATATACACTTACACGCACATATAGATAACCCTACTGAGAACCAGGACTTCTTTGTGACCCAGCTCTGTGTGCAATGCAGAGCACAATGTACCTAACAGGGGAACCAGAGCTGAACCAAGAACCACCAAGCAGCTAAGCAGCAGAATCTCTGAGGACCAGGTGGGCAACCAATGCTGCTACAGTGAAAGATGGCAGCTTTGGTTTTTATACACCAAGCCTTGCTGGCCAGACAAGCAGGTTCAACAGGTGGCACAAACAGCTTTGGTGTCTCCAAGGTATTTATTTCTCTGCTGCCAAGAATCACACAACCGAGGCTATAGACGGTGCCGTGGTTACAGTAAAACTGGAGACACGGATAGATACCTTTTCAGTAGGAACTGGGACGAGTCCCCTACTCAGTCCACCTAAGCTCCCCCCCCCGGTTACTCCACGTTGAAAAGTTTGTAGTCAGCTGGCCTCCTCCCATGATCTTTACTACATTTCTGATTATAAGACAGGTAAGGCAAATGGTCAGTGATGGGTCTGGAGGTAAACCCAAGCTTGGGGGAAAAAAAAAAAAATCACATTTTAGCAGTCTATAAGGAAATACACATGGCACCCAGAATAAGCCCCTAGTCCCCAAATTACACTGATTTTTAAGGCAGATTTTTCCCCCCAAAAATAATTCCAAGCTCACATTCATGCCAAAGTTTCCTTTTAGCTAAACCTTCGCCATTTCATAAAATTATTAAAAGCAAAGTAGTTACAATCCTATGTATATACTGTACATTATATATGTATATATAGATATAAAAATTTAAAACCTACACCCAGAGGTCAGTGGAGAATCT
Source organism: Rhynchomys soricoides (assembly GCA_019843965.1). NCBI lineage: Eukaryota > Metazoa > Chordata > Mammalia > Rodentia > Muridae > Rhynchomys > Rhynchomys soricoides. Next base: position 1,567,776 of record JADRCH010000802.1, read on the forward strand.
GGAACAGTCATATATACATAAACTAGTGAAGGGGTAGACAGTCTTCTGTCCCAGGCTTCTTGGAGGTCACAGTCCAGGCATGATGTATGCAATGTTGTCCAGCGTGTTTGACTGCAAATAAGGAGAAAAGGTTCAACTGTGGCACACCTCAGTGCAGTCTGAGACATGTCATGTTCAGGGGAGAGATGGGAAAGACATGGACAAGACACACCAGCATGCTGCTGTCAGCTGCTGCTCCTCAGGGGCTAAGCGGATTGCTCTTTCCAAAGTACTGTTGAGGAAAATGGCATGTTTTCTAGTTTCACTGAAACCATACCATGCAGTTGATGATACAGTGTCATGTTCTGTAGACAGTAAGTAATAGGAATGCCATGTGCCTCACAAGTAATGCTTGGCAGTGCTCATTAAGTAAGGTAGGGCTTTCTGGCTCCCAAAGGCTCCAGCCCTCAAGAGTTAAGGAAAACCACCACCACCATCACAACAACAACAACAAAAAAACCCAAAAACCAAACAAAAAAAACCCAAAACAACTCACCAAGACCTGTTTAGGACAGCCATTCAGTTCAGGTAGTTGTGTGGTCAGGCATGCCAAAGGGCCAAGAGCACAGATAATGGAATCCAGGAGCACTGACAAGCTTCCAGACACTGCTACCATGCCCTGCAAGCAAAGCAGACAACTGAATCACGCTCTCAGTTGTTCTTTCTGTTCAACTCTCTTTTATGCCCTCTCAATAACACACAGTAACAGATGGCAGTGTGGGCAGACAGCAGAGGATCTGTAAGAGGCTGGACCCACAGGCTACTGGAATTCACTCCCATGTAATCAAGCAAGATCTCAGTAACCATCTGTGAGTCTGTCACTTGTACACTACCTTGCTGCTGTACCTTCTTCCCAGTGCTGGTCTCTCTCAGTTACTATCTAAATGGATGTTCTTAGAAGGCCAACAGGAACTGATTACACCCACCCTACTCAAAGACTCCAAACACCTCAGTGTCCACTAAGACATCTTTTGATGCTTGCTGTCTCTTCCTACCTTACGTGCTGTATACCTGTGCCTTAACAGGTAGGCAGAAAGACTCTTAAGACCTGTTTAAAGTAGGGCTGGGAGCCTAAAGCCTCCATGGACCTCTGCAAAAGATCCAGGGGTCAACAAGCATGTGCTGTCTTTTGTTAGCAACTTCTCTCTCCAGTTATCTACCCCATCCCCTTCTGCTAGGCCTTTAGCTTCCCTAACCTGGCACACTGCTTTCTCTTTTGCTCACTTTTTTAGCTCAGGCTGGCCCAGAAGTCACTTTTTTTTTGAAACTCACAGCAGTCTTCCTGAGTCAGGCTCCTAGCAGTAGAACTATGGTGCTATGTACCACCAGTGCCTAGGTGACAATGTTCTTTAACAGTCTTGTAATGACTAACAGCAGCACAGGAGAGTGGCTAGAGGAGGGGAAGGACAGCTGGGCTCTATTTTTGGTACTGACAGTTGTGTAAATTTGTGATAACAAGGCTCAGATATTTAAGGTCTACACTAATGAATGTTGTAAATCAGTATTCCTGAAAGTGTGGTAGGCATGTTAGGTGACATACATATGAACGTCAAATATTTTAATTGTTCCGTATCCACTAGGCTGTGTATTGATTAGACAAAAGCCATGGGCCTGGAGAGATGGTTCAGGAGTTACGACACAGGCTACTCTTCCAGCTCCAGGGAATGAGTACCCTCCTCTGACCTCCATGGACACTGCATTCTTATACTACTCACGTGGGGGCCATGCACTACAAGTACTGCACACTCGCACACACGCACATGCACACAAGCACGGATGGACGCAATGAGAAATGACTGCTAATGGGCTTGAAGTTACTTTCTAGAATGAAAATGTTTTAGAGATAGTTATGGGTCCAAAACTATGAAGAGTATTAAGAGCCTCTAATCTTGCACTGTTGTAAAAGGGTGAATTTTTGGCACATGAAACACTTTATGAAGCCTGTTAAAAAAGATAAGTGCTAACAGAATGTGTGAGCTTTTCCCTTTCTGGTTATGGTAACCACCCCTTAAATGCAGTTTCTCTTTCCATGGTTGCAGTTACTCAGGATTTTGGGGCAGGTAGGGGTTTGCTGCTGTTTGTTCTTATGTATTACTGCTGGTTTCAAATTCATGATCCTCCCACCTTCCCCTCTTAATTTCTGGGGTTACAGGTGTGCTCACCACTCAGCCTCAATTCCCAATACTAAACTGCATATATGCTGTTGGAATAGCATGATGTAATCTCTGTCCAGACTGCATGGACTATCTGCTTGTGAGTTCTAGTAGTCATCTTTGGTACCAGGTCAACCACCATGGTATCTCTATTCCTGACTAGGTGTAAGTGGTGCCCTATGGTTTTCGGCATGCAGCTGAGTATCTGGAGCCTGTGGTGTATACGCAAACCCTCAAAGCAGCTCTTATGTATGTAAGCTGTTAATCACATAAAATTGTCTTTCCTATTAGACTGTAAGCATCCTAAGACAGTAAAGAGACATTTAGATTTTTCTAATCTGTAAGTTCTTGGAATAACCTAAGAACTCAAAACTTTTTGCCAAATAAAAAAAGAACTATTTGGAAAATCTCAACAATCAATAGTACATAAAACTATTTAATTTTCAACTTTTAATGTGAAAATACAATAAAGATCATAGGATCTTGTATTCTGAAACTACTTTTACCTATCCAGGTATTTGAGTATGTGTAAGAATGTACTCATTTTTTCCAACACCTGCTGACTTTTTAGAAACTAGCCAAAGAACTCAGGTTTAACACCTGTGGCTTTTGCTAATTTGCCTGTTGAATGATAATTTAGCTTTTGCATAAAAACAAGTCATTAGCTTTTATATTTCTACACTGACTAACTTAAAAATATCTTTCAGCAGCATACAATAATTTCTTTGCTGAAATGTCTCCGAGCTGAGAACTGAACTGCCATACTGAGTTAGCTAAGGGGCAGAAGAGAAATGAACACTTTGAAATTAAAGCTCAGAAGTACAGACTTCTGTCAGGTACAACCTAAATGCACAGCACAGCTCCATTTGTTGTCTACATTCTTTTCTTCCTTTAATTTTAATTAAACAACACCAAAAGACTGTACGTCTGTGTACCATGTTTGTGCTTGGTTAAAGAGGGTGTTTGGATCCCCAGGAACGGGTGTTATGACAGTAGTGAGACGCCGCACGGATGTTGGGAATTAAATCAGTGTCTGCTGGAGAGCAGCTGTGCCCTTATTCTTTCCACTTTCTTCTTTAGCTTTTTGAAATTCTATGTAGCCTGGCTGCCCTAAAATTACGTAGAGGGTAGACTCAAACTCAGAGATCTGCCAGTTTCTGCCTCCCAAGTGCTAGGATTTAAGGCGAACATACATCTTTCACGTTTTGAGACTGTAATATATAATTACATCATTTCCCCCTCTCCTCTCCTCCCACCAAACCCTCCCACATGCCCCTCCCTGCTCTCCTTCAAATTCATGACCTTTTAAAAAATCATTAACTGTTGTTATGCCTATGGGGGTGTGTATTTTTCTCCTACACACATAAATACAGCCTGCTCAGTTCAGTATGTGACTGGTCTGTTTTCAGAGCTGACCCTTTGGAATTAGATATCCAATTGGTATGCTCTTCCCTAGGGAAGACTATTTCTTCTGCTCTCAGCGGTCCTCAGTTGCCTACAGTTTTCTGTGTAGGGTTGAGCCCTGTGAGCTTTTCCCTAGCACCTTTCTTTAAAGGTAGCGTCTCGGGCTGGAGAGATGGCTCCGAGGGTAAGAGCACTGACTGCTCTTCCTAAGGTCCTGAGTTCAAATACCAGCAACCACATGGTGGCTTTCACCATCTGTAATGAGATCTGATGCCCTCTTCTGGGGTGTCTTCAGACAGCTACAGTGAGTGGGGCCGGAGAGAGAAGAAAAAGTGTCTGAAGACAGCTAAGGTGTACTTACATATATATATAGTAAATAAGTAAACCTTTAACATATATATATAGTAAATAAGTAAACCTTTAACGAGTCTCACTATATAGCCCCTTGACCTCACATTTGAGATCATCCTCCTGCCTCTGGCTTCTGAATGCAGTGGTTTTCAGAGAAAGTTGGGAACTCTTCTCCCTATTAATCTTGTCTGATCATTCAAACTACAGAAAGTGCACTAAACAATCCTGCTCTTAGAAGTACCTGGGTGTGCACTAAGCCTTTCACGACATTTTAAGTTACTTGGGCTTATTTATTTTATTTATTTTTGAGACATCATTTCAGTGTGTAGTCCAGGCTAATCTTGAACTTGTAGGACTTCTGCTTCAGCCTCCTAAGTTCTGGGATTAGGGGGCTGAGCTGCCATGCCTAGCTTCTACTTAATTTTTAAAAAACATTTATTTGTATGTCTTTTTGTTTTTAAAAAAAGATTTGCTGGGAATTGAACTCAGGACCTCTGGAAGAGCAGTCATTGCTCTTAACCACTGACTGAACTATCTCTCCAGCCCCCCACTTAATTTTTTAAAAATTTATTTTATATGAGCCAGGTGGTGGTAGTGGCGGTGCCTTCCTTTAATCTCAGCACTTAGGAGGTAGGGGCAGATGGATCTCTGAGTTCAAGACCAGTCTGGTCTACAGAATGAGTTCCATGACAGCCAAAGCTACAAAGAGAAACTATTTTGAAAAGCAAAAACAAACCAGAAGTTTATATGTATGGGTGCTTTGCCTGCATGTATGTCTGTGCACCACATGCATGTAGTGCCTAAGTTGGCCTGGAGAAGACACCAGATCAGAGTTGGTTGTGAGCTTCCTTGTGGGTGCTGATATTTGAATCCTGGTCTTTGGGAAGAGCAACCAGTGCTTTTGACAGCAGAGCCATCTCTCCAGCCCTTCTCCTGAACTTCAGGAATCTTGACTTCTTTTTGCAACACTGTTTCTACGATGGTATAACTACAAACTGAGAAAGGACAGGCAGACTCCCAAATCTTTAGAAAACTTTCACCACACCATGGGTTCCATGGCAAAATTTTGCATAAGGTAGTTGCTCTTTAAATGAACACGCGGATCTAAATAGTATAAGAAACAGAAACCCTGTTGATGAGTGTGGTGCTTACCTCTGTCTCCTGTAGGCGGTGTCCAATGAGGCTGAGGGACTCTCCCAACAACTGGAGATGAGCAGCGACATCAATGGGCTCTGTTTCAGGGGCTTTGGCTGGTGAGGCTGGCAAAAGCATTGTGGTGGGTGGGGACTTCTTTTGGGGTGACAGTATTCCCACTGAAGAAGCTGAGAAGAGGAGGATGAAATTTTGCTATGGCCTTCAATGTCACAATGACTGTTTTCCCCTCTTGAAACCTATATACTAGGCATTAGTTAATCTATCCACATGTGTGTAGTGCCCACAGAGGCCAGAAGAGGGCATTGCAGCCCCAGCAACTGGAGTTACAGCCTGCTGTGAGCAAGCCAGAGGCTGGGATTTGAACCCTAGTCCTTTGTAAGAACAGCTAGTGCTCTCAACCATAGGGGCCACTTCTCCAGCCCCTAGCTGTACACATTAAAGGGTTGTAAAAAAACCAAAAACAACACAACAACAACAAAAAACAACATGCATGTGTGACTGGGAATGCACATCACACAAAGGTCGTAATATTCACTTTCTGGATCCACAGGGTCTCAGTGTAGTCCAGACTTGTCTACTCCAATTTGCTATGTTGCTCAGGCTAGCTTGAACTTGCCATTCTCCTGCTTGCTGGATTACATGAAGGGAGAAGGCCCAATCCCTGGCTTACTTTCCGGACCTTTACAGCAAAGTCTGTGACTTCTTACAGTTTCTAAATTTGAACTACTTTTATGCAGCCTGTCATATTCAGTAATACTTAGATATCAAGGCCTACTTCTATTATAAGCTGTTTGCTCTCCCAACCTCTTAGCAAAGCAGAAGAGAGAAGTGTCTGCTACCTCTGACTTTCATGGAACCTTCTGCACTGGATGCTTTTCTTTTCACAGTTGTGGCTTCAGCTTTGTTCTGTTTGTGCTGCAGATACTGAGCCTTTTGCTTCCAGATCTGCAACAAATCACCCAGAGTTTAAAGGGCAAAGGAGGAAACAGAAAGGGAACAAGGAGCTGGGAGAAGGAGAGAGAAGGCAAATAGTAACTTTGGATCTTAGGTCACTAAAGTGGCTCTAAGGCTGATGAGCTGATATCTTAAATTCAGGACCACAAGCATCCACTCTTCAGTGCTAAGGGTCAAGTCTCAGTACTGGTACATTACTTCAAGGTTAAATGTAGGTCACACAGCGGAAAACCTGGCTCACTATAATAATATCCTGTAGCTAACCACTTCTTCTAACTTGCCTGGCAATGGAAAACAATGGCTATCAAGAAACATCTGGGTGGAAGAGTTATTTTATCTAAAAAAGCTATTCTTCAAAGTATGAATGATAATTCTTGTTCCCAGATGTGGTGATTTGAATATGCTTGGCCCATGGGAAGTGTCACTATTAGGAGGTGTGGCCTTGTTGGAGGAAGTGTCTCTGTGTATGTAAGCAGGCTTTGAAGTCTTCTAGTGCTTAAGCGCCACCCAATTCAGAAGATAAGTCTCCTCCTGGCTGTTTTCAGATCAAGATGTAGGACCCTTGGCTCTTCCAGCACCATGTCTGCCAGCTGTCATGCTTTCTGACATGTTGATAATGGACTGAACCTCTGAACCTGTAAGCCAGCCCCAATTAAATGTCATCCTTTTTATAAGAGTTGCCTTGGTCATGGTGTCTCTTCACAGCAACAAAACCCTAAGACACCATAACTACCACTTACACTGACTGGGATATGAGAGTTGCCTGGGTCATGGTGTCTTTTCACAGCAACGAAACCCTAAGACACCATAACTACCCCTTACACTGACTGGGATATGAATCAGACACAAATGTTACTGTCTTCACTGACTGTCACTAGCTCTGCTACTTTTCTTCTTGTTCTTTTAAGACAGACTTGTCTCATATCTGTCTGTATCTCCCCATGCATCCCAAGCTGGCCTATCTTCAACTCAGTCTACTAAGCACTGGAATTACAAGCCTGAGCCACCCACACCCAGAAGTCTTATTAGCTCTTCACAGAATGTATTACAACTGGTTGATGAGAATGGAGACTCAGAGAAAGGAATCTGATGCTTTCTCATCAAGAGGGTGATGCTCCTCAGTTCCTATGACTATGAGTGACTGGCACTCTGCTGTAGTGCACTGTAACTTTAGATTTTCTTTTAGAAATATTTTAATCAACCGGGGTCTTTTTATTTTATTTAAATCTGGCTTGGGGTCAAAAAGTAAATACCAGTAGAAAAAGTCAGTCTCCTCATAGCAAGAACAGCCTGACAACTACATGGCCATGTCCTCTGCTAACCACTGCTACTGCCTCTTTCTGTTTCAGGGTCGTGCGGCTGGCAGGTAAAACACAGTGAAAACTGTGTAATAAAATAGACTTACCAGTTTGTCTTTTTCTGGCAACTGCTTCCATACTTCAGCCAATTTTTTACTAAGTTCCCCAAAATCTGATATAAAAGAGTTAAAAGAACAAACAAAAAAACAGAGCTGTAAGAAAACAAAAGTCTGGGGAAACAGACACTAGGAAAGGGATTGGTGGAACAGATTTTTTTCTTTTTTTTTCCCTACGGAGACAGGGTTTCTCTGTGTAGCCCTGGCTGTCCTGGAACTCACTCTGTAGACCAGGCTGGCCTCAAACTCCAAAGATCCACCTGCCTCTGCCTCTGCCTCCTAAGTGCTGGGATTAAAGGCGTGTCACACCATGCCTGGCAATGTCTAATTTTTCATAGCACCTTTGTAGAGTGGAAAGCCATTTTCTACATAAGCTCAGGGAGACCGTGACATTAAGTGAAGTGTGTAAGATCAGACTGGTGTCTGCTCATCTAAGTGCTAGCACAGACAAGAATCAATACTATAGTACATATGCAAGGGAATTCAAGGAAAAGTCTATGCTCTTGGAAATAAAATGCATATTTTACACATTTATGTGCAATGATACATGTGCTCTTTTATTTGTTTCTTTTGAGACAAGACCTTCCGACAGCCCAGGTTGGTCTGAAACCTGTGATCTTTTTAGGTTAGTCTCCCCAATCTGAGGTTACAGGCATCGGCTTGGCTCTTACATCTGTTTAATTTATACCCCCTTTTCTGTTGGCTAAGAAATACATACTAGGAAGATGGCTCTATGGTACGGCATTTGTCATATAACCCCGGTAGGAAGATGGCTTCTCTATGGTACGGCATTTGTCATATAACCCCGGTAGGAAGATGGCTTCTCTATGGTACGGTATTTGTCATATAACCCCAGCAACCTGAATTCAGATTCCCCAAAACTGTAAACGTAAAATTTTACAAAACTTTAAAAGCCAGTTGGAGCAGTGCAGGTCTAGACCTCAGCACTTCAGAAATACAAGGAACCTTGGAATTCACTGTCTCTAGCCTAGCTCTAGGTTAAATAAGAGACCCTGCCTCAAAAAGTAAGATGAGGCAGGCAAAAATGACTGAGAGTAAAGACACTCACCACTAAGCTCGATGATCTCACACATGGTTTGGAGAACTGATTCCTACAAGGTATCCCCTGATCTCCACTGACATGCATGCACACACACAAAATACATACAATTCAATACAAAATAAGGGACAACTGGGCCTAGTGGTACACCCTTGAGTCCCAGGCAGGTAGCTCTGTGAGTTCAAGAACAGCCTGATCTACATGGGGAGTTAGTTCTAGAATGGCCAGAGCTACATAATAGAATGCAAAAGCAAACAAAATCCTAATAATAAAGATAAGGTGGGAAGCAATTGATAGAGTTAACTGATATCGTGCACACACACACACACACACACACACACACACACACACCCCTTTAATATTCAGGATAAAGGTAAGGATTTGCAGAACTGAGGAAATACATTTGTCTTTTGTTTGAGCACACACTGTAACCAAGGCTGTGGCTGCTGCCTCAGCCTTAGAAGTATGGGCCACTGCAGCTATTTTCAATTTGTATTCTAATGCTATCGGGGAAGCTGCCTAGTGATCAAATTAATCAAATGCACTGCTTCAGAGAGTGGAAACTAAAAACAAAACAACAACAAAAAAACAAACAAAGCCCGAAGCTCAGAAAGGTTCTTACCTATACCTGGATGGTCAGCCACAATGGTTACCCGGTACTCCTTACAGAATACCTGGTAGGCAGACATGTTCTTCTTTTTCGGCTAGTGCCACAAAGAAAATAGAACAGGGCAAAAATTGATTAGGACCCAACAGTATCTTTTCACCACTCTCCAGTCACAGAGGAGTGCCATCTATGAACCAGCCTCCCAGAAGAGGATGTTAGTCCATGCTACTTATTACTCAGAGGTCAATATCAGATCTAACTTTGGAGGTAAAAGTCACATGCTAATAAACATCTAGGAATACCTTCATTCTTATGAAAAATCCCATGCTGCGTTTTTCTTTAAGCATCAAGTACTAACAAAATAAGCTCTCCATCCTCTTTGGAGGAGACTAATTCTCTCATGCTGGAGTCAGAACCGCACGACTGCCTTCCCCTTACTTCTTTTCTAGACAAGGTTTCTCTGTGTAGTCCTGGCTGTCCTGGAACTGTGTAGACCAGGCTGGCTTCCATTTCAGAGGGCTCTCCGCCTGCCTCTGCCCCTGCAGAGCTGGGATTAAAGGGGTGTGCCACCACTGCCCAAGGTTTTCAATCTGGCTTTTCTCAACAAAACACCAATGGAGATCCGAGAGAAGCTCAAAAGCAAATGGAAGAACAGAGAAACCCAACCAACCCACCCTCTCCTTTCTTCAGATAGAAGCCTCAAAATATGATGATCCCCTAAGAGCCCCTTTATAGTCACAAACCAACAATCCATGCTTTCAAAGCTATGGGCTTTGCCTTAAGGGTCAGATCTGTGACTAAAACCCAAGTAACAACATGTCCCTTGTGTCACTTCACAGAGCTGGCTTGAGCGAGGAAAGCTTTCTTTACTGCCCTGCTCATCAACACTCATCTAACTTACAGTGTGTTTGCATGAGTCATCTTCACATATCTGCATGCTAACCTATCTGCATGGCTAACCCCTCCCCCACCCAAATCTGTACAAGTCTTTCCCTCCCGCAAAATCTATCTCATTCCTAAATACTGAGCTATTAGGAAGAATATTAGGAATATTAGGAATAGGTCTACGAAAACTTCCCACCTCATTTGGCCATAAAGTACCTTCATAAAGTTAATCATTTCTGGTCAATGTCCAAAGTCACATACTGAATTCCCCTATTATAGAGGACTTTATGCATTATAAATAGAAAATAAACTGGTATTTACCAAATATTTATACTGGGTAATGGTGTAGTAGAATGAGCTTGAATCTCAGACCTTTCATGAAGAACATCAACTGTGGGGAACATGTGGACTTTGCCTTTGAAGGCCCACCACCGTCTTACCCAGCTATGCTACATGGTCCATCTTGAGTAAGCACACAAAGCATTGACAGCTTCTTACACATTGAAATAAAAGTATTTAAACCAGGGCGAGTCACATTTATAATCCCAGGACTCCAAAGACTGAGGCAAATATTTTACATATCAAAGCAGATCTGGCCTCCAGGTTCTCCCAGCATTCCTCAGTCCCCACCTGGCATACTCTGCTGCCCTCAACCCCTCAACTTTTCAGCCCAGGGGCTGACTGCTCTTTCCCCAGAGGATCTTCCCTAGATAATCCAGACCTTTTGGTCTCAATCACTCACTCTATTCTTCCCCCACACCCACACCCCAAGGTGACTTCCCAGGCATCAGTGTTTGGGGCCAGTGAACTCACCCAAAAGCTACTTCCAAATAAAACCTGCCTACATATTGTTTGGTTTCTGACTCAGGGAGAAGAGATTTGAGACGCAAATAACCAAAGCAGACCTGGCCTCCGGGTTCTCCCAGTATCCCTCCCTCCCTCCCATGCATACCCTACCCCCAACTCTGAACTTTCCAGCCCAGGGACTGGGCTGCCCTTCCCCAGAGGCTCCTCCCCATAGAATCCAAACATCTGTCTCTCTCCCCTCCCCCTTCTCCCTCCCCCACCCCACCGTTCCTCAAGATGACTCCCTTAGCCTTGGGGCCAATGAACTTGCTGGCCTGAGAGCAGCTTCCCCCAAAAAACTTGCCTTAACATAATCTAATCTGTTTTAAATTGGTTCAATTCACCCTCGACAGAGAAATAACTTATCATATATAATCTAATCTGGCTTGAACTGGCTCATTTTACTGACAAATAACCTATCAATAAGATATATATCTTATACATATTATTTGACACAATAATGCTGAATTTGAAGATCGGTGATAGAGCAAGCCTTTAATTCCAGTACTGGGGAGGCAGAAGCTGGTGGGTCTCCAAGTTGAGACCAGCTTGGTCTATAGAGTGACAGTCAGAGCTACACAGAAAAACCCTGTCTTGAAACACCAAAACAACTGGCAGAATTTGGAGACTTAACAGGATCTAAACAAACCAAAACCCAGGTACACATATGGCTTCATGGAGTTTTAGTTTATTTAAATAAAATGTAGACTTTTGAAGCACAGCCCAATGGAAGAGCACTGGCCTATCATGCAGATATCATGCAGTATTATACCATAACTCAAAGGTGGAGTTAGTCAAATGTTCCACACTTCAGCATGCGCTCGGTGTTGTTTTTGTAGTAGGAAGAATTCCTAGACGTCTTCCAAGACTCTGCTTCCTGGTGTGCATGTCTTTTTTGTCCTTTTGTGAACAAGGTGCTAAATAAGGAGGATACTGGCTCCCGCATATTATATTACAGGGCAGAGATTTTTGCACACATAATTACAGCTGAATCTAAGTCAATCAAAAGGAAGGTTTTCCTGAATAAGGCCTGCTTTCTTTTTTTTCTGGTTTTTCTAGACAGGATTTCTCTGTATAGCCCTGGCTGTCCCAGAATGCAACTCTGTAGACCAGGTTGGCCTCCCACGTGCTGGGATTAAAGGCGTGCGCCACCACTGCCTGGCATGGCCTGCTTTCTTAGGTGAGCCCTGAAGGCAAGCAGATCTGTGAGTTCCAGCCAGGCCAACCAGAGCTACATAGTGACACTTGGTCTCAAAACCACAAATCAAAAACAAAAGAAGCTAAACTTACCAAGTTATATAGTAGCTATGACAAACTGAACTAAGGTTTGTATACAGAAGTAAAAGACCCAGAAGAACCATCATGGTACTAACTGAAGAGTACCCCAATGGGCATCACTTACCATAGCAGTAACTGGCACAAGAACACACAAGCACACAGCAGAGCTCAGAAATACAGCAATGCATGTGCTCAAATGGTCTTTGACAAAGGAACACAGCAGAGAAGGAGACCCTATTTAGATGGAACAACTAGATAGTCACAAGGTGAGGGCAAAAGTCACCGCTACGACCAAAAGCCCTGGACACAGACTTTATACCCTTCAAGGCCATTGTCTCAAAATCGGTGTGTATAAAACGAAAGGGCCAGCAAGGTGGGAGGAAGGAACCAATTCCTGCAAGCTGTCCTCACACACACCCCCCCCACAACAAATGCAACAGGTAACAAATAACAAAAAACACCAATAGAGCTAAAAGATGACAGCAGAAAATCTCCATGGCCGGGTGTTTTAGGTAAGGTACCAAAGGCTCGGCCCCAGCAGAAGAACTTATTAGTGGGGTTTCCTTAAAGTAAAAATTAATCTGGGGACGCACAGTACATGCCTGAATTCAAACTTGTGCAGCAAAGGCAGAAAGATCAGGAGTTCAAGGCCAGCTTCAGCGTTTAAGAGACCCATTAGCTCTGTAAATGGCACTGTTAGAAGAATTAGTCCACAGACTAGGAAAAAGCACTTGCCTAAAGACCTACCTGATCAGGTACTGTTACCCAAAGAATCCCTAAAAGTCGACAAGAAAATAATATAAACTGGGCCAAAAGCTAAAGACACCTTGCCAGAAAGGATAAGCTGACAGTAAATGAACAAATTCAGAGAAGCACATTAAACACTAAGATACCATTCAGACAACTGGCCACACACGCAGCTCCGAGGATGTGGAAGACAGCAGCTCTGAGCCGGCAGAGGTTAGAAATGAACTTTTCAGGCTTGGCACAGCGCTGAGACAACCTGAGGTGATCGGTCCTTTAGTAACTCTGGCCACCACAAAGGAGGACGTTAGGACAAAAGAGCCCAGAACAATGGGGATGCCTTTACAGACCAGAGGGGAGGGGACCTCCGGGCTCAGAGGGAGGGGTCTGCTTAGCATAATAGTAAAGTTACTCGGTTGGAGAGTAGTATTGTCCCACCCTGCCTCCTGGCTGCAGCGTGCTAGGCTTTAGCTGATTAGGGAGGGTCCTACACGGAGAAGGTGTGGCCAACCTCCCCTCACAGAGGCATCTATGTAGGCTGGGGGGGAGGGGGGAATGTAGAATCGGGTAGCCACTGTGAGGACAGTAAAGTTCTCCTAAACTAACTACCCTTCAGTACACTTCATGCCTCTTGGTATTTACTCCCTGGAGCTGAGAATGTCTCTTCTCACAAACTTGATACACAGAACCTTGATTCTCAACTACATAAACTTGAAAGCAACCCAGGCAGACTGCAGATGGTGGACAAATGAACTGTGGTTCAAGCAGACAACAGAGCACTATTTAGAGCAGAGGGGACGAGAGACAAATTACCATTTTAACTGGAAAAGGCCACCAACAAATGATTCTAATTATGTGGCATTCTTAAAAAGGCAAAATATGGGAAAAAAAGTGAGGTGAATAGGTGAAGAATTGAGGTTTTGGGGGTAGTTTATAGAGTACCTTGTGATCCTACATAAGAGACAGCATTTTCCACACGTAGAATGGAGTATATACTTGGAGAAACTAAGACATGTCAGTCTGAGTTTGGGTTTACCAGCTCTAACAGGTACATTAGTGGGGTGTTGACAGTGGAGGAGGCCATGCATGTGTGGGACAGAGACAGGGAATATATGGTAAATGCTTGTATTTTCTTCTCAATCTTGCTGTGACTCCAAAAACAATTAGACCTTGGCAAGCCTGGAACTCAAAGTAATCCACCTGCCTCTGCCTCCCAAGGGCTGATGCACCATCATGCTTTGCTTAAAACTTTAAAATTTTTGCTCTACAAAAATAGTTGAAAGGTTTCTTCCCAGGTGTAGTAACTGCTCACGTAGAAGGCCCAAACACAAGTATTGCTAGTTCAAGGCCAGATAGGAAAACTATCTCAAAGAAACTAAGAGTAGCTGGGCAGTGGTGGCGCACGCCTTTAATCCCAGCATTCGGAAACCAGAGGCAGGCAGATTTCTGAGTTTGGAGGCCAGCCTGGTCTACAGAGTGAGTTCCAGGACAGCCAGGGCTACACAGAGAAACCCTGTCTCAAAAAACAAAAAAACAAAAAAACCCCCCCAAAACAAACAGAGTAAAACAAAAACAATAAAACAAAGCAAAACCCTAGTCTAGAGAGTGAGTTCCAGGACAGCCAGGGCTACACAGAGAAACCCTGTCTTGAAAACAAACAAACAAACAAACAAACACCCCACAAAACCATGGCAAAATATCAGATGTAAAAGAATAACATTAAAGTGGAACATCAGAGAGAAGACAGATGTCCTATTCTACAGCTACAGGAACTGAATGTCAGCAACTGGATTAAACCTCCCATGAGAAGGCCATCGCTGACCATTCATTTCATTTGAGTCCTGTGAGGTCTGCCATCCAGGACCAGGAGGAGTTGCTCAGGCTTGCACCCCACAGAACTGGGTGGGAGCGAACTCGTGGCTGCTGCTCTAACCCACTAAGCTACGATGCAGAAGTAACTGAACAGTTCTCTTCGTTGCCTCTGTACTTTTTAAAATAGAAGCTGTGGCATCCAGGCAGCTAATACAAACTGCTCTAAATGTAGACACTGTGGTGGGGGAGGACAGAGGGACAAAACAGGGAAGCCCCAGATTTAGAAATTTCATTTAAATAGTAAAGGTCCCTTGGGAGGTGTTACAGTCTTCAGCATTTGGGAGACAAAGGCAGGCAGCTTTAATTCCGAGAGTGTAGACCAGCCTGATCTAGAACTGAGTTCCAGGCCAGCCAAGACTGTCTCAAAAGTACATATATAAACACTCCTTGGAAACCCTCAGGCCCATCTGACCAGGGAAACAGGTAAGATAATTATACATCTTCCCTTACCTCAGGTAATCCACATCCAGTCCCCAGTCTCATTCTCAGCTCTCCAGGAGACCACCGTTGTAGCCCCCGCCCCGCCCCCATTGCTAATGGATCCCTCCGCCCACCCATTGTTTTATTCCAGCCCCCAACTCCAGCAGGTCCTCCCTGGGAATCCACAAGCCACTCTGACCAGGGAACCATGTAGGCTAACTGCAGATCTTCATCTCTTCCAACATTCTTCCAAGTCTAGCACCCCAGTCTCATCCTTAGCTATGTAGTACAGCTACTGTTGTGGCCTCTCCCTCTCCGCCCCATTCCCAGGTAACTAAGCAGACATTGGTGGAGCACACTGCTTTCCTCTTTCTGCTTTCCTCCTTCCCATAGTCGACCCCTTCCCCTCCCCATTCCTAATTGTCAGGTCCCAATACCCAGAAACTTTTTAGATGGAACGCCCAGTAGCCACACCTATCAGGACCCTAGAAGAATTTCCTACCAGGCAACACACAGCCACTACACTCCAGAGAGGAAACAGAAACCAAGGAGCACCCCTCCCCCCAGCCCCCAATATAAGACCAGATATCAGCACCTAGAATTACAATCTTCTCAAACCCAGATGCCAGCATACAACACAGTAACAGTCAGGACTATCTAAATAACACGATTTGGAATATAAGGGGACGTAACAACAGACACTGAGAAAATCTAGAGAACCGTAAGGACATACTTTAAAAATATGCACTCCACACCAAATTCGAAAATGTAACACAAGTGAATAATTTTGTTGATATCTACCGTTTAACAAAGTTAAATCAAGATGAATGAATGAAGCAGTCACTAAAAGTCTCCCAACTGCTGGTTGTGGTGATCTTTACTCCTAGCACTTGGGAAACAAAGGTAGGCAGGCCTCTCTGACTTCAAGACCCGTCTGGTCAACAAGGCAAGTTTTAGGACAGCCTGGGTTATTCCAAAGAGAAACTCTGTTTCAAAAAACAAAACAATTCTCCCAACAAAAAAAAAAAAACCAGGGCCAGATGGTTTTAGCCAATATATAACAAATTGGGGACTGTATATAAACAAATTAAAGTCATACGATCATTATCACAGATGCAGAAAAGGCCTTTAAAAAAATCTAATACCCCATTCACGATAAAAATCCTGGAGAGATTAGGGATACAGGGGATGTCCCTCAATATAATAAAGGCAGTTTACTGTAAGTCCACAGCCAACATGAACTGCAAGGAGAAAAACTCAAAGCAATTCCACTAAAATCAGGAACAAGACAAGGCTGTCCACTTTCTCCTAATCTATTCAATATAGTACTTGAAGTTTTAACTACAGCAATGAGACAACCTAAGAAGATCAAAGGGAAACATATTGGAAAGGAAGAAGTCAAAGTGTCTTTATTAGCAGATGATATGATAGTATACATAACTGACCCTAAAAATCCCACTGGGGATCCCCTAGAGCTGATTTAAAAAAAATTTCAGCAATGTGGCTGGATACAAGATTAACCTAAAATTACTAACCCTCTTAATACAGAATAGTAAAAATGGCAAATAGACTGAGAAAGAACTCAGGAAAGCAACACCTTTCACAATAGCCGCAAATAATATAAAATATCTTGGGGTAACTCTAACACTGCGAGTGAAAGACTTGTATGATAAATCTTCAAGTCTTTGAAGAAAGAAAATGAAGACATCAAAAGATGGAAGATCTCCCATACTCATTTGTTGATAGGACTAATACTGTAAAATGGCCATCCTACCAAAATCAACCTACACATTCAATGCAATCTCCATCAAAATGCCAACACAATTTTTCATAGATCTTGAAAGGCCAATTTTCAGCTTCATATGGAAACACACACACACACACACACACACACACACACACACACACACACAGAATAGGTACTGAATAATAAGAGAACTGGGAGGCATCGCTATGCCCAATTTCAAGTTTTAATATAAAGCTGTAAGTGATAAAAACAATATGGTATTTGCACAATGGAATCAAATTGAAGACAGACTCAGACATTAATCCTTGGATACCTGACTTCTGATAGAGTCCAGAAATACTAACTGGAAAAAAAGACAGCATCTTCAACAAATAATGCTGGTCAACCTGGCAGCTGCATATAGAAGAATCCAACAGATCTATACTTACCACTCTGCACAAAATTCTATCCACCAAAGACCTCAACATAAAATCAGGTTGACTGAACCTGATAGAAGAGAAAGTGGAGAATAGCCGTGTATGCACCAGTATTGAAGAAGACTTTCTGAATAGAAACACTTTCTGAACAGAAAGCACAAACACTAAAATCAACAATTAATAAGTGGGACCTCATGAATCTGAGAAGCTTCTATGTGGGAAAGGGTACAATCATTCTGACAGAGAGGAAGCATCCAGAATGGGAAAAGATTTTTATCAATGATACATCCAATTGAAGGCAAATATATACATAAAGAACTAAAAAACAAATCACGAATATAACCCAATTACAAAATAGAATACAGATCTAAAGAATTCTCAATAGAGGAAACACAAATGGCTGAACAACACTTAAAAGAAATGTTCAACCAACATTCTTGTTTTTTTTTTTTTTTTTTTAAATTTTTGTTTGTTTGTTTTTTCGAGACAGGGTTTCTCTGTGTAGCCCTGGCTGTCCTGGAACTCATTCTGTAGACCAGGCTGGCCTCGAACTCAGAAATCCGCCTGCCTCTGCCTCCCAAGTGCCAGGATTAAAGGTGTGTGCCACCACTGCCGGGCTCAACCAACATTCTTAGCGATCAGAAAAATGCAAATCAAAACTACTCTCAGATTTCCTCTTATACCTATCTGAATGGCTAAGATCAATAAAACAAGTGACAGTTCATGCTGGTGAGGATGCAGTAAGGGGAACACTCATACGTGGCTGGTGGGAGTGCAACCGCGCACAGCCACCATGGAAATAAGTGCTGTGGTTCCTCAGGACGCTGGGAATAGATCTGCCTCACGTTTCTGCAATCTACCCAAGGGACATTTCATCCCACCACAGAGGCACTTGCTCAACCATGCTCATTGCTAGTAGCCAGAAATTGGAAACAACCTAGATGTCCCTGAATAAAAGAATTAATAAAGAAAATGTAGTACAGTGGACTATTACTCAGCCATTAAAGAAAATGACATCACAAAACTAACAGGCAAAGGGATGGAAACAGAAAAAACAAATCATCTTGAGTGAGGTAATCCAGACCCACAAAGACAAATACAAATGTATTCACTTACATGAGGGTATTACTGTTAAGTCAATGATAACCAAGCTACCACAGAGGTTAGGGATCTGAGGTATAGATAGATCTCATTAGGAAGGGGAAACAGAATAAGCAGTAATGGATGGGTGGTGGGGGCTGGAATGAGAGGCTCGGGTGGGGAGGGTGGAGAAAGATGAGGATGAACGAGGGGATACAGGGAGAGACGTCTAAAGTTCAGGGCAAAAAATCCTGATCCAAGGGAAACTGCCAAATCATGGGGAAAACAGAGTCCCAACTTGTCATCTTGTTACCAAATAAAGCTGTTGACCAAAGGGGTCCCCAAACAATCCAGGCTGTTACCAAGACTATATAGGTTGCTCTCCACAAACTGACAGGGCCCCATAGCTGAATACAATACATATATAACTCATTGAACATGAAGAAGTTGAGCTGGTGCCTGCATGGAGCCTTCACCCATCTATTCTAGTGTCTTTGGTACAGGAAGGTATTCTGTATGGTACAAAAAAAGAAATGTAAACACCAATCCTTCCACAGACCCTCTGATCTACAATGGTGCCCTGCCTGCAAGACATGCTAGGATAACAGTGGCATGAAGCTTGTGAGAGTGACCAATCAATGTTTGATCCCATGAGACTGAACCCATACTTGACACTGGTTGGGAGACCAAGAATCAGAAACTAGATAGCCTAAGGGTCTATGGTAAAACTAAATAAGAAAAAAGAAAAACAAAACAAAATTCAGAAAACCATAGTGACAAAGTGACTTATGATACTCTGCTATATTCATAGATCAGTGCCTTGCTCAGCCATCATAGAAGCTTCCTCCTGTAGCAGATGGGAACAAATACAGAGACCCAAAGCCAGACACTACACAGAGAATGAGAGGTCTTGGAACATCGATTTCTAAATGAGATCTCCCTATCAAATCTCTCCCCTCAGGGCTCAGGGAACCCCTTAAAAGAGGAGGCAAAAAGAGTGTAAGAGCCAGAGGGGATAGAGAAATAAGGCCCTCCCAATCAGCATGATCAAAGCTCGACTGAATTCACAGAGACTGAGGCAGCATGCAGAGGAGCTGCACAGATCTGTACCAGGACCTCACTGTATTAGTGTTAGCATTTTAAGCTCCCCCCAACCCCCAGTTACCTGGCAACAGCCAGGTAGGCCTGACTCACTATAAAAGGGGCTGCTTGCCCCTCCTCGCTCTCTTGCTCTCTTCCTGCTTCCCTTCCCCTTTTCTCCCCATTCCCTTCCCCTCTCCATATGCTCATGGCCAGCTTCTACTCCTCTCCCCTCTCCCTCTCCCTCTCCCTCTCCCTCTCTCCCTCCCTCTCTCTCTCTCTCTCTCTCTCTCTCTCTCTCTCTCTCTCTCTCTCTCTCTCCTGTTCTCTGGCACTACTACCCTCTTGACTCCCTCCCTCCCCATGCCCTGAATAAACTCTATTCTATACTCAGCATGAGCCCGCCTAGGCACCCCCTTTTCCATTCTCACCACACTCCCATAGAACGTACCCCCTCTCTCTATCTTTTATAAACACAACAATTAGGGTTTCCAGTTTAGTGTTCTTTTGGGATTCCTGAGCACGTGAATGAGTGGTCTCTGGTTACTGTGCCTTCTCTTGGGCTATTTTCCTTCTGTCTTGTAAAACTCTAAAGTCGTATTTTTCCCTTACTGTATTTTATCTTATCATTATGTCTTAGAAGCCTGCTTGTTTCCTAATGAGAAAAAGGGAGTAGATCTGGAAGGGGGGGGGGGGATGGGACTGGGAGGAGTAGATGGAGAGGAACACATAATCAGGATATATTATGTGAAAAAAAATATTTTCTATAAAAAGAAAAAAGGAGCAAGCAAGCGTACAAAAAGTAAATAATAAACAAACAAATATAAAAATAAATAATAAAGGTCTGGGCTAGCAAAATGCCTCAGAAGTTTAAGGTGCCTGCTGTCAAGCCTAATGACCTAGTTCAATCCCTGGTGCCCATGCTGTAAACGGAGAGAACCATGTAGGGGCTTGTGGCACTACATGATACACATGTAGTAGCATCTATACCAACATAAATACTAAGTAACAAGCAAAGAGTAAAGGTCCCATATCTAGCATCTTTTTAGGGACTTAATCCTGTCTAGAGATGTTACAGAGGAGTTCTGGGAGCTGTGGCTTCTTTATTTACTCAGCAACAGGCTTATAGCCCTGAATTAGGAAAAGATTTATTTTGTCTTAAATTTTGTGTGTGTGTGTCTGTGTGTCTGTGTGTATTCAAGCAAGTATGCATACAAGTGCATGCATATATGAGAAGCCATGTGGAGGACAGAAGTGTCTGCTCCCCTGCAGCTGGAGTTACAGGTACTTCTGGGTGCTGAATTCAAGTCCTCTGCAGAGTAGTGAATGTTCTTAACTGCTAAGCATTTCTCTAGCCTTATTCCTAAGTGGATCTTAACTAAGACCTGTAGGAACCTAGATAGACCAGCACTCTCTCTAGGCTGTATCGGTCCACTTACACACATGATATCATGATATATAGGGTTGGGAAGAAGAGTCTCATGACACCTCACCTGTCACTCATTCTACCCTAAGAATCTATACATTTGAGTTAAGTGTGACAGGGGGGTTAAATTTATAAATCTGCCTTTCCTAGATAGTTCCTATATGTCTCTTTTACTATTAAAGTAGCATTCTGATGTTCTGTTACAAAGAGAGAGATTATGTAACATAACCCTTTTTAAAAAAAAAAAAAAAAAAAAAGGATTATGGGGAGGTGGGGCTGGAGAGATAGCTAGGCATTAAAAACACTGGCTGCTCTGCCAGAGGACCCTGATTAGGCTCCTAGCACCTACATGGAAGCTCACAACCATCTGTTAACTCCACTTTCAGTGTATCTGATAGTCTCTTCTGGCTCCTGTAGACAGCAGGGATCCAAGTGGTATACTTGCACGGCAGGAAACTACCCATACACACAAAGTAATTAAAAATAAAATAAGCCTATGGTTCCTGAGCCTATGCCAATGATAAAATATGGCACTAGAGAAAACAAAAACCAGGTTACACCAGGAGATACTCTGTTGGGAGGGAATCTATTCCTCTTCAAAGTGAAGTCTTCCCAAAGGGTTTTGACAGGAATGTGCTGACCTTGGAACCTAGCCACTGTATAAGACGAACATCCAATTTGTGGATCTAAAGTTCAGATTTCAAAGCGAAGGGATGACCATTTTCTATAGCACAGGCAATTAGAAATGCAGGAAAAGTGGATGATATTCACTCAAACAAAATGACTGCAATGGGATCCAAATACAAAGGCAGTCAGTCCTCCCAGGGGTTGCTAACAATGCAAGCTTTAAGAGAAGGCCAACAAATTAGACCTGGATAAGGGGACTCAGTCCATAAAATGGTAACATTGTCAAAACTGGGGATACTAAATTACCAGAAACAAAGTACGTGTAACAAGCAGATTCACTGAATGTGCTTAGATGGACAACCTTACAGGCAGAAGTGGTTGTGGTGTTTGATGAAGTAAATTATGATAGGATGTTTAAAAGAACCCTCTCGTTGATAATTTTGTTAAGCAATCCTGTTGAACTTTTTTGGATCAGAGAACCAAAAAGACAATGAAAATCACTCTTCAGGATGGTAATTTAAGCTGTAGTATGAATCTTAAAATCAGGGGTTTGAAGAGTAGCTCAGTGGTAGTACTTGCCACACAAATGAGATGCAAGGCTTCAACTTCTAGCACATACATGTATATGTACACAATGTATACATACATGTACACATGGACAGCTTGCACATATGCAGAGTTGGCTTTCTTCTGTTAGGAAGGAAAGGTAGGAGTCAAATCATCTCAGTTTCCCTAAAGTAAAAGATGTGGACAGTGTCTCTAATATGAAAGCTGTTGACATTGACTGATGTGGATTTGGCTTATTGTTTATATTATGTTAAGGGGGTTCCCTAATTACATGGGATTCACATGTCTGCATGTAAGATGCTGTGGATCCCTGCCCCCAGTTGGCTCTAATTGGTAAATAAAGTTGCTGGAGGCCAATGGGTAGGCAGGGAGACAGAGGCCAGCCTTTAGATTTCCTGGACAAAGGAACCCAGGGAAGAAGGTTTTAGAACCGTCATGCCTAGGAAGCAGAAGGATGAGGCTTGAGAGTTGCAAAATGAGAATATACAACCATGTAAGAGCTAGGGACAGCCTCAAGAGCTCCCCCCCCCCCCTTGGGTCTAGAGTAGCAAAGGTGGAATACAGATTTTAGTAAGAATTCAGGAGTATTGGGGGGAAGCGTTAGCAATGTGAAGGTTGGGAGTGGCCAAGGCACTGTGCTGTTTAAGGCATATTAAATAAAAGGCTGCGAGAGCGTGTGTGTGTGTGTGTGTGTGTGTGTGTGTGTGTGTGTGTGTTTCTTTTGGGAATCTGGAACATTGGGCAGGCAGTGAGGAACGCGCACTGCCAATGGCAGAGCGACATAAATAGTGTTAATACAACAACTGACTAGAAAGGAAACACTTAAAACAGTTGTACCTACTTAAGCTTTGCTGTGGAGAGCTTTTGGGGCCGCTTGGCAAGAACCTGACCTTTGGCCAAGGACAAAGAAACAGAAACAGGTTTCAGGCAGGAATCTGACCTTAGGCCAAGGACAAGTAAGTAAGTAAGTAAGTTCAGACAGGACTCTAACTTTAGGCTAAAATGGGGAAGTATGTTCAGGCAGGAATCTGAATTTAGGCTAGAACAAAGAAGTAGGCTTCAGGCATGAATATGACATTGGGCTAGGACAGGGACGTAGGCTCAGATACCTCGGTCATCCTGATAAGCCTTTAGAAACAGGGATCCTGGGAGTGATCATGGGACTTTGTTTACAGCCTTGCCTGTTCCGTGACTAAGTGTGTTTATTGTATTGCTTGTTCCCCAACCTAGAACTGACCTTATTGCTTGCATGTAATTAAATGGTATAAAAGTGGAATGGGAAAACAAACCCGCCTTCAGTCTCAGAACTGACAGAGGCCATGCTGCCTCAGGGGTTGTCTAACTGTCCTTTTTCTTTTTAATCCTCACTCCTGTGCTGGAGAACCTGCTGACTGACTGAGCGGGCTTGGTCACTTTGCTGAACTGAGGTAAATTTTATGCTGGAAAGGAAGAGACTGAGAGCCACAGTACTGGACTAGGGGCCAGCGGGGGAGCCTGTGAACACAGGAAAGCAGGGGCTACACAGGAACCTGATGCTTGTCTGATCTCACTTGACTGAGACCTCATTGACTGAAGGGAAAGGACGACTACAGGAGGCTGGTTAGGTCTTCACACGAAGGCTTTGGTCCAGCTCCTGTAGTACTTTCAATTCTTTCTAGACCTGAAACTACTCCTCTCTGTCCTTGGCATCTGGCAAGTGCCTGGCTCTATAGAGTGACGAACACATCTGAATGTATTAACTGAATACATCCAAAGAACAGCAGAGTCTCAGCAGCGTGTGGAAGAGGCCAGAGAGTGCAGTGAGCACCACTACAAGTGCAGAGACTGGGTGCCAGTTCTACTTTAATAATGTAGGAGTAAGAGAGGGTCCTAGGATCTCTCATTCCTTCTGCTGACCAGAACTCTCCCATGAACTCCTGTGACCTCCTGGAAACATTTATAACACCTGCTTTTTTGCTTCCCAGCAACCCTACTTCCTTTCCATTTTTCTCCCCAAACAACCCATGGCAGACCTTGGTTCCCTCTGAAGCAAGGTATTAGATACATAAAAGAAGGCCCCTGGGAGCAAGATGTCTCAGCAGGTCTGACACCTGGGGTTCCAGACCCATGGTGGATGGAAAGAACCAGCTCCCGACACTTGTACTCTGACTTACACATATGTGCCATGGCACATGCACCTACACACACATGTGTGTGTTACACATGATCTTTAAAAGTCTCTGTGCTTAATCTAATATGTGAAATGAGTGTCTCAAGTTTTAAAAGCTGCTTTCATATACATTTTAGTTTTTGCAACTCTTTATACTTTGATTCTTAAATTAGAAAACATCACACTTTCTAATCACTTATCACACTACATAGAACATATGTGACACCAGGATGCTCAATTGCCCAACACTGAAAGTTTGGTTACAGCTCAGTATGGCCTCAAATTTGTGCTCTTCTTGCTTCAGACTAAGTACCAGGATTATAGACATTTGCCACCATGATTAGCTCTGATATTTTGTTTTCTTGGATTTAGAAAATACTTTTAGTTTTGTCAAATATGAACTATAGGTCAGACATAGTGGTGCTTGCCTGTAGCACTTTGAAGGCTGAGGCAGGAGGATCATAAGTTCAAGGCCAGCTTGGGCTTTATATTAAAACCAACCAACCAAACAAACAAAAAACAAAACAAAAAAGATTCGGGACGTAATGTCAGTGGTAGAATATTTGTCTGACATGTACAAGGCCTTGGGTTTTGTTCCCCAGCACAAGAACACAACAGAACACAATACTAAAACTAACATGGTGCTCAGTAGCCATATATAAAAGCTTTATGTACAAGTGGAAAGATTACAGGCACAAAAGGTGATAAAGGACTGTGTTGAAGTCTGGCTCCACATTGCTTCCTAGCTTCCCACTTTTGTCAAATGAAGAACTGATCAATAAAGATTCATGACTGATAGATAAAATGCCTTGGAAAACCTGACACAGGCCAGAACTCAACAGATACTAATTCTTAACCATTAATTCTTGTTAGTCAGCCTTGGTTTCACCAGAGGGAGAACTTACACAGCACTATGCTGGGTCTAACCATATTACAGAGTTTACCTTTTCAGTAAATCAACAAGCAATGCCTAAGCATGCTAGGAAACACACACACACACACACACACACACACACACACACACACACACAAATCCGCCTGTCTCTGCCTCCCAAGTGCTGAGATTAAAGGCGTGAGCCACCACTACCCGGCATAATAGAAGCTTTTAAAAGAAAAACTTCTATTCCAATGGGATTAACCTTAGGTGGAAATCAAGATATTACTATATAATTTCTCTATTTCATAGAAAGCAGGTCTCAAAGTCGCTCATGGCACCTCCTCTTCTTTCCCACTCATACATTTTACTCACTGCACACACACCATCTAGTTTTTACTCTGGTTTCAACTAGTCTCCCAAATTCTGGGTTATATAGATCGCTCCCCAAACGGATGATGATTTTAACAACTACCGTCTATTGAAAGCTACCTAAAGCAAAAACAAAATCCCCAAAGGTTCCTAGTTCGCAGAGTCGTTAAGTGTCTTTCACAGTGCTAAGGACTGAACCTGAAGTTTTGGGAACGAAACATGTGGCACTTACTTGTTTTGATTCTTATCACAGCAATCCTAGAAAACCCATTTGTTTACAGACACCAGCAGGACTGAAAGGAAAGGAGGAGCTGCAGAGATTGGAAATGGCCTTGAGAGAGTAGGTTCCTAAGGCACCTAACACTTGTCAGGGGTGGTTGCTTCCCTTTAAAACGTCTAAAACACGCAGCAGTGGCTGAGGCAGGCCCTAAATGAGTTTACATGCATTTAATCCTCAACAGCCCTAGGCTGAATATTGATGTTACCCTGGGCAAGTTATAGAAATTGTCTAACTAACATACAGAGCTTCTGTTAAATAAGAATTTTAAATTGTGCTTATTTATTTGTTAGGGGGAGAGCAAGCATGTCCTGCTGTGCATGTGGAAGTCAGAAGACAACCTGTCAGTTTTCTCCTTCCCCTACATGGGAATCCCAGCAACTCAGGTGGAACTCAGGTTGGCTGCTTAGCTCCATAAGCACCCATACCAGCTGAGCCATCACTGGCTCCATCCCACTTCTAATCCGGGGAAGTGCCAGGATTCAGACTCAGTGGTCTTGGCTTCTCAGCCCATACCCTCAACCCACTTACCTATGTTAAACATCGGATGCTTGTTTCTCAGAAATCTCAATGAAATTTACCATCTGCCAAAACAGCTATTCTTCTCATCTTTGTTTCTGCCGTATACTCCATCACAAAATCTAAGGTGAAGTGGGCCACTGAAGTCTGAGCACTCCTACCAGATGCCTGTGCAGTCAGAATCCACCCATTTTAGAAGGCGGGAGCAGGCCCCAAGCACTCTTCCTATTTCTGGATGAACTTTTCCCTCTTTTTTCCCCTCCCTTTTTAAAACCGTGTATGTGCGTGTGCAGTTACGCAAAGTCACCAGAAGATGTCAGATCATCCAGTGCTGGAGTTAAAGGCCGTTGCGAGCCAAACATGATTGCTGGGAGCCAAACTCAAGTTCTCTGCAAGAGATCCAAGTGAGCTAAACAGCTGAGCCATCTCTCTAGCCTCCTTCCTGATTTAATAAAAACCAAAAACAAAAACATGTATTTATTGAGTGTGTATGTATGTGTGTGTGCATGCATGAGGGTGTCACAGTGGAGAGGTCACAGGACAACTTGCAGGAGCTAGTTCTCTCCTGGATGTGAGACCCAGATATCAAACTCAGGTTGTTAGGCTTGGTGGCAAGTGCCCTTTCTTGACTCTTTGAGCCATTCTGTCCCAATAGTTATTTTTTATACAAAAGCTCAGGAAAAGATACATTTTGCACTTCACAGGGAATTATTTCATGTCTAGGTCAGGTTAAGAAGCATTATATATGCACTATGAATATCTGTTGAATAAGTGGTTAGATTCAAAATAATACCATTTCACCCTTTATACTCAGCTATTTCCAGCTCCCCACTTGTTAGATCTTACTCACGTTTCCTCCGGTCTCCTGAATCTCTTCCCCTTCCTCACAGGGTTCTGTCTCCGAGTCCTTGGCACTACTGGGACCCTTATCTGGCTGGTCTGTTGTACCCCACCAGTCCATCCCATTCCATTCCATTCCATTTTCAAATTGTCATTGAGCGCACACCAAAATGCGCCTTGGACTCCATGGTTAAGAGCCTTATTTTTCATTTAAGACGCTCTCTACGCTCTGATCCTGTTCAACCTTTCCAATGCTATTTCATTACCCACTCATCTGACCTACTGACAAAAGACAGTCGCCAAAACGGGAAATGTAAAGGTCAGCCCTAAGGCAGTGTGACAGTAAGGGAACTCTGTAGAACGAGGGTAAAGTCTAGCTTAAAGGTGTGGTTACACAGGTATGTGCCTGTGTCAAAAAATCATCAGACGGCCTACGTGCCAAATGAGCATTTTGCCCTATGTAAGTTTTATCTGAAAATAAACAAACAAAAAGACCATAGGTGATAATCTCATGAAGGTACCTTCTTGCAGTGCACTTCAATGAATTATAGCAAAAGAACAAAAGAAAGAAAGAGCCTTAGAAACGAATGTTCAACTTAAGTTAATAAACACCCAAATTGAAGCTGGCCATGATGGTGCACACCTATAATCCCAGCACTCTTGAGGGAGAGGTAGAAGGATCATCTCAAGCGCAAGGCCAGCTCCGGATACGTGGCCAGACCATGTTTCAAAATTCCAAACCAAACCAAAAACAAAAATGTCAACTGAGAATTCTTAACCGAGGGCATTTGATGTTCACTATAAATTCCTTTAATTGTTGCCCAACAAACCTCATAAAACACCGAGGAACAAGGATTTTGTTTTGAATTTGGGCTGACTAGGAATACAGAGGGAAACAGAAGAGGTGTGGATCCTGGAAGACGTACTCTGCTATGACACAAAGACCTGAGACACTGGGGATCCAGGAGAAATACCAGGAGCAGAGTGTCAGTGGTGACTTCCTGTGCTACTTAAACACACCTCTGCATCCATGCCGTCTGTTCAGCACAGTTCTCTTCTTCAGCTTCTTCTGATTGCCCTGCCCTGCCCTTCCGTGCCCAGCCCTGGGATTTGTTTATGGTATTATCATCTACTCCCGTCATAAGCAGGGCTGATAATAATAGACTCACACACAGAGTATCCACCTGGATTTCATGAAACAATTTGCAAATGAACAAATGAAAACCTGCCATAAATGTCTATGCTTACAATGACTCTTGTATCCAGGGTATACAGCTTTCACGCCCACACCCTTACACTTCAAGGTACACTGTATGGTGGAGAAATTAACTTGCAACCTGCCCTTTATAAATGGAGATAAAATTTTCATTCCCAAATTATTTTCATTTTATTTTAAATTTTGAGACAAAGTCTTGCTATGTAACAAAAGCTAGCCTTGAACCTGATTCTCCTGATTCTGTTCCCCAAGTGCCTGCTACCACATCTGTCTTTTCTGTTTTTGGTTTTTTCCTTTTTCTTTTTGAAACAGGGTCTTACTGTGTAGCCGATGATGGGCATGAATTGTAACCCCCCTACCTCAGCTTCCTGGAGTCTAGGGTTCCAGTTTATACAACACACAGCACCCAAATTCTAAATATAGTTGGTTATCCTTTTTCTTAGTAGCTTTTCTCTCAGATTTTATAGAGTTTATAAACAAAGGAAGATAATGGAATGGCTGGGTTTAGGCAACAAAATTATTTCTGTTTTCTACTTTTGTTTGTTTGTTTGTTTTGAGACAGGGTTTCTCTGTGCAACCCTGGCTGTCCTGGCACTCACTCTATAGACCAGGCTGGCCTCGAACTCAGAAATCCGCCTGCCTCTGTCTCCCAAGTATTTCTGTTTTCTATTATTGAGAGGAAAAACAAAAATCATAAATTTTTCCTTTAGGGCTCTAGTAATTCATTCATGGAATACATTCATAAGACTTCCTTGTTTTATTTCTGAGTTTATACATTTATTTTTCCTTTTTTAGTTTTTAAGACGGAGTCTTACCTACACTGGTTTTGAACTTTTCCTCCTCCTGCCTCAGTCTTCTGAGTGTTGGGAATGTCCTGAATGGGCCACCCTCCACCCCCCACTCTGGGTTTATAAATTTCTAATAAAAGTAAGTATTAATTTGGTAATGGGTCAGACTGTCTTTACCAGACCCTAAAATACACCTGTTGGGGCCCTTCCCAGGTGGTGAGGTGGCTGATCTCTCACTCCCATCTCTCCAGTGGACAAGGAGCTCCCTAAGGCCAAGAACTGTGTCTTTGGGCTGGAGTAACGCTCGGCCATTAACACAGGCTGCCCTTACTGAGGACATAGGGTCAGTTCCCAGTACCCACATGGCAGCTCACAACCATGGGTAATTCCAGTTCCAGAGGGCTGATGCTTTGTTCTGACACACACAACTCAGGCACATAAGAGTGCACATAAATAAAATAAAACAGAACTGTCCCCTGTTGGTCCTTGCACCTCGTCACACAGTAAGCACTCAAACAGTGACAGGATAAGTTAGACACAAAAGGATGATGCGGGGATGTCCTAACCCGCACCAGTCAAGACAAAGTTGTGAGTTCATTTTAATAACTTGATCAGTTACTTACTACTAGTTTAGAAAATCTCCTCCAAGATGACCCAAAGTGCACCTTTCCTATGATTTCTAAGAATCATGGTGTTCTTAAGCCTTTGGTCAACAGGCTAGGAGAACAGCTTGAGTAAGAGAAGCCAGGAATGATTAAGTTCCCAGCACTTTTTCCTAGGCAAACCTGGCCACTGGTATACTTTATGCTTTGTGCCACCTCATCAGCTCAATGGTGGCTGTCACTACCTTGGCTCAAGGCTACTTCCTCCTCAGGAAGGATCTGTTTCATCGAGACCCCTTCTCCTTACCTTTTCTCCCCTCTCTCTGTCTCTGTCCTTCTCTTCCCTTTTCTTTTTCTTCTCTGCATGTCCGTCTGTGTGTACAGCAGGAAGTGGCAGGGTGGGGATACTGGAGGCAGGGCCGGGTATCAGCACATGCTCCCGAGCAGTGCTATGCTCTCTGGCGGAGCTTCTCTTGGACCGGGAGTGCCGCTTCTCCTTGTGTCTGTCTTTGTCCTTCTTCTTCTTGCTCTTTTTTGACTTCTTCTTCTTCTTGATCTCTCTGTAAGAGTCATCTATCACCAGCTCCCCAGCCTCCAGCTCCCCAGCTGAGGATGACTCTGACTCTACTAGAATTGGGTCAAGCCCTGTGATATCGAGATTGGCACTGTGGGGTTCTGGAAGCTGGGAGGCATCAGACCCACATCCTTCTGGGCCAGGAGAGGAGTGTGAGTCTGAGGATGACTTGTGCTTCTTCCGGGCCGTTTTCAGGAGGCTCTGTAGCTCGTGTCCCAGGAGTAAAGCACCTTGCTCATCCCGAGCTAGTTTCTTAGAGGGCTTCTTCAGAGAAGCCTGTTGGGCAGGGTACTGAAAAGCCTCCTCTTCCACTGAGCTGCTTCCCTTCTCCTTTGGTGAGAGAATAAGTTTCATCTTTAAGCCATCAGGCTCACGAAGAGTCAGTGTCTCTGTGTTCACATACAGAGGCTTCATTTTTTTGGGTTTGTGGGCATTGCTGTCATCTAGGGAGAGCTCTCCACTGCTACCATTGCCCTTCTTCTTGTGGTGCTCCTTTCTGCTCTCTGAATGGCTTGAGGAACCGGAGGATTTCTCCCCTGCCTTCTTAGAGGACTTGGCACCTGCTGCCAGTGGGGAGGTGATAGCTTTCAACAGGTCCATTGCTGTGTCAGGAGACTGTGGGCTAGATTTCTTCTTTTTCTTCTGTGATGATTCCAAAGTCGAAATGTCTAGAAACAATCGAGAGATACTGTCAGTAGGACAGGAAGTAACTTGTAGCAAGTACCCCTCTCACCAAAACCCGACTGCCATGAGGAAAAGGCTAACAGGAGTGATTTTTGAGGGGAGACACTTTAGTTCCTAACATTTGGAGAGAACCCCCACGTACTTCTCGGCTTGGCAGATTCAGCCTTTGGCCCTGCAGACCATTCTCACCACTAGAGCTGATTCTCTTCCTTGAGTCTTCATAAGACACAGAGGACATACTTAGGCTAGAGCTGTGGGATTAAGGGCAGCTCCAATCTAGATTAGACTGTAGACAGAGCGTCACTGGTTCTTGTGCTGAGGACAAACTATTCTAGTGAGGTTAGTCTCATCAGCTACACATAGAGCACAGCTAAAAAAATGGCTTTTGTGAGTAGATATATGCTGGCTGAGAAATGCCCCACAGATCCGTAGAGGGCCCAAGGGCTGCACCTGGCAAAGGGATGCTAAGTAGCAATGGCACAGAGAAGTGGGTGGTTGGGGGAGAAGGGGCCTGGTACCTTGTGTATCACAAATGAAGACTGTTCTTCTATGCTGAATCCTCCAAAATACCAGCCCTCCACCTCTCTCCTCCTTCACACTGGTTTATCGGCACTCAGAACAAGAACCACTGTCCTGTTAAATAGGCCACTGAGTCAGCAATATCTGGGACCCCCTCCCCGACCCCGACTCCAAGAACCAGAGATGTGCACACCCCACTTGCAGCCCACTCCTACACTCACCTCCATAGCAGTAATCATCGGGGGAGTGCTTCCTCTTCTTCTTGTGTGTGTCCGTCCCCAAGAAGAACAAATCACTGTCCTGTGGTTAAAGAGGGAGAAGAATTGGCGAGGAATAAGATGCCGAGGGAACCGTTTGGAGCCATTCTTCTGGGATCCCGGCTTTGACAGACATCTGGAACTGACCTTTGACTTCTTCTTGGAAGAACTCCTGACCTGCGCAGCAACTTCTTCTTCTTCCCTTAAGAAATCTTTGTAAGACCGCTTCTTTTCTCGTTGGCTTCGGCCAGCTGCAAGTCCTATGTCCTCAAAGCTGTGATCACCATCAAAGCAATCTGGGAAGCACAGGTTCATTTAGGGGTGGAAATGACAAAAGAACATCACAACCACAGGCCAACAGTCCCATTCCAAGTAAAGTTATGTCTCAGTGCGTCCACTGAAATGCAGGGCTAAACCCAGAGGGCCAAGAAGACTTCTGACGACCTGAATGCAAACACAAGACTCAAACCTGAATATACAATGCTTCCATGCTATCCAAATGCCCAGTGTGCGTCCTCAGACATGATTTCTTAGTAGTGATCTGGCAGGTAGATACAGACTTGCGAGGGAAGGCTGAAAGGGTAAGGATTCATGTGCTGTGCTGCTCTGTAGGGAGTCCAGTGTAAGATTCCTAGTCCCAGACTCCTGCACACTGGAGCTGGCAAGGACTACGAGTGCTGCGGGGATCACCCCCAAAAACTAAGACTCTCATTTCAGACTCTTGGTAGGAACCCCTGTCCTGGTTTTCATGTCCATGGGCCCAGTCTGGGGATGATGTGGAGGCTGTCTCTCACAGTCCTCTGGAGCATCACTTGGTCTAGGCTGTGGTGCCCAGTCGTGGTCTCTACATCCATGGACTGCAAGGACGGAAGAGGTTATGCCCTTTGGAATGCTTCTGAGTAAGGGGTCATACCTTCTTTCTTCATGGAGTCATCATAAGCCATGGCGGTCCTGCAGGGCCTTTGAGAATGTGTTGTGTCACTGTCCAGGCTCCTTCCCGTCTACAGGACCAGGTCTGAGAAACAAACAAGGAAAACCTTCCTGTAATGTGAAATCACTGTGGAGAAGCAACCTTCCAGGTGGAAATTCCAAGCAATCCAAGGGCTGACTGGAACACAGGAGTGTCTTGTCAGCTCCGCCCTCTGTGCATATATAGGAGTTGAAATTGCAGGGAAGATGCTAAGCTTAACTGAAGTTAATTCATGTTTTAAAGTTGACATTTGAAGAAATGTAAAATACTTCTCAATTAAAAAAAAACTTCCAAAATTAGTGAGAATTTCTGGAATGCTAACAGGACTAATGACACCGAGACAAGGTAGAAACTGACATTAAGTCAGAGGCATGGGTTCAATCATAGTCACAGGATGTACAGGTAAAGCCAGATGCACAGGACGACAGAGGACACCAAGAGTGGAAGACCACAACGATCTACTGATGAGACTGATGCGCTTGTAAGATCTGCCGTGTCATAAAGCAAACAGCACATATACAGATAGTAAGAATCTCAAAGCTTTGCATTCTGTTGGGCTTTATGAACTTGTTCAAATTAACCACAAATATGGGCATACTTCTCAAATGTGTTGGCCATATGGAAATTGCCAACACTAACAAGCCCTTTTTAAAGGCTAGTAAGAAATATGGAAGATTGCCATTTATCCACTGGTGATAACATTTATGATTTTAAGATGTTTTTCATTAATTTATAAGTACTATAATTTAAAAGTTCTAAGTATTGGGTTTTGTCTTTTGAGACAGGGTCTCCTTACATAATCCTGGCTAGCCTAAAACTTACCATAGAGACCAAAGTGGTCTAGAATTTACAGAGATCTACCTACATATGCCTCCTGAACGCTGCAATTAAAAAACGTTCATCGCCTTACATAGTTCTAAATATTTTACTGTTTAAAGCAGTTGCCCTCAACCTGTAGGTCAGGCAATCCCTTTGGAGAGGAGTGTCAAACGACCCTTTTACAGGGGCTGCCTAAGACCATCAGAAAACGCAGATATTCAATCATAACAGTAGCAAAATTACAATTGTAAAGGAGAAACAAAAATAATTTTATAGTTGGGGTCACTGCAACATGAGGAACTGCATCAGGAAGGTTGAGAAGCACTGATTTAAAGCTTTGGTGGCACTCAAGTTGAGATGTCCATACTGACTGTGAAGGTGATAAAGTTATATATTACATTGTAAAGTAAATCCTTAAAGTACTTTAAGGACAGAAAATATTTACATTTTTCTTTTTTGAAACAGGGTCTCACTATGTAGCAGCTCTGGTTGGCCTGGAACTCACTATTTTGCAGGGTATTTGAAATAAGCATTTTGGAAATATTCTCATTTAGTCAAGGGCTTAGCAGTTAATCTAATTGGCAATTTAATTTTACCTTCATTATTATAAATGGCTTCAGGATTACTGAAGGACAGTTCTGTAACAGTAAGCCCTTCAGATAGGTGTGGAGAAAACAGAAGCACAGATTTTGTCGGAAAGAAAACGTGAGCTGGATTAACAGGAAAGTTTCATGATTTAACAGTTAAGTTATTCAGTGAGGCTTGGTGGCAAATATCCTTAATCCCAGCACTCAGGAGGCAGCAGGGGCATGTGGTTCTCTGTAAATCCCAGTCCAGTCTGGTCTACATAAGTTCCAGGCCGGCCAGGGCTCCAAAGTGAGACCCTGTCTCAAAACAAAACAACAAAAAAATGTATAAAAGCCACATAAACACAATGCACAGGTAGGCCCAAGTTGACAATACCAAGAAAAACATTGCCACGGTTTTTCAAAGTCTAAGAAATACAAAGTGTGAAATGAAGGAATTTGCTCAAGGTAAGGGAAGCTGGAGTGGAGCGAATGCACATGAGGCAGATTATTTAAAGAGCTGGCACCCTGGTTGCTCACAGGGCTTTTTTTTTTTTTTTTTTCATGAAATGAAGAGAATGTAAGGTCAGGCCTCATATGAGCATGTAAGGAGACAAGATATACACGGCCATTTTTTCCTGTTCTAGAGTTTAATTCCTAAACTTTTTCCAACCCATTGGTGTTAACCTAAACGGGAGTGAAGGTGGGCCACTGAAAATGATACTCATTCATTTAAAGACAATTTTTGCTAGGTGGCACACACCTTTAATTCCAGCACTTGGAAGGCAGAGACAAGTGGCTATCTTGTGAGTTCAAGGCCAGCCTGATCTACATAATGAATACCAGGGCTAATTAAAGAGAATCTCTCAAACAAACAAAACAATGGCAATATTCTTACTAGTTCAAAAAATGATGAATTTATTAGAAAGCCATACAGGTCACCATGGCTTTCACAGGTTGATACTAAGTAAAATAACTTTAGATTGAAGTTTCAGGCTTTTCATACCAGATGAATTTCGGCATAGACTTCCTGAGAAATAACCTCCCTCCTCCCCAGTCCAACAACATCCTATTGAGTCTCATAATACAGCCATCAGTCCCTGGTCAAACACCAATACACTAAGTAAAAGCAGGCCCAGAGACTCATAAACAGGTTTCCCCCCCTTGAGAACATTAAAACTAATATAAAATAGAATTAAGCAATGTCTTTTTGGGGTGGGAGCTGACTGAACTTTTTACTAGGTATGAAAAGTTATTTCCTAACTGCTGTGAAAAACTAGTAGATTTTAAAATGGTTTGGAAACATAAAATTAGGAAGTGCTCCTGAAGGCAGGTCAACACAGATGTGCTGGCTTTTTGTATTAGGATGACGCCTGCTTAAACAAAGACCAGACGCTTGTAGGAAACGTGAGTGAGCCCTGAACACAAGTCCAATATGTAGGGCAGTCCAGAAATTGAGAAATACTATGGACTTTTCCCAGGCTGGGCAGACTGATGGACCCTAAATGGTGGCTGACTCATAAGAAAAAGACAGAACCAGCGGGAAAAGGTCTCAAGCAGCAGTGTGAAAGAAAGCAGAGTTCACGAGATTAGATTAACTCCATGTCTCAAATTAAACTGAGGTCTCGGGGGTGGCAAGTAAATTGGGAGCGTTAATGAAGATGAAAAATTTAGTTTGATTTTCACATCAGAAAACAACTACAGCAAATGTTGGCAAACATAAAACAGGAGCCAAAACCCATTCTCTTGAATTCCATAATTTTGGAGTTTACAAAATTCGATGTTGTCAACTTCTTGGGGCAGGATAATCTTACAGTTAGTGTTTGTCTTAGTGTGCAAAGATATGACAGCATAGAAAGCTCATTCATTGCTTAATACTGTTTATGTCATTTTAGAAAGCAAATGCTCAGAAAACGTGAACACTGTGGTTCGGCTCTTCCAAGGCTTTTCTTCAGGGTATGAAAAAGGAGAAGCAGGCCGTTAATTCCACTTGAAGCAGGTCAACCTTCAGCACAGGCTTTTGGGATAACCAAGTAATTGTAAAAAAGGTTAAAATCTTTAAAGGTAGAATTTCATTATTTTGGAAATTCAAAGTGTTAACTATAAAAAAAAAGTTTCAGAAACTGATTTTTTTTTGGAGGTAATCTCAGTTCTAGCAATCGCTAAAGTATCATCATCCCAGAACAGATCGGAGAACTGAAAAAGAAAGAAAATCCACCCAGTAAACTGGGCAAGGAAGGTCTGTCTCCTCCAGATGGGAGTTTCCTTCATGGCTGTTTTTAGGAACTCAGATTGCCAGTCCATGCAGTCAAAGGAAGAAACACATCCAGCTGTTGGCAGATTATGAAATTTTGTTGCTACTTCTAGAGCAGCACAGGTGAATTCTTGTCTCAGTGGGTTTCCTTCCTTCTTGGATCTCTTGCCACATCCTTTTCCAAGGACCTACTTATGCAGCACTCCAGCCCCTGCCAGCTTCATGAAGTCGCAGAGATCTCCACAGCCAGAAATGCACATTGAATCTTCTCATTGCAATGCTAATAAGTGGAACTACGACCACTGCACAGATTGGCTGATAACACTTGGTTCCATGAGTCCAGCGATCCAAATTTTGACAAGCCATGCGTAATCAACAGGCTTAATTTTGGATGCAGTTTTTAAATATTTATTTTGCTACAAGAGAATAAAATCAGCCAGTACTAGAAACAAGGGTGGAGTAGACACATCTTGTCTGCTATACGATATAAACTAAAGTGAATCTACAAGTAGTGGTTGTGGAGGGGGAAATGGGCCTGTATGGAGATGACTCCAATTAAGAAGGCATGTTCAAACTGAGTCGCACGCAAAGAACACACACAAAACGATTGTTTATCCATACAGTCCCCAAGACCACCGTTCCCGGGGTCCCCGCTGTGATAACCTCGGCAGGTCTGCTGCAACCGCTAGTTCAACAAAGCTCTGCTCAGCGCAGGGAGCTCCGCGCATCCTCTCCCGCTCGCCGCGCGCCCAGCCCTCCTGCCCGCCGGCCCGGGACCTCTCCTCCTGACAGCCCCAGGTAGCCCGCGCCCCGGGTCCCCAGCCGCACTCCGCCCGACCCGTGTTCCCGCGTCCCGTCGGCCTCCGGCGCCCCGGAGCGCCCAGACGGCGGCGCAGGGGGAGGGGCAGCGCGGGCCGCGGGTCCCTGGGGCGGCCGCACGCCCCCTCCCGGCCCCGCAGCTTTCCCGCCTTCCCCGTTTGAACAGCTCCCGCCGCCTTCCTCCTGAGGCCCGCTCCAGCCCCTTCCCCGGGGCGGCTGCGGCCGCTACTCCAGTTCCCGGCTTGGCCCCTGAGCTAGGCCGCGGCGGGCCTGAAGCGCCTCCGGGACGGTGTCGGGGAGCCGGAGCGGTGGGCGGAGGCCGGGCGGGGCCGCTGCCGCCCCGGGGTGGGGGTCCGGCTGGGTCTGGTGGGGGCTCCGCTCGCCGCTACCTTCACTCGACTCGCTCGGATCCCGCCTCAGCGCCGCCGACCGCCGCCATCTTGGAGAAGGAGAAAAAAGCGCGAGCAACCAGGGAGCCTCAGTCGAGCCCAGAGCGCAGACTCCTACTGCAGCGGGGCTACCGCGCCGGCGAAAGAGCGTCGAGCGCATCGAATAAAACCTGCTTGCTGAGCGCGGTCGCGGTACTGTTTGAGAATACACCACTCCGTACCAGGTTTAGTCTGGAAAACTCTTCTCGATCTAAACAAATAATTTCCCAAGTCTTCTGATTATTCTTCAATAAGAAATCATCTTTCTGCAAAAAAAAAATTGCAAATAAATATCAGGCAATTAGATTAATGTAGCCAAACACCTGC
Source organism: Rhynchomys soricoides (assembly GCA_019843965.1). NCBI lineage: Eukaryota > Metazoa > Chordata > Mammalia > Rodentia > Muridae > Rhynchomys > Rhynchomys soricoides. The sequence continues at coordinate 1,605,755 of JADRCH010000802.1, forward strand.
CCCAACCCAAAGTCTTTACAGCTCCGTGAACTTCTATGCAATTTTAACAGCCGTTCTGAAGCTGTGGAGCTTCCTTTGGATTTTACACGTTCACTGTCAGTTACACGTTTACGTACTTATCTACCATGTACACATACAAATCCCGAAAACTCCATGATAGACTTAAAATTAGAGAAACAATTAGCTTTGCATTCTCTTTTACGAACTCATAGGTCCTTCTCTGCATTCTCCGTCCTTCCTGGTCACCAAATAGTAGCCCTTCTTGTTCTCTTTTTACCCCTAAGTCTTCTGTATTTAAGGCAGAATATTATGCTGTTTATTTCAAGACAGTCTGTTATTTGTAATTTCGCGTCTACATCTGGATAGTAGCTCCGGTGAAGTGGAAGACCATACACTTGTAATATACGCTGTTTTCTCACCAAATCATTACATTTCCACCGCCCTCACCAATTTTTAAGTGTTAAGAGGACTGGCAAATTGGTTCAGTGGTTTACACCAAACCTCTGGTTTGTGCTTGACACCGGAAGCCTACATGGTGGAAAGAGAGAACTGATTCATGCAAGTTTGACTACCACAGGAATGCTCCCTAAAAACACAAAATGGAAATAAATAAAAGTTACTCTTTCCCTAAGAAACAGGAAAAAACAGTTTCTTCTGATTTGCCGAGAACTTAGACCAATAAACATTTACAACGTCCAGAGCCTGGTTTAATATAAAGACCCTGCTTGTTTTTGTTTTTGTTTTGTTTTGGTTTTTTAGCATAGTGTAAGTATATAATAGCCTTCTGTGTGAACAGTGCATGCTTCATCAGGGCAACCAGAAGCTGGTGCCCTCGTTACTGAAAAGTCCCAGCCTCGTCTGTACTGTTAACAGTACTGCTCTAGGGAGGAAGTTCTTTTCCTTTTTGCTTTGTCAAAGTCACAGGAGATAGGCATTTTGGGGAGTGGGGTGGGTGGAGGAAGGGACACCTCTGGCTGTCCTGGAACTCATTGTGTAGACAAGGCTTGTCTGAAACTCATAGAAATCCTCTTGTCTCTGCCTCCTGAACACTGAGATGAAAATATAATTATATCACATTCCTTCCTTTCTACCTTTTCCATTTATATCTCTCAAATTCATGGCCTCTATTTCTTTAACTGTTGGTGTGTGTTGGTATGTGTTGGTGTGTGTTGGTGTGTGCGCGTGTGTTCACTCACACATACTCATGGAAGCTAAAGGAATATACCAAGTTTCCTGGAGCTGGATTATAGACAGTCATGAACTGTACAGTGTGAATGCTGGGAACTGAGCTCGGGTCCTTGGAAAGAGGAGTATTCACTTAACCTTGCAATCATCTCTTCAGCTCTACAGCCTGTTCTTGACCACAACACTATCAGTCTCAGATCACTGAATATACACTTGTTCATTTATTCACCGAAACAGTCCTTATGGAAAGCATAGCCTGTATCAGGCACTGGGCTAGGGCTGGGCACTGAAAAGAGAACAAAGTCAAGTGTACTGGAGCCTCAGCAGCTTCTACTCTACTTTGGCTGGGAATGGGGCAGCAGGAAATGATAAAGCCATGTTGCAGTGGGTGGGTAAGAGCAGTACTGGATGCAGGTAAGGTTGGAAAGGCCTGTTCTTTAAAATCTGGCCTGGGGTGCTTCTTGTGATGAGATGCCCGCTGGTGTTTGGTTGCTTTGCTGGAAGGAGAATCGGTGGTGGAATTCAGGACATTAAAGCACTTTGAATAAGCTCATGCTTCTCCTCAGAATTTTGGTGGGCGAAGTTTCACTGCTGCTGTGAGCATCCTAGCGGTGTTCTCTGGAATTTGGTGACAGAAGGGGGAAGACAAGAGCTGACCCCACAGAGTTCTCCTTTCACTTCACGGGACATAAAGGATACATTCATTGTATTCATTGTAGTTGTTGGTTGGGGTTGACATACATCAAAACTCTACCAAAACCCACACTTTAGTACATGACAATTTAAAATATTTCAGTTGTTCATCAATAAAGGTATCAAAATGTCATAGAAGAGACATAAATCCAATTTCTAGAAATGAAAGGTATAATGCCTGGGATAGCTGGATAAAATAAGAGCCAATAAGATGCCAAAAAGGAGATCTCTTTAAGACACAGCAAAGTCACCACCTAAATGAAATATCCAGAGGAAAAACTCCCAAATGAGGTTTCAGTGACTATGGGATAACTTTGAACTTAACATAAAAGCAATCTGAGAGGCTGAGAAAGGAGAGAGAACGCATTTTTATTTTGTCATTATTGTTGTTGTTATTATTAAATTAGAGAGCTGCAGTGCTTAAGAATGTGGGCTGCTCTTCCAGAGGACCCCAGTTTAGTTCCTAGCACCACCTCTAGCTCACAATGTCTGTAATTTTGGTTCCAGGGGGAGGATCCAATGCCTTCTTCTTGCCTCTGAAGACACTGCACTCTGGTGGTACAAAAATTTATATGCAGGCAAAGCATACATAGACATAAAATAAAAAATGAGTAGAATATATATATTTAGAGAGCTAGGTATAGTGGTACATACCTGTAGCTACTTGGGATGCCGAGGCAGGAGGATTTCTTGAGCCCAGGACTTTGTGGCTAGCCTGGGCAACCTACAGAGAGAAACTCTTACTTCTAAAATGACAGCATTGGAGAAGGTCAGCAAGATGTCTCAGTGGCTAAAGGCAAGCCTGTTGGCCTGAGTTCTATCCAGGAACCTGCCTGTAAAGAAAGAAGGGACTTCCTACTTCCACATACACATCCAGGCACACGTGAGTGCCCCACAGCATCATTATTATCATCAATTAAAAAGAAAAGAAAAGTCAAAGAAGTGATAGAAACTCCCCAAATCTAGAACTCTGGCCAAGGGGCATCATCACAAGCTAGTTGCACAAACAGTAAGCATAAGACAGTGTTAAAATAAAAGTAGCCAGAAGAAAAGGCTACACGCGTGGGAAACATTTAACATGGTGTGCCGACTGCTGTCCTTGTTAAGGCCTGCTTGCAGGTTTCGACGTTGAGCAGGCTCTGGACACCTGAATTTTGGGAGGCAGCTTTAGTTTTCTTGCTTTTCTGATTGAAGGTTGACAATTCTGGCTCATGACCAGTCAGTCATCCAGAGAACAGAACCCCAAAGCTCTCTGTTTCCTGAATGCACACACAGCCTGTATAAACATTGTGGAAACAGCAGCAGCTCAGAGCCCTCTGCTTAGAGGCTTCAGCTTCCGCTAGGCATTTCCAGATTGTTACAGGGGCCTGTATATACCATTTAGCTTCGATTACACCTCTTTCACCCTAGCATCCCTCCTAGCTACCTCATGACCTTCAGAATATCTGCAGTGACACGGCGGCTCCCTGTGCCTAGCTCTGCCTCCCCACCTTTCTTTTCTTTTTAATTAATTTATTTATTTATTTTCTACTTTATTTACATTTCAAATGTTTTCCCCTTTCCAGATCTCCCCTTTGGAACCTCCCTATTCCCTCCCCCCTCCCCTGCCTCTACTGGGGTATTCCCCCACCCACCTACCCACCCACTCTAGTCTTCCCTCCTTGGCATTCTCCTGTACTGGGGCATCTAACACCCTCAGGCCCAAGGGCCTCTCCTCCCCACTCCCCACCCCCCACCCCGATGTCTAACAAGAGCCTCCTCTGCCAAATATGTGGCCAGCACCATGGGTCCCTCCATGTGTATTCTTTGGTTGGTGGATCAGTCTCCAGGAGTATCAGGGGGTCAGGCCAGTTGCCACTGTTGCTGTCTTTCTGGGCATGCAAACTCCCTCAGCTCCTTCAGTCCCTTCTCCAAGTCCTCCATCTGGGACCTCCCACTCCGCCCTACGGTTGCTGCAAAGTGACTCTTGGGTATTTTGAATTTTTGGACTAATAACCACTTAACAGTGAGTACATACCATGTTCATTCTTTTGTGACTGCGTTACCTCGCTCAGGATGATATTTCAAGATCCATCCATTTGTCTGCAAATTTCATGAAGTCATTGTTTTTAATAGCTGAGTAGTATTCCATTGTGTAAATGTACCACATTTTCTGCATCCATTCCTCTGTGGAGGGACATCTGGGTTGATTCCAGCTTCTGGCTATTATAAATATGGCTGCTACGAACATAGTGGAGCATGTGTCTTTATTACATGTTGCCTCCCCACCTTTCTATGCTTGGGTACAGGAGCCTTGTGGAAAAGGATCTCATCCCTAAGAGGCTAGCAATGAGTTCCCTGAGGAGGATAAATAGTCATGTTTTCTCCTCAAGGGATGAATTCAGTGCTAGATAGCTGGACTGTAATTGCTCCTTAAAGACACAAATCTCAGGGCTGAGTCTAGATCCCTGGTCCAGAGACCAATTTAACACCGTTTAATTTTCACTATTCCATCTCAGAGCAAGACACCTGCCTTTTCCATAAACTAGGCCATAGCAAAGAAATAAATAGCAAGTGGGCAGTATGTCGGCCAAGGACTGCCATCCTGCCGCTTTCCTTTGGCCTGTGGTAGCAAATTCTGTGACATTAAAAGATGGTTAGTCTGGGCTTGTCGTAGTCAGGTTTCCATTCCTGCATAAACACCATGACCAAGAAGCAAGTTGGGGAGGAAAGGGCTTATTCAGCTTACACTTGCACATTGCTGTTCATCACCAAAGGAAGTCAGGACTGGAACTCAAGCAGGTCAAGGAGCAGGAGCTGCTGCAGAGGCCATGGAGGGATGTGACTTACTGGCTTGCTTGCTTCTCTCCTGGCTTGCTCAGCTGGCTTTCTTATAGAACCCAAGACTACCAGTCCACAGATGGCACCACCCACAATGGGCCCTCCCCCCTTGATCACTAATTGAGAAAATGCCTTACAGCTGGATCTCACGGAGGCATTTCCTCAAGGGAGGCTCCTTTCTCTGTGATCAGTCTAGCTAGTGTCAAGTTGACACAACACCAGCCAGTATACTACTTAACAAACTGCACCCCTCACAAACAAACAGCAACCAACCAACAGCCAACAACCCATCTATCAGAGCTCTAGCATTTATATACCCTCTGAAAAGTCCTCAGAATTCCAAATGCCACACAACTTGCAGAAACTATTGGCAGTGGGTACAGTCACACTTCTGCTAGAACACAAGGCAAATCATAGTCAGCTGCTGTGGACAATCTGAAGCAGCCCCATATTCCACACCTGGGGTTAAACAGAAACACATCGTCATAATATTTTTGTGTTTTTCAAAGAAACCAAAACTCCAGAATTGTCACTGCACCTCTTATGCCTTATTAACTCCACAGCAGTGATCCTCAACAGCATCCCTCTTCTGTGGATACTTTTCCTGTGCAGGAAGTCTGCCTTCTTTCTCTGAAGCTCCCACCTGGGAATCTACAATATGTTTTTTGCTGTTGTTGTTTTTGTTTTTTTTTTTTAAAAAAACAAGCAACTTACCACCTGTAGCCACATACTGATACATGTCTTTAATCTCAGATCTCTGGAGGCAGAGGCAGGTAGATCTCTGAATTTGGGCTAGCCTGATCTACAAAGCAAGCTCCAAGACAGCTAGGGCTATACAGAGACACCTTGTCTCAAAAATCAAATCAGTCAATTGAACAAACAAACACATCCCAAAACAAACAAATCAAAAAACAATCTGACACCCTGTGATACGTGAATTTCATTCTTTGAATATATGAGTCAAGATTGGGTGACACGGGCTCAATATAAGCTCATGTGACCATGAGTGTCTGGCAACCTAACTTCTGAGTTAAAGCCCACCCAGGAGCTGAGAAAGGCCCCATTGCTCTTACAGAGTACTCAAAATTACCACATCATTTGCAGGAACCCATTAGCCTGTGTTGGGGATACTGAAGGCCCACGGAGAAACTTCTTTATTCTTTGGGGGGTTTGTGGAGCTTTGCAGGAGATAGCCCTCTACCTTCTGCATAGTGTAACTGGGGTTTCAGTGGTCCTTTATAAAAACATAGCTATGGAAACATATCTATGGAAACACAGCTTTTACCTCAAAGTGAAGAAGAGATATTCTGAGCCAGATACCAGGGACCATGGCCTAGGAACACAGATTCAGGTTGACTGAATAACGTTCCAATGTGAAAGCAATTACATTAACTTTTTTTTTTTTATGTTACAGAACAAAAGGAAGTCATGAATCGAAGCATTTTCCAAATATATTGGTAAAAACATCAGACAAGTCGGTTACATGAGACTGTGCAGCAGGTCTCAGATGCTATTGAAATGACTAAGAAAGCCACTTTGAGACTCCATTTTGTGTTTGCTTAGACAGTTCTCAGCCCTCTACCCTCTTCCCCTACTGGCCCCGTCTCCCTTGGCAACACATTTGAGATTTCCATGGTCTTGACTATGTCCATATATATTAACAAAAATAATTGGCAAGTTATGTATAAGACAACTACTATGCTGTGTCAGGAATGAACATTTCAAGATTACTCTGACCCTCATCTAACTGTAATGTATTGTCATATGTCACAGGATTTTCCCTGTCCAATGACATTGGTGCAGAGGAGGCCTGTGATTAGACAAGGAAAAGAGAAGCAGAGCCAAGAGCTGCAACTACCCCTGTTGGCATCAGGACCACCAGGCTGGTGATGTCACACCCAGGTGACAGCTCGACCCGCCCATCTGTTGCCAAGGCAACAGCCACCATATTCCCAGAATCCACTTGGCCCACTGCCCACCTTTACCTGTGGCTATGTCACTCTCTCTCTATAAATGGTCTGATCTCTCTCTCTCTCTCTCTCTCTCTCCCTCTCTCTCCCTCTCTCTCCCCTTTCTCTTCTCACCAATACCTCCCCCCTCCTCCAATAAACTCCCCACAAGAAACTGTTTGGCCTGGTGTGGTTTCTGGAGCCTCGAGATCCCCGCCGACCATCCCTGCCGATCATAATGCCGGTTATATCCGACCATATCATCATTTTAATACAAGAATCCCTAGTGAATTATTACACCATCTGATGACATGCTTAGCCTTCAGATTGGTTGAAGCTAGCGATCTCTTAAGTTTCATAATGCATTCTGAAAGATCTTACCTGACAGAAGGATGTCAGGTTAGACGCAGAGATGGGCAAATCTGATAGACATGACAGGGACTAAAAGTAACCAAAGGTCGTCTGGCTATACATTTGCTACATCCCTTCTCCCCTGCAGTCAAGAGTTCTAATCAGCCAGTCTTGTAGCATTTCTAACGTGTGTCTTTTCTCGGTTGTTTAGTTTTGACACAGGGTCTTCTTGTGTAGACTGAGCTGCCCTTGAGCTTGCAGAGATCTGCTTGCCTTGGGAGTGCTGGGATTAAAGGTGTGTGCTAGCAGGCCAGCAGTTTTGTTTTGTTTTGTTTTGTTTCCTCTCCTTGGGAGCTTTAGTTCTCAGAAGCAAGACTCTCTTCCTTGAGAAGAGTTGATTCAAAAGCAGAACAGGGATGTGAGCAGGAGTAAGTTCCCACACACTATAACACACCCATGGAAGCTCCATCTCCATCCTCTCTGCACTCTCTGGAGTAGGTATGCATTTAGTCTTAACAAGATACTGTTTATTTACAGACAGGGTATGGGCGCTCAGAAGGGTACAGTAACTATCCAGTAAGTAACTTTCTGAATGCTGATGTGTGGGCTGGTAACATCACACAGCTGGAGTCACCCGAGCAGGACCATAGCTAACGAGACCGTTTTCTAGAAAGCTCTCACCTGGGATTCTAGCTCCCTGAGTCCTTCCTCCATGAAACCACTAGAGGGCGCAGCTAGCCCAGTTCAGCGTACCCCCGATCCTGAATTGCTTGCTACAAAACTAAAAAACCCTTCAGTTTCCTGATACTCTCCTGCACAGACCCTTTCTATTTTTCTATTCAATTTTACACTTATCATTTTGCATTATTTTTTCCACAGAGAAATCTCCAGGAACAAACGCCAGTCTCTCAGATCTGTATGCAAAAATTTGCTTATTCAAGGTTGGGGCATTTGAGCCTCCTATGGTCTGAGGAGTCTGGTGAGATTTCTTGTGGTCTGTCTGAGTCTCACCTCAGCTTCCTCCTGGACAGCTTGAAATTCTCCGTCCTTGAACCTTCTCCTTCTCCTTCTCCTTCCGCACCTCCTCCTCCTCCTCCTCCTTTTTTTTTTTTTTGTTGGTTTTTGTTTTTTTTTGTTTGTTTATTTTTCGAGACAGGGTTTCTCTGTGTAACCCTGGCTGTCCTAGAACTCACTCTGTAGACCAGGCTGGCCTCGAACTCAGAAATCTCCCTGCCTCTGCCTCCCGGGTGCTGGGATTAAAGGCGTGCACCACCACTGCCCGACTTTGAGGCTCATTTCTAAGTTAAAAGCTTGGGTGTTTTGGATTGGACTTCATTTCTAAGGCTCTTCCTATTGAATCTGGTGGTCTAACAACCCAGTGCTGCTACCAGAAGAAATCAGGAGGCAGAGACTGGTGGGAAAGGAGGTGCATGAGACTGCATGAGGTGCATGCAGCCTTGGTGAAGCTGGGTAGCAAGTTATGGGCCAGAATTGGAGGTTTACACCTTTAATCCCAGCACTTGGGGGGCAGAGGCAGTCAGATGAGCCAGAGTTCCATAGTGAGACTCTGTCTCTAAGTAAATAAATACAATGAACGCAATCAACAGGAATGCAGGAATCTGGATCTTGTAACTGATCCACAAAGAAATGCTCCAAAAGATTCGGTTTCCACCCATCAGAGCCATGAGGCTATGGACCAGGATGTGGATGGCCTTTGAAAACAAAAATCTCACCTCAAAGGGAATCAGTGACAATATGTTGTAGAGGCAAACATGAGCGATCATGTCTTGGAACACAGATTCAGGTTAACCCCAATTCTGTGTTCTAATGCAGAAACAGTCTCACCATTTTTTATGGTTAATGGAATAAAGGAAGTTCTAAATCAAGATGCTCTTTAGATTCATTGGTGGGAGCCTCAGGTGCAGAGGAGCAGGGCAGAGAAACCTGTCACATTAGATACCATGGGATGACTCTCACCTTTTGGGTTGGTGGGAACTGAGTTTTAACTTAATACATTTCAAAGGCTTATCTGTTAGTAACCGGATGTTGGGTGGGACCCAGGACCGGGAAAGGCTGTTTGGGTGGGCTCAGATAGCTTAAGGCATTATACTGTAATTAGGCTCACAGCCTGCCGAATTCCATCTCCACACCTAGACGGAAGTTCAGCTGATTGGCTTGCCGAAAGGTCAGTGACAGGTCAAGTCCCTTTCTGGAAGTTCTTCCTCACAGATTCCCAGCCTGCCACAAAACTAGATCCTTTTCTCTTTAAATATCCATTTTCTTTGTTTTGACTTTGTTTTTGAGATTACAGCTATAGAGGTGAGCTTCAAACTTAACACTAACTTGTGAGCTCCCCGCCAATCTTCAAGGAGGTAGAATTTCTGAGGTGAACACTGGAGGTTGTCCTCTGGCTGCCACAAGTATATGCACACACGCTAAACAAACAAGCAAGCAAACACACCAACAGTCCCCTAATCTGCTCTTATAACTGGAACAGGCCCCCATGCCTTAGCACAACTGACTCCATGATGGAAGTACCATTCACACTGTAAAACTCAGCACACAGACAGCACCACCTGCCAAAACTAAAACAAAGTCCATAGTTCTAGAAAAGTCTCTAAATGTACTAACTTTGCTTTTTGACTTCTGTAGTTCTGCTTCTGGCTAACTGTTCTTGCTAAATGAAGTATGTCAACCAGGAACATGGTTTTTGGATTTAAGAGGTCACCCTGAGGAAGCTCAGTGCTATACAGTGTCCTGAACACCCAGTGTAGTTGCTGAGCAGATAATAAAGACTTTGTATTGGCTTAAACCCACGTCTGAGTAGTCTTCTCTAGTAGATACCCCACATCACATCCCCGCCCCATTTGGCAAAACCGGAAATAAATCCAATGTATGTATGTATGTATGTATGTATGTATGTATGTATGTTTGTTTGTTTTTGATGTTGTTGTTGTTTCCTGAGACAGAGCTTCTCTGTGTAACAGACCTCTGGCTGTTCTGAACTTGCTTTGTAGACCAGGCTGGCCATATCTCTAGCTCCCTTAATTTTCTTTAAAATATGGGGAGGCTTTGCTGTCTCACCACTGGTTCTAAGACAGAATGAGCAGTCATGGACTGAAAATTCCAAGATTTTGAACCAAAATCAGAGGCTCTCTGTGAGTAGATTAACGTAGGCCATTTATCATAGTAACAGAAAGCTGGAATTGTCATGGCAGGTATGAAAATACTCTAGAGACAATTTTGTGCTTCCCCTTTGGCTATCTGACCCCTCAGACAACAGACACTAAGGAACTGGAATTTCTTCGGCAGCTGGAAGAAGGAACAGGCTGAAGTCTGGTGGGAAAAGTACATAACAAATTCTCATGACTTCGAAGGTGCCCTGCCTGGAAGATGATGGGTGGGACCACACCTAGCATTTATTCACATCCCTTGCCTCCTTCTTCCCCTCCTCTTCCTCTTCCTCTTCTTCTTTTTGGTTTATTCAAGACATGATTTTTTTGTGTAGTTCTGGCTCCTAGAACTAGCTCTGTAGATCAGGCTGGTTGAGAACTCACAGAGATCTACTTGCCTTTGTCTCCTGAGTTCTGGGATTAAAAGCATGTGCCACCACTGCCTGGCCACTTACCTTTTTAAAGTTAATTACCTTTAAATATCTATCTATGTATCTATGTATCTATCTATCTATCTATCTATCTACCCATCTAAAGTATATGACTGCTCTGCTGCATGTATACTAGCATGCCAGCAGAGGGTATCAGATTCCTTGCAGAGGACATCAGATACCTTTATGATCGTGAGTACCATGTGGGTGTTGGGAGTTGAACTCAGGACTAGCAAGCAGTGCTCTTAACTGCTGAGCCAGCATCTCTCTTGCCCCTTGCCTTCTTTTTAAACCTAAACCTCATGTCAGGACTCTGAAAGTGGACTAGAGAGGAGACACAGGGCTTCTTTGTTCCTCTACCCCATGGCCGCACTGGAAAACCTTTCTCTCTCTGCTGTTCTTTTCTCTGCTGTTCTGCATTACTTGTCTGCTGAGTTGGATTGCCAAGGACAGGTGGCTGAGCGTAGGTGGGCTGCCAGGGCTCAGATTCTGACTCTAACAACTCTGGTGACAAAGCTGACGGATACACAAAGCTGCCATCATTTCGGTCAGTGAAAGGGGGCTATCATTTATGCACAACGTGATTGACAAGCACAACGTGATTGACAATTTAAACAGCAAATAGTAGTAGGATTGCCACTGTTGGGGTCCAGGTGTGCCCCCACAAACCACACAAACACTAATCTCAGTCAGGGAGGGTTAGTGCATTGTGCACACATCCTAAGACTGATCGATTAGGGCTGCGGCTAAGAATTTGGGGCTCAGGCTATGACAGCAAACATTTCTCAGGGACGGCTCATAAAGGATAAAAACAACACAAAGAGCTCACGATCAGGTGCAGGAAGCGCTGCCTAGTGGTCAGCTCTGACTCAAGCTATTTTGGCTAGGTAGACAGAATAGTTCTAAGTGACCTTTATTGTAATTGGTCCTAAGTGGAGCTTACGGTTGTAGAATTTCTTAAGATTAACAAACCTCAGAACACACAGAACGTTACAGGGTATGCGGTCAGCATGACCCTGTTCTGAAAGTTATTTTTCTGTGTCAATGACTGGCAGGCACTTTACAGCAACAATATGAAAAAGCTGGCAGCCATGGAACAAAATGGCTCCAGCTATGCTGGGGGGGGGGGACGCCTCAATAGCCATTAGCTCTGAATCACTGCAGAATGTTGCTATCAATCCCAGAGTTCCTTTTGTCTCCCAGCCTCTGGTCTCTGGACACACGAATGCACCTTTGTGCACTGTGTTTTACCTTTTCTAGAATTCCATAGAAATGGAATCTGTCTTAGTTACCTTTCTATTGCTGTGAAGAGACACCATGACCACCACAACTTATAGAAGAAAAAGTTTATTTGGGAGTTGTGCTTATGGTTCAGGGGTTGGGGAGCATGGCAGCAGGCAGGCATGCAGTCGTGGTACCGAAACAGGGCTCCCATCTTATTTTGGAGGTTGGTCTTGTATGCTGTGTATTCAGATGCTGAGTTCTGTGCCCCAAGTTCAGGTTGCAGTCTGGACATGGGCATGGACCAGTGTGCTGTAAAGAATGCTTGCCAATAATCTATGATTGGGTGATAAAAGACTAGACTATGACTAAACCTGAGAGAGACAGGAAGGCGGGACTTGAGATCAAGTAGGAAGTCTCAAGTAGGGACCTCGAGGGAAGGAGAGAGGAAGAAGAAGGAGACAGGATGGACCATGAGGACATGGTCAAGAGCAGCTCACCCTGAGGACACACTGAGCAGAGCTAACTCGACAAAACTCAAATAGCAAATAACTTGAGGCATATGGCTGGGCTGTAGGATAGAATGGCCCAGGACCTGCCCAGCACAGGGCCAACAGCTTGTAAATTAAAGACCAGGTTTTCATGTCTTTTATTTGGGAGCTATGAAGGCTAAAATCAGACAGAATCCCCTATAAAATTCCTTCTATATCTTGCAACATAACCATGGGGCATAGAGCGCTAACTAAGAATTGTATGTGTGATGTCTTTTTCTTTCTTTTTTTACCAGTTAAGTCTTTGAGTTAAGCTTTATTATCCATTAAATGTGGGAACCAAGGGTAGATTATAGCTCCACTTTAGACCACTTACTTGGCCTGGGTTCTAGCCCCAGAACAAGCACCCCAAACCTCCAAACATCTAGTTAGTACATTCAGTCCCATTTTAATGGGAGTTGGAAAACAGGACTTAAAACTACAATAACCAGCAAATAACCAGTAAAGCACGAGGTGGGGCTTATCAGTAAGCTGGTTTCTCTTAGTATTTGTAAAGAATTAGATGTTCACTGCGTTTCCTTCTCTCCCTGACAACTGTCACACAACGGTTTTGACACTAATGAGTATGTCGAGTAGATCTCTATTTCCTCCCCTGGTCCTCAAACTCCCAGAGCAGTGTGGGTAACAAATTCAACATCCGATCCACAATTCCTTCCCAGACCTGTTTCCAACTTTTTCCTAGTTGTCAAACAGTTGCTCTTCACCCTAGAGGAAGACCTACCATCCTAACTCATGTCCCTTCGTGGGCACCATCCCTGAAATTCTCACCTCTCCTTTCCCTCCTCTCCAGCCTGCTTTTCATGCTCCCTCTCATTTAGTCAAATTCATCCCACATTCTCAGCTCCGGGGCTTGGCACAGGTCGGTGCGTGGTGAAGGCGCAGCCTCCGGTACAAGCCGGCCGTTCTCCCGCCCCTTGGGCGCCTCTCACCTGCTCCGCCTGCTCCTCCTCACCCCTGCTTCCTGTCTGGCTCTTGTGTGCAACCCCACTTCCCGCACCTTGGGTCGAGTTTGCAGCGTGGCCTCTGCTTCCAAAGCTGCCCTCACAGAAACTGGTCTCACCTCACCCAAACAGCGGCTGCTGCCTGTGATGGCTATTCTTGGTTGTCAACTTGACTACATCTGAAATTAACTAAAATCTAAAAGTGGGTGGGCACACTTGTGAGGTATTTTCGCTTCATTAAATTATTTGAAATTTTAAGACCCACTTCTTATCAGAATTTCTGAGGTAGTAAGATACACCTTTAAACCAGACTGTTCAAGGTCACATCTTCTTCCGTCAGACTATTTAAAGGATGTGGAAGAGGAAAACAAGTCCATTCCTTCACTGGCATTACAGCCTACTTCTTCAGGACTCTAGTGTATACTAAAGACCAGCTGAGACATCCAGCCTCGTGGAGTGAACCACTACTGAATTCCTGGACCTTCCATTGGTAGACAGTTGTCGTTGGACTACTTGGACCATAGCCTGTAATCAATTCTTATGAATATCATATATATATTTCCTCTAGAGAACCATGATTAATACATGTGGACTTTGGGTATCTCAAAGCCCATCACCATCGATGTACCTCCTCCAACAAAGTCGCAACTCCTAATCCTGACAGTTCTACAACCTGGGGATCAAGCATTCAGACATGAGTCAATGCAGACCATTCTCACTCAGACTATCACAGACTCTTACAGAATGAGGTGTTTTGCACCAGTCCCTTTTATTTGAATGTCTTACATTCATCAGCAATTTTGTCTTTGAATTACTAAGCATTGTTACAGACTGTCTTGTCCATCTATGAGAGACAGGACAAGAAGACAGGAAAAATCAGGGATTTATGAGAAAGGAAAGGAGCCTCTCATTTTGGACCCTGATTCAAGTCTCCCATTCACTGAGAGTCAAGAATTCCACCACCATTAACAAATAGAGACAATAGCTTTTTATTGAGAGATTTCAAATAAGAATGTTAAAATAGCAATGAACCAAGCTTAAAGTCTACACATATATGACCAAATATGGCCTTTTTAAAAAAAATAGAAACCTGCAATTTCCTGAGAATCTAATGAGCTAGACAAAACTCCATTTATGGTATAATATGTATCTTACTCCCCTGTGTGATCTACTTGACCTATGATTTCATGTTTTAATCCTACCCAAAGCATCCTTGGGTTACCTTGTCTTCTCATTTACCTAAAAAACAGAAAAAAGAAATGTTCCTTAGAGAATTTTGAGGAATGTAATTTAGAAGCCGTGAGAATCACATACTATTAAGTCACTGAAACACGACTCTCTTGAGAGCCCTTCCCCACACTTGGGTGTGTCCTGCCCTTCCCCTCCCCCTCCCCCTCCCCCTCATTTGTGGATCTGCATTGAAATCTTTTATATTCTCACACTAAGAACGGCTCTGGTGCTGTGAAGCTAAGGAGAATGCTGGCTCCCAGGGAGGCTCCCTGCGCCTTTTGGAGCAGAGCACCTAGGAGCCTCAGGATGGGCACACAGGCAAGGGAGCAGGAAGTGTCCCAGGATGGGCACACAGGCAAGGGAGCAGGAAGTGTCCCAGGATGGGCACACAGGCCAGGGAGCAGGAAGTGTCCCAGGATGGGCACACAGGCCAGGGAGCAGGAAGTGTCCCAGGATGGGCACACAGGCCAGGGAGCAGGAAGTGTCCCACTACCATGCTTATTGTCTCCAGGGGCATTTGTACTGTCCAAGTGGGCTCTCCTGACCATCAGTGCTTCCTGTGATGGTTTGTATATGCTCCGCCTGGGGAGTGGCCCTGTTGGAGTAGGTGTGTCACTGTGGGTGTGGGCTTTAAGACCCTCATCCTAGCTGCCTAGAGCCAGTATTCTGCTAGCAGCCTTCAGATGAAGATGTAGAACTCTCAGCTCCTCCTGCACCATGCCTGCCCGGATGCTGGCATGTTCCCGCCTTGGTGATAATAGACTGAACCTCGGAACTTGTAAGCCAGCCCCAATTAAATGTTGTCCTTATAAGAGTTGCTTTGGTTATGGTGTCTGTTCACAGCAGTGAAACCCTAACCCCCCAACACCTCCTGTTTGTCCTGAACCAAGTGTTCCATACCCCACACTCCCTTGAGGGTGTGTATGTGAAGGACTGTCACGGTTTCTGGAAGGGTATGGGCAGAGTGGTTTTGCCTGAGGCTACCACCAGCCATCACAACCCATTGCCATCCACATAAACTTCAACATGCACATTGTGTATTTCCATAACAATGTCAGCTGCCCATAGAGCACCGAGAATATATTTCCTCACGTTAGAGTGCTGGTAACTCAATTTATAGCAATTTATTCCACAAAAGCAGGCAGTAACTCAAATGGTGAGAGGAGGGGAGAAAGAAGATTCTGCTTACCCACCACTGTTCTTCAGTGCTGGCAATCAAAATGGTAATACATGGAATAGATTTCTCCAATAGGCTCGGCTGGCAGATGTGTGAGCTGAGTTAAATGCCTTTTAAGTAAATCTCAGCGTGAGTTATCTGTTTGCTTGGATGGGCAGTCATCAAGACTGCAGAGCTCTGTGGATGGAGGGTGCATGCTTATAACTTTCATTATCCTACATTGGGACTCTTTGTTAAGAAGTTAAGGCCACCATGTGTTTTGGGGTCACTGTGATAGATAGTTACTGGTATAGTGTTGAGCCATTCATTCATTCATTCATTCAATCATTCTTCAAGCCTATTAATGTTCGATTCGTGCCAGACATTGTATTAGGCAAAGAAGACCCAGAAGTAGAAACAAGAGGCAGGAAGACAGTTCTGTGCTTGCTATGTAAATATGAAGACTTGAGTTCGCATCCACACAGCTCCCAACTAAAAAGCTTGCAATCCCAGTAGTGGGGAGGCAGAGACAGGCAGCTTCTTACAGCCTGGTGGCTGGTCGGTTGGCTTCACGCAAGAGTCTTCAGTTTCTTAGCAATTGTTTACTGCTTTTATAGCTTCAGAGAGGGGCCTTGTGAGTTGAGTAGGTTTCCTTAGATGGAGAATTGCAGTTCAAATGAGACCAGCTACAGGATGGTGTTAGGTTCCCAAGAAACTTCTCACTCTGTACCTGTGGCTCCTCCCAGCACTTCTTGCCCCGCCCCCTACTCTATACCTCTCCAACCCAGGGGCTTGCCTTCAGTTTCCTACCCCAGCCTCTCGTTCTTTTTTTTTTTTTTTTTTTTTTTTTTTTTTTTTTTTTTTTTTTTTTTTGGTTTTTCGAGACAGGGTTTCTCTGTGTAGCCCTGGCTGTCCTGTAACTCACTCTGTAGACCAGGCTGGCCTCGAACTCAGAAATCCACCTGCCTCTGCCTCCCAAGTGCTGGGATTAAAGGCTTGCGCGCCCGGCCAGCCTCTGGTTCTTATAGAACCTCTGTCACTTTGGCCACACACCTTCTTGGTTTGTTCTTTCTTGGTTACCTGCACTCTCTTGGCCTCTTGGTGGTTCCTCTCTTGGTCTGCTTTCCCCAGCCCCTTCCTCTTTCTCTTCTCGTTGAGGATTTAGTCTGAACTCTTACAGATGCATCTGGCTGTTCACTCCCTTGTATCTACAATAGAGTCCTTCTCCTCAACCATTCCTAGGAGGGATCACATCCAGATTTTCATTCAGATGGTTTCCTTACCAGCCTTAGAGTAGATGAGATACCAGGAGAGCTACTTTTGAGATCTTAAGAAGGCACCATGATTGTGAGGAAGACAGTATATGTCTCTCCTCCAAACTTACTCCTTTGCTTTTATGAACACAGTGGCCAAATTATGTCCAGAAAATAATATTTCCCAGCACTCTGCCCCATCTTCTGGTTTTAACATTTTTTATATCCTGTCATCAGCCATGATCCCTGAGCCTTACAGGAGTTGACTCAAATGTCCTATTTAGGGCTGAACACTCACAGTCACATGTTCTCAGTATTTTGACCAATTATGAGACCATGAAAAAAAAAAAAAAAAACCAAAGCAAAGCAAAGCAAAATAAAACAAACAAAAGAAAACAAGCAAACAAACAACCTCAAACTCCAGTGATCAAAGCTGAGAGCATCACAAATGCGTAGGAATGCACATACGTATTTAGAAGGTATTTTGACAACATGTCCATTTAACATTGGTTGTTCCTTAATACCAGGGCCTATGATCCTAGCCATGAGTACTAACTATGAATTCCCTCCCATGGAGCCAGCCTCAGATTCGATCAGAAAGCAGTTGTTTAGCCCTGGAACAGTCATGCCACTATTGCACAAATGGATGCATCCTTCCTGGTTGGGGGGTATTGCAGCAAGAACGATTCACTGCTGGATAATTCCCCCCTCCCCCGCACCGCACCCCCTCCCCTCCCCTGAGCCCCGCCTCTCCCCCCTCCCCCTGTCTCCCTCCCCTCCCTGTGGCCTGCATAGCACCTTCTGCCACTGTGAAAATGAGTCAGCAGGGAGGAATTTCCTAGGTAAGTTCTAGCTTTATGTCTCTATGTTCTACACCAAAGTGTGTTATATCTTCAGAAAAAGGGTCTTACCACCAAGTTGTGATGTGCCAAGGGTAACAACAATAGATTGTGTCGTTTTGAGGGAACTTCTAGGATCTCCCTGACTGTTAATTCACTTCAGGTTTTTATTTCGTAACTTATATATGCTGAGGGAACCATTACTCACCCATGCAAGTTGATAGCCCCTACTTTTGGTTAACCCTCCTACCTCCTTTGCCCTTCCATCTTCCTGTCCCCATCCCTGCTTCTGTTTTAAGCCTACATATTCCTCTTCCCTCTTTCTGTGTCACATGTAGACATGTTTTGTTTTGTTTTTTCCCCCTCTGAACATTTATGATTGTCAGTCTGTTGAACATAGATGTAGAGCCCACATGGTCTTTGCCCACAGAGGGGACTACACTCTAGCCAGGAAGACAAGCAATGAACAAGAAGACAAAAAGACAAATAATGTTGTTATGTGATATAATGCACAGGAGGTAACTCAAGGCAGCACATGGCAATGCAGTTTATAACACCAAAGGTAGGACTTTACTATGGCACTTACTGGTGTATGTGTGTATGTATGTGTATATGTATGCATGTATGTATGTATGTGTATATGTATGCATGTATGTATGT
>JADRCH010000802.1:1624217-1634605 GCA_019843965.1 Rhynchomys soricoides
TGTATGCATGTATGTATGTATGTGTATATGTATGCATGTATGTATGTGTATATGTATGTATGTATTTATGTGTATATGTATGCACGTATGTATATATGTGTATATGTATGTATGTGTATATGTATGTATGTATTTATGTGTAGATGTATGCATGCATGTATGTGTGTATGTGTATATGTATGCATGCATGCATGTATGTATTTAGATAGGGTCTTATGTATCCAAGTCTGACCTTAGAATTGCCCAGTTATTGAACTTCTGATCTTCCTCCCTTCAACTCCTGATTGATGGAACTACAGGCTTGTGCCGCTGCCTCTGGTTTATGCAGTGGGTGATATCAAATTTAGGTTTGTACATGATAAGTGAACACTCTCTTCACTGAGCTATATCCCTAGCCCCCTTTATAGTCTTTTCATGGTGAAACTAAGGGCACCAAGACTGAGTTAGCAGCTTGCCCGGGTCAGTGGCTACTGACCTTGCCATCTACACTCCTGTGTGCAGCTTACTGTGTTAAGCAGAAGATAATGTCTACCTCCAGCTCACTGTATACTCAGCTACACTGTTTTACTTCTTGAGCCTCAGTCTCCACACCCATCTGGTGGATAAATAACTACAGTCTCAGAAAGCCTGCTGTGAGGTGACAGCAAAGGACTATAAAGAAACAGATGTTTCCTGCTATCACCTTTGCATCTGTGGTGTGCTTCAGGAGCCTGGGTTGAGAGAGAGATTTGCTACAGAGATCAGTTGTGATGTCCTCAGTGGATCCTTGTGCATGACCCATTGCTTTTTCCTTGTTCCTCTGAAGACACAAATGAGCCCCATGGGGTCTAGTGTGCAGGACAAAAGTGGCTCTGGAGAGGTGTTGGAATGAACTTGTGTCCCCAGGTTCTTCCTGGAGAGCCTACACACAGACATTTTCATCCCTATGAATAAAGGTGCCCCTCCTCCAACTTTGTGATTGGATGAAAATATCTATAACATGACTAATTATGGAAATTTCATAATGCATCATTAGTTAGTAATTATGACTTTGTCAGGCACCAGTTAATTTCTATGTTAGAGTCACTCAGTGTGTGACATGGAAATATTAGCTTGTCATTGACTTTCCTTCTTGCTGGGGGAGAATTATTTCAAAAGTTAGGTTAGTGATGGGGGTAGAGAGAGGCAGGGAGGGAGAGGGAGATCCATGGGAAGGAGACAGAGATGAGGAGAAGGAGGAATGTGTAAGTGAGCTGGGGATGTGTGTCTTGTACATCCGGAGACAGTTGGAAAGACCTAGAAACTGGTCTCAGAAGGTGAATTATGTCACATTTGCTGGCCTCCTGTGTGTAGCCCAGACCCAAGGGGCCTTTGTGGATGTTGACATATTTCCTAGTAAGAAGGCATTATCATTTCACAGCCTCCTTGGAGATTCTTGACATATCTCATTTTGCTTGGATAAATTATTAATTTGGTCTAATTAGGCTTATCCAGCACTTGGGAGGCAGGTTGAGCTAATTTAGGATTCCTGTGTGGTTCTGCTTGCATGCTTGGCTAGGTGTAGATGGGGATCCTGGTGGCAAGGTCCCCTCCTTTAGTCAGGGTGAAGGTACAGAGTGGGTAACGGAGGTGGGATAGTAGGTCTTACCCAACTTCATCTCTGGAGTGTGTCTCCTTATAGGCATCTGTCAACTGAACTTCAAGTGCTGAGAGTCCCTGGACTTCTTCAGACCCCTAGTTCCCTAACATGGTTGCACAGTTGCCTAGGTCAAGGGAGAACATTGTTCAAAGAAGTAGGTTGTGGTAGGTTGCTCTTTACTTCCTGTTAAAGGTGCTTCACAGTGGATCTGCCACGTTCATTACCTCAGGGCTTCCAGATTCCAAAAGATGGCTTCAGAGTTGAAGATTTTTGGGAAAGACAATGCTGGGTACTGAACTGTGGATCTTTTGCACACAGCTCTCTGAATTTTTAAAGATCATGTCAACTTTGTGACCTTGGCCACAGCTGCTCTGTCACTCTAAACGAAAACTGAGCTGATAAATGCATCTGGCTCATCATGGGTGTTCAGTCAACCACAGCTGTGAAGGTTACCAGGGATGTGCCTTCAGCTACTTTTATGCACAAGGCGTTAGCGTTCTAGGGACTGTCACGACTTAACCAGGACAGACCAAAGTCCCTATCACAAAGTTACATCTCCATTCATTTCTTGAAAATTTTTTTTTACATTTTAATAAATTTAATGTGTGTGCTTAGGGTCCGAGGACAGCTCGAGGGGGTTGGTTTTTCTTCGCAGTTGTGGGTTTCAGGGGCTGAACTCAGAATCTCAGGCTTGGAAGCAGGTGCCTTTACTGACTGAACCGTCTCATTAGTCTCTTTTTTTTCCTGACAAAGCCCTCCCCCTCCCCCCCAAATATAGGCAATGAAGAGACCAATGCACTTACGAACTCTGGTTATTTTAAAATCATTTTCAAGTCCCTGTGACATTTCTTCCCATTTGTCAAAGTTTAAATTTTTTAAAAGATTTATTTATTTATTTATTTTATGTATACGAGTACACTGTGGCTTTCTTCAGATACACCAGAAGAGGGTATCAGAGCACATTACAGATGGCTGTGAGCCACCATGTGGTTGCTGGGAATTGAACTCAGGACCGCCATCTCTCCAGCCCCACAGTTTGAAGACTTAACTTGTTTTTGAGAGGAGATAATTGTCTTTGTGAGACAATACCAGATTTGAAACAGCTCCAGTATCCACAAGACTCTGCACTGCTACCATGGCTCAGTTGGGAGGGTGCACACTATGCAGTTGTGAAGACCCGAGTGGATCCATAGCATCCATGTGCAAAGCCAGATGTGGGGTTATGCATTGTAATCCCAGATCTGGGGAGGCAGAGATAGGAAGATCCTTGGCACTTGCTGCATAGCCAGCCTACCCTGATCAGTGAGTTCCAGGTCTCAACAGGAGATCTTGTCTCAAATAACCAGGTCGACAGTGTCTTAAGAATGACACCTGAGCAGGGTAGTGGTGGCCCATGTCTTTGATCCCAGCACTCAGGAGGCAGAGGCAGGTTGATCTCTGAGTTTGAGACCAGCCTCATCTACAGAGTGAGTTCCAGGATGGCCAGAGCTACACAGAGAAAAACCCTCTCTTGAAAAACCAAAAAAAAAAAAAAAAAAAAAAGAAAAGAAAAGAAAAGAAAAGAAAAGAAAAAGAATGACTTCTGGTCTACACACACACACACACACATACACACATGTACACATGCGCATGCACACACCCAGACCTACTGGGTGTTGAACTGTTTGTGAATCTGGCCAGCTTGTATGTGTGCTTGGGTAGCTTACCCATATTGTTATGCCCGGTGTTCTTTATATAAGCATTTGTCTCCAAGATGAGAGAGTCTTCAATAACCCCCAGGCCAGGAACTGCAGCATTATCTCAGAGTCCCAGGCTCAGCGTAGGACACCTGATAACCCTTCTACAACTTCTTGATGAATGAAGCAAAGATGCTCAACAGAGCTATAGAGATTGCAATGTAATCTTTCTCCCGTGTTCTGGAGGCGATTGCAGCGCCTCAAGGGCAGCAATTTAAATCAATCAACACACTTAATAGCAACACCTGCTGCAGTAATGCACACCTTCTCAAGGGACAGCTTCATCAACAGAGAAGTGGTGAGGGGTGACTCCCTGTATTACCAACAGGGAAATTCCTCCCAGGTAGAGCAACAGGAATAAGGCCACCGGGATTTAACTTTCCCTCCTTTTGGCTCTTTCATCAGTTCATATTGTGAAACCTTTCTCCATTCCTTAGGCTGAGGCTACACTACAGCAGTCCCTTCCCATAGTCCTCCCTGCTTCTGCTCTCTTCCACCTCATGTTGTCTGGGCTCAGAGACACAGGTTCTCCTGAGACAGGGCCTTGCCTCCGCGTGACTGGGAATGTGTTATAGTTGCAGCTTTAGCAGGTCTCCCAATTCACAATTCTCCTGCCTCAGCCTCAAGAGTGCTCTCCTGAGGATAATAGAAGTGTACTACCACAGTCAGCTCCAGTGTGTGTATGTGGTATGTTCAGGTTCATGTGGATGTGTGTGCACATGTATGTAGGAGTGCATGTGTATGGAGGCCACAGGATATCTGGTGTCTTTTCTCTCCACCTTTTAATTTTGATTTTTTATTTATGGGTTTTGGAGCTCACAGTAGGTTGTCAGGCTTGGTGGTACCTTTACCTTCTAAGCCATCTGGCTGGCCTTCCACCTTTGTCTTGAGGTAGTCTCTCACAGAGCCTGGAGCTCACGAACTCATCTAGATTGACTGACCGATGAGCTCCAGGGACATAAGGTGTCCTGCATGTTTGCTGCTGCTGCTATTGCTGTTCTTATTGTTATCATGCAGCTTGACTGGAAATGAAGACAACACATAGAGGTGACAGAGCCTGTGGACTTGGAATTGGGACTCAGCCTAGGTGCTACCTCCTTCAGCAAACCTTGCCTCTGTGTGATTCAGTTGCATTCTAAACACTCGAGAGCCATTATCCCATTGGTCTTGATGGCTTAGATCATTACAGGTCATGACCTTGGATCAAGACAGACTTCAGTGAGTTCCGTCTGTGTTTGTTTGTCTAACTCTTTATCGAACTGCTTTCTTACTGCCTTCTATGAAGATCATTTCAGGAAGTCAGAGGAGAACCCTGTCTGTGGCTGCTGTAGGGATGGATGTGATGCTCCTTCCCAGCAGCCTCAGCTTCACCAAGAGTCTTTTCTGTTGTGTCTCCTGGCTGGGTTGCACTTGGTGCTCTGGACACTGGGGGTGTGATAATGATAAAATACTCCCTTTTTGCTTTTGCTGCCAAAAGTCTCAGGGTCAGTATTACCTCCAACGCACTTTTGGGGGTCTCATCTGAGTTCATCTCATAATTTCATCCTATTTTCCTTTGCTTTGATATCTTCACGGAAAAAACTGTCCCATGTATCCATGTAAGCCACTGTGGTCTTTTGGCCGAGACTGAAACAGGATATCCACTAACAAATGTATTCACTTCCTGATCCCATCTGGTCCTGCCCCAAGTGATGACACCAGAACACCACAGGGCAGGATCTTTTTCCCAGCCCAGGAGTCTGAATTTATCTATACTCCCAACAACTGTTCTTTTAGCAACATGTCTTCCTAGAAAAACAGAGGCAGAGGCAAAAGCCCTGTGCTGATATGCTATTAGGGAGCACTTCCCAGGGTCACAGGGATGACGACCACTGACCTTCAAGGATGAGACGTTTGTTCCTTCTTGAGGAGCTGTCACTGTTGAAACCAAATGATGCAATGAGAAGAGTCCAGTCCAGGAAAGCTCAGACAAGGAGTCCATCTTCCATCAGCCAAGGGCTTGGCCCAGTGTTAGTTCTGCATTTCCGGACAGTGGTTCCATAGTCAGCATACAGGTATAACTAAGTTTTTCAAAACCTGGTTTTAAGGATGGTTCTTAAACACTTCAACCTCCTTTCTAGCCCATCACCCACCAGAGGTCGTGGGAAAGAAAGAATACAGGGGAAGCGGACCTGTTTAGAAAGGTTCTTTGGAGCAACTCCTGCCTGTGTTGTCTGGAAATCGGCAGTTCAGTTTACAGGTTAGCAGGCAGCTCGATTCACATGCAAACACTTCACAAACACACCAGTTTGGTAGAGACAGGTTAGCAACAGAGCTGACATGACCTAGAGATAGCCAGGCCCCAGCTTCGGCTCAAGTCAGCAGGAGAGACCAGCAGGAACACCAGGAGAGGTTCTTGTCTGTGCCTTTCTCAGGGAAGCAAAGATCAGCAAAGACTCAAGACTCACAAGCTTTGCACAGCTAGCTATTCCAGCAAGTCAAGATCTCCTCCGTCACTCTGTGGAGTCCTATTTTTACCCTCCAAACATCACGTGTCCTCCACAGGTCTTGCCTCAGCATGTGTGTCTGCCTCAGGTGACATCACTCTGCCAATCAGCTTGAGTCCTCGGAAGCAGCAAGAAACTGCACCACATCACCAGAAGTTTTTGTCTATGCTGCTCAACTATGCAGTGTAAGGCAGACCAATACATGTGTGGTGTTAGCAAAGAATCCTTCATCGCGTGTCCTTTCGTGCTTGCTTTAGCAGAACATCCTCTCTCCTGTGTTTGCTTCAGCAAAACATTCCTTCATGAGTCTGCCTTAGTCTTTAACCTGTGTCCACTTCAGCTAAACTCTCCTTCACAGGTTTGCCCCAGCAAAACACCATCCAACACAACTGACTTTCCAAAGAACCCTTAAGTTTCCACTTCATACATGTGTGTGTGTGTGTGTGTGTGTGTGTGTGACATCAATGGCTAGAGCAGAGCCAGTTGCATAAGTGATCTTATGGGGATCTTATGTTGCAAATCAGAGTACCTCTCTGACTACATGAAATAGATTCCCTAATAGGAGGAATATGCTGGATAGTCCCCCAGGTTCAAAGACATACTGCAAAGGCTCATACTTCAGTACAATAGTTGTAGTCATCATTGCCTATTCTGGAGAGAAGACACACAGGGTAATTTTCAGAGTTAGACATGGGGATGATGCCCAGAGAAAAACAGGTAGAGGTTTCCAAAAGTCTTGTATTAATTACTTTAAGGAAGTCAGGATTTATTTTGGCTCACAGTTTGAGGATGTAGTCCCTCATGGTGGGGGAAACCATAGTGGCAAGAGCAGGTGATAGATGGTCACATGGCATCCAAAGTCTGGAAGCAGAGAGATGAATGCTGGTACTCAGCTTGCTTGCTAGCTTAAATTCAGTCTGCGACCTGAGCCAGTTAGCTCAGTCTAGAAACTCTGTGGGACCAATCCAGCGCAGTGGAGAGTGGCCCCATGTGTCTGTCTCAGGCACAGTGGCTCAGGGTGGAACGGGACACTCGGGGAAGTGGCCGAGTTCCTCCGCCCACAGTACTTCCCACAGGACAGGCTGTGGGAAGTTTTTGCAGAGACCTACCCATGGGTGGGGGAGTGCAGACAGGCTATCCAGAGTGCAACTGGGGTTTCCACCCAGACTGGGTTGGCTGGCTGCTTTGGCTTGGGTGAATGAGTACTGTCTGGAAGCACTGAGATGCTCCCATGAGAGATTAGATGCTGCTTCTTAATCGAAGGCTGGATCCCTCACTTCCTACAGCAGGTCAAGATGAATAGACAGTCCACAAGTCTAAGACGTTTATTGTCTTCATGATGAGTGGTATGGATGAAATTGTACCCTGCGTCTCTGGGAGGGTTGAGGCAGAAATAGTAACTGGGAAGGGTGTGGCTAAGTCTCTAGGTGTCTCATTAACCTGGGGATGGCTTGGGGCTGGGTGGCCACACCTCTACCTGAGGAGGGGTGTAAGTGACAGAGCTCACATGACAGACCTCTCTACAGGAGGCTGTGGGGGTTATACTTGACAGGAGCCAAAAGGCCTCCCTGGAGCATAGGCAAACCACTTTCCGGTCCCTTGTGGGTTGCCCCACCGGGTCTCCCGAGTTAAACCTGTGCTCGACCGGGTGCCAGATTGCCTGTCATAGACCACTGCCCCACAAAACTCCTTACCTCAGTTAGCTCAGTCCAGAAACTCCCCTATAGACATGCCCATAGGTATGTCTCCTAGGTGATTCTGTGTCCTATCAGGTTGACAATACACGTAATTTCCCCAACACAAACGCAGGAGAACACATGTGGGCTGCTGTCTACCAGGGATGCTTGTTACAAGTTCAGTTCTCAGTTCTTTGTGATCTGGTCATATAACCCCTCCTCCCTGCTTAGCAGGAAGACTCTAGACCTCCAAGAAGAGCAAGTGTTGAGCATAAGCCATATTTACTGTGTGGTTATTTCCTTTAAAATTAAACATTATCTCCTGTAGAGAGGGTGGAGGCTCAGGAGACTCACAAAAAGTTCTCAGACTTAGGAAGCCCTCCCCTCCCCATTGTATACTCTCAGGCTTGTGCTCCCCAGAAGGTCACAAGATTCACAGAGCTCTCCCCAAAGTGAAATAAACAGTTAACAGTTGCTGGTTTGAGAAGACTACTTGGCAGAGCTGTCCACAGCTGTGCAGGGAGCAACAGGGATGCAATGCGACTTTTGTGAGTAGTCACTTCTATTAGGATGTGGGCTTCCTCAGATACATCTGCCTTGAGTCACATGTGCTCCTGTAAGGAACCTTCACTTCTGTGAACAACCCTAGTAAACTTCTTTTTGGCCAAGGTAAACTTGGGTGGAATCTTTTCTTTGATCTGCTCTCAATGCCCCGCCTAATCATCCAACACATTTACAGGTGTTTTATCCAGTGAATTTCTAAAGTCCTCTATTCTGCAGCAAGAGCTCTGTATGTTGATTTTGAGGAATAATAAAGATACTGGTGATAGAATTTCCCAATCACATTTGTTCCATAAAGCAGAGCAAAACCCACAGATTTGGGGAACTGGAAGAATTGTTCTTCTGTACCATGCTATGCCTAAAGCACTGAGAAAACCTTGCCTTCGATAGTGTGATGTTTGATTGTCATTGTGAATGAGCAGAAAACACTTGGAAGACTTGGGGAGAACATTTCCAAAGATGATCAGATCCAAGGGCTCTGGCTTAATGAATGGGTCAATCTACTGATGAATTTGAGATGGGAATAGACTGTTGAGAGGTGGTGGGACCAGAGTGGAAGAACCTCATCACTGTGTGTTCTTGGAGTTATATCCTGCCTTGACACCTTCTTGCTACTGATGTGCTGTTTCCTGGATACCTTGAGTTCCAGAGCTCTCTGTCTACCATATTTTCCCTTCCATGATGGAATAAACATCCGAAACCATGTGCTCAGGTGTGATGGTTAGTTTGAGTTATCATTGTGGAAAAATCTAGAATCATCAGGGAAAGATTTCTAGATCAGGTGGTCCTTTAAGCATGTCTGTGGGGGGTTACCTTGGTTACAAACACTGATTGATATAGAAAGACCCAGTCCATTGTAGACAGCACCATTCCCTAGGCAGGGGGTCATCAAAATGGAAGTTTCTGGTAGTATCACGTGATGCAGACTCACGTGGTGTTTCTCTCAGGCAAGACCAGTGAGAGGGCACATGACTTTGGGGAGAGTATAAATAGAACTCAACAGACAGTGGACAGTGACCAGTGATAGCAGGCTTGCACTGCTAGCTTTGCAATGCTTCTTTGGTCTTGAGTCTTTGTGGATCTTCACTTTGTTGAGAGAGGCATGGAAGAGAACTTCTCCTGGCATCCAGGATAGTTCTGATCCCCTCCATTGGTGGAGGCCTGGCTGTTTCTGCTGGAGTGTGCTGCTGCTGCTGATTCATGCTTGGTATCCTGATATTACTGAACTGGACTGCTGGTATCCTGACAAATGACAATTGGAATTGTCCCAAAGAACTACTTATAACCAGATCTACATCCCTTGTCCTATTTACCATCTTTTCTCCCCTACCTTTGGACGGTGGGCTAGAGGGGGGGGGGTGTCGAACCATTTGAGAACCCGTATTAAAAGTAGGTTTTGAAAAATCAAAGCCTACATTGACTAGGTGTGGTGGCACTCAGGCAGAGGCAGAGACAGAGGCAAAGGCAGAGGGTAGAGGGCAGAGGCAGAGAATCTCTGAGTTGCAGGCCAGCCTAGTTTACATAGACCAGAAAGGATTGCATGGTAAACTTGGTGGCCTGTAATTCTTGCACTCAAGAGATGAAAACAAGAGAATCAGGAAGTCTAAGGCCATCTTTGGCTACATAGAAAGTTTGGGGACCAGTCTGAGCTATAGAAGAGTATGTAAAAAAAATTAAGAGATTGTCTGTAACTGTAATCTGAGATTACAATTGTCTGTAACTCCAGTTTGGTGGATCTGATGCCCTCTTCTGGGATCCATGGGCACCAGCACACATGTGGTACACAGATGTACAAAAACCCACCCACATATATAATTTTTTTAAAATATAAAAAGAAAGAGAAAGAAAGATTAATTCTATGATGGTAAATTAAGTCTTACTTCTTTTTTGAGTTTTTGGACAAAGATTCTATTTCTCATGGTGACTACTCTTTTAAAAAAAGATGTATTTGTTTTATTTATGTGAGTATACTGTCACTGTCTTCAGACATACAGAAGAGGGCATCAGACCCCATTATGATAGTTATGAGCCACCATGTGGTTGCTGGGACTTGAACTCAGGACCTTTGAAAGAACAGTCAGTGCTCTTAACCGCTGAGCCATCTCTCCAGCCCTGGCAGTGACTATTGTGGGCCTTCCCAGCCTTCTGCTTTCTGTTTGTAACTAAGTTTCGTAGTCTCTACTACTGTGTTATATGTGTATCTGTTACTTAGTACACTGCTGGTGTACGTGCTTGTGTTAGTGTGTGTGTGTGTGTGTGTATGTGAGAGAGAGAGAGAGAGAGAGAGAGAGAGAGAGAGAGAGAGAGAGAG
>JADRCH010000802.1:1641594-1689957 GCA_019843965.1 Rhynchomys soricoides
ATAAGTTTATATGTTGTTTACAAGTTTATATGTTGTTTACAAGTTTAGAATATTTTATTATAACATTCCAAATTCCAAAGACAGCATCACCTCAACTTTTGACATGTTGACATGTTCTAACAAATATATATATTTTTAATTTTTAAAAAATTATATTTTAGGTGGATGGGTGCTTTACCTGCATGTGTGTATGTGAGTACCTGGCACTACAGAGGTTAGAGAAAGGCATTGCATGGTATCTGCTGGAACCAGAGTTGTGGGTGGTTATAAACTGCAATGTGGATGTTAGGAGTCAAACCTGGTCCTCTCTGAGAGTGACAAATACTCTTTACCACTAAACCATCTGTACAGTCCAACAAATATTAATCAACAGAAAACAATTTTGTTTACTTCATGGGCAAGGTATTTGTGGTCTGTTAATTTCATCTACATCATAGTATGTTAGAGTTTTCAGTGTTGGGGATGGAAATACCTGACACAGGGTAGGAGAGAAGGCTCAGCGGTTCAGAGTGCTTTCCTTCTCTTGCAGACAACCTGGGTGTTCAGATTCTAGCATCGCCATGGCAGCCTGCAACCATCTGCAACTTCAGTTCCACAGGACCCTACATCTTCATCTGGCTTCTGAAGAGTCCTGCATGCACATGTTGCACATGAACTAATGCAGGCAAGTATACATACACATAACAATTTTAAATGGGGAAATTTATATTTTGACTTTACTCTGCCTTTATGTTTGAAAGCTTCTTTTCAACACCGCCTGGAATCTGCTATCATCCTGTACCTCCACCCAGTGTCCTCAGGGCCCAAGGACAGCCCACATTCTCTATCCGGGAGAGGTACCCAATTCCTACTTTGGACTCTCATTTTGTCTTCAGTGACAAGAGGCAACTAAAAAGGGTTTATTTTAGCTCACAACTTAATAAAAAAGTACAGTCTGCAATGGTGAGCAGGCTGCAGGAGCATGATGTGACTGGCAATACTGTTTACAGTTAAGAAGCAGAGATACAGTTAGGTGGTGGTGGTACAGGTCTTTAATCCCAGAGCTCAGGAGGCAGAGGCAGGCAGAACTCTGGGAGTTTGGGGCCAGTCAGGTCTACAGAGTGAGTTACAGGACGGCCAGTGCCCACACCTCAAGGTCTGGTCATTTACTTCTTACCCTTCAAGATTTATTTTTGACTGGACTCAGAAGCTCTCAGTGAAGGCAATCTTTGTTCCCCGGTGATGTGTTCTTGTCATTTTTCTTTGGCTCCTTCATTCTCTTGGTCTAAAGTTTATCCTATTCTGTAGACTTCTAGATTTTATTTCTGCAGTGTTTCTTCAGAGCAATATGCTGGTGTTTGTGTTGTGGGAAACTTGGAGTAACAAGACACTGAATCTTGAGTACTTTGGTCCTGGGCTTCTCGCCTTCTTTGTTTAGGGACATCATCTTCTTTAGAGACTGAAAAACTTTATGACTGTTGGGTCTTTGGGGTTTCAGTTGCTGAGGCACACTAGCATCTGTCAGTCTAGAAGTAGCCTTCTCTAAGTTTTTTTTTTTTTAAAGATTTACTTGTTTTTATTTTATGTCCATTGGTGTTTGCCTGCCTGTATATCTGTTTAGGTACCAGATATCCTGGAATTGGAGGTATAGACAGCTGTAAATTATCTGAACCCTGGTCCTCTGGAAGAACAGACAGTGCTCTTAACCACTGAACCATCCCCTATTTGTTCATTTTTAAATAATAACCAAATCGAGAATATTCAGATTCATCCCCAGTGCATTCAAGAACAGATTTACACTTTCTTTTTCTACTTCTTCTTGGCCTATAACAAGAATGACCCTTATTCAACAGTTGGTACACTTAGCCATGGCTCAAGACTCCTTGCTTAATGTGAAAACCTCTTTATCACTCCTACCACCTTTTGGGACCACATGACCTTTCCACTCTTCACCCAGCACATCGGCAGTTAATTTTGTAGCTATGTGCTTCTCAGAGAAAAAGACAAAGTTTGTGTTCATCATGCACTTCAGTGAGTTTCTGACAACTTGTGTCTGGGAAGTAGATATTCAGCTTCATCTGGACATGACTGACTGCCTAGGAGATGCCAGAAAAAAAACAAACAGACAAAAAACAATCCTGCATCCTCTTTTTTATACAGTTCAGGACCCCATTACTTGGGATGCTGCCTACATTTAGGGTGTTTCTTTCCTCTTCAATTAATTCTTTCTGAAACCTACCTAAAGAGAGGGTTTCCTCATGGTGATTCTAAATCCATTCAGGTTGAGAATATAAATCTTGTCCTCCATTACCAGAACTTCCGTTGCCCATCTTTAAAGAAATTATAATTCTGAACAGTTAAAGGCATACTGAGTGTTTTGACTGTCAGTTCTCTCAGGAATGTGTTTGTCATGGTGAGAGCAAAGGCAAAGGTGACAACATAACTGAGTTTAGGGCTTGTCCTCTGCTTACTTTTACCTGGACCAATAAGCCCACCTCTGACACAGGCTGATGAGGAATGGAGGCCTGTGGCAGACCTGTGGCAGACTGTTAGAGATAGGTATTTTGTGACTTTGCAAAAGTGAATTTTTCAGATTTGATGACCTTCTCCCAGTGGGAGGGACTTAGTAGAGGTATTAGTTACTTTTTGGTAAAACATCATGATCCCAAAGTGACTTGTAGTTGAGATTTGCGAATGAAAGACACACACATACAGCATTATTTTTAGTATGCCTTCCTAGCTGAATGGTTGGGCACTTGTGAACACAATGAAGCTCCCATAGCTAGCACATACTCCCTTCCGGTATTCCTGAATTAACACTTTCTAAATCTATATTTTATCTTATCTTTGCTTCCCTGTTTCGTTCTGGGCAGCCCTCTCATGGGGCCACTTTCCCTTTGTATCTATGTTTCAGCCATCTTGCCCTCTTCTGCTTCACATCGTGGTCAGTCCTAAGCCTCTCTCTTGGTGGAATATCTCCCCCCCCCCCCCAATCCTAAAAGTCCTGCCTCTTTCACCCTACCTAACCATTGGCCATTGGCAACTTTATTTCTCAATCAGAGTCAACTGGGGGCAGGCTTCCTTTAGCCTATGAGCAGGACATTGCAAACAGGGAAACAGGGTTTTTTTGGGGGGGGGAGGCAAAATTAGCATGAGAACACAAGTTGCTACAGTGACTAATGGAAGAGTTTATTTTGGCTTCCAGTTCTAGGGGGAGAAACCATAATGGTGCCAAGGCATGACAGCAGGTGGCTGGAAGCAGAGAAATCACATCTCCAACCACAGACAGGAAGCAGGGAGTGAGCTGGAGGTAGGGCACTGCACACTTTCCACCCCAGTCCCAGTGGACTTCCTCCAGCAAGGCTCCACCCCCTAAAGGTTCCATAACCTCTCTACACAGTAGCACTGATTGTCGACTAAGTGTTCCCATACCTGGGCCCATGGGAGACATTTCACATTTAAACCACCACAGTGCACTAATTACAAGGCTGTCTTTCACACTGACTATGAGCTTAAAGAGCATGTAGAATGGGAGACAAACATGGCTTTGAGTTTATCAGTACCTTGTTTCCTTTGAGTTCCATCCTTGGGACGGAGGCCAAACTACTGGCTCAGAATCATTGCCAGGTGCTTGCCCCCAGGAGAAGCGCTGAACCCCTGTGGGCTTCCTATAACTGCTCTTCACGGAGTCTGCAGCCGAGGTAACACTTATCTCTTTCAGCTCAGTGTGGCCTGACAAGGCTTGACATTCCCTATTGCAGGTGCCCTGGGTCAAAACCCAGAGGGATGGTACTTTTCTTATAGTAGTTCAAGATGAAAACTTGAAGGCCCTTGTTAATAACTTACTTCTGGTACTGGCTTCACACTGCTCAGAGAACTGGCAGTGGAAATGCTCCGATCAGGGTTGGGGATGAGACAAGGGGTATCTGGTCTCTCCATTGGTGTCAAGGCACTGGAGGTGAGGGTGGTATTCTATGACACTTAATCTTTACTTCCTACACAGGCTCAGGACTGGTTTTGAGCCAGTACTTACAGCAGAACCTGGCATGTTGTAAGTGTCAAATACCTACCAAACTTTTTGCTTTTGTAATCCGTTTCACTTAATGACTTTAATTAACTGGACTCTGCAGGCCTGATTGGAGAGGCATGTCCTGTCTTCCCTTCCAGCAGGTGGCTTTCTAGAGTCTTCTTTCTAGTCCCCATTGTCCCTGATGTCAACAAACCATTCAGGCCTTCTGTCTGTCAAGTCACTTCGTCTACTTTGTCTATTGCATCTGGTTTCCATGGCAGTAATTTCTAATCCTTAGTGTTTCTCTCTGTAGAATGGGAGAATAAAACTGGCCTTGTAGAATCAGAGGGCAGAACCAAATTAGAGGTCCAACCCCAAGGGGGTTCTTATTAAGGAAAGGATGACTTTGTCTGGTGGTCAAGTGGGAGTTAGAGCTACAGTGGCTCAGAGACCTTAACATCTCTCTTGTTTAGAACGAAGTAGCAACAGCCCTGTCCATTTAAGTTAGCAGAGAGGAGAGATGACTTCATCCTCAGTACCTAGATACATGTTTGGTGGCACTACCCTGGCTCTCTGGGAGTGGAATTGCATAGGATCTTGAGAAAAGGTATATTTTATTTAGGTAGAAGATATCAATTTATGCTTGAACAGTGAACTGTGGTGACTTTAGAATATGTATGCGCACAAAGTCTTTGGTATTTGTTCTCTGAAAAAGTGGATCCTGTTCCCCTCCCATTTGCTGTGTTTGTACGCAGAGGACCAGAAGCCAGCAGGTTACTGAGATCAGGACATGGAGGTACTGCAGCTTGCTCTTTGCTCTCTTGGGTCACCTTTTCAGAGAAAGCTAAAGACTATGTTCTGAGGAAGTGTGATCAGGCCTGTGAAGAAATCTGCATGGTGAACAACAGAGACCTCAGTTAGTTTCCCCACAATCCAGCAATTATCTGTGAGGCAAAGCTGAGATAAAGTAGAAGTGAGTCATGTGATAAGATGGAGCAAGTGTTGTGCATTAGTTCAGGTTTCCCTTCTGCTTCTTCTCATTTTGTATTTGTGGGTGTGTGTTTTATGTACATGTGCATATATGTGTGTAGCTTATGTGTGTGCATGTGTGTGTGCCCTTGAGTGTGTATGTGGTATAGGCAGAGGTCAATAATAGGTATCTTTCTTGATCACTCTCCACCTTAGTTTTTGAGACAGGGTTTCTCACTGAATCTGGAATTCATCTAGTTGTCTAGGCCAGCCAACTGTGAGCTTCAGGGATTTACCTGTCTTTTCCCTCTTCCAGTAAGCACTGGGGTCACAGAGGGTGCTATCATGTGGGTGCTAGGGATTGAACTCTGGGCTGCTGGCAGTGAAACTGCATGGAGCAGAGCAGGGCAGCAGTCTGCCTTCCTGCCTAGTTTGCTTCACTCTTTCATCATGTGGTAGATTCCCAGTCTCAGACATCAAGCCTAAACCCAGTTGTTCTCCTATCACTGGCTCTTTTTGCTTCCCAAGCTCTTCAACCTCTATCTGCAAACTCTCTAAGTATATAGCCAACTCTGCAATCTTCTCTAATATAGGAGAATTGTCAGTTTTCTAGTCAATCTTTTTCAAAATAGTATGCTGAATACCACAAAGCAAAACCAGAAAACCCCCTTTGGGAACAAGGTAAGAAACCACCCAGTGGCCTTAGCTGTTATTTTGCTAAGCTCCTTAAAGAATATTGCTGATCCCCCATAATCTGCCTTTTCCTCTACCACAGTTGAAGCAGAGTTTCCCACTATACCTAAGCAATATTTTTTATTTTTTTGTGGTTTTTCAAGACAGGGTTTCTCTGTGTAACCCTGGCTGTCCTGGAACTCACTCTGTAGACCAGGCTGGCCTCGAACTCAGAAATCCGCCTGCCTCTGCCTCCCAAGTGCTGGGATTAAAGACGCCACCACTGCCTGGCTCATACCTAAGCAATATTGAGCACAACATGTAGGCTTAGATTTTTCAAAACCTACTTTAATTAAGGTTCTCAAAAGCTTCGACCTCCCTTCTAGCCTGCCATCTAAAGGCAGGGGAGAAAAGATGGTAAATAGGACAAGGGGATGTGGACCTGGTTAGTAGTTCGTTGGGGTGATACCAACAGTCCAGATTAAAAGTGTCACCAAATGTGAACCATCAGCGGCAACACGATCCAGCAGAAACAGCTAGGCCTCTACCCAATCAGCATCAGTCAGCAGAGTGACCAGAGCCAGACAGAATGCCAGGAGAAGTTCTCTGCTGTACCCATCATTGTCTGTTGGGTCCTACTTAATATTCTCTCCAAATATCATGTGTCCTCTCACAGGTCTGCTTCAGCAGAACATCACAGAGTCTGCTTCAGGAAAGCATCCCATGACACAACCAGAAATTTCTACTTCACCAGGCCATAATGGAGGCCCCACCTCATGGCCTCATTTATAAATGCTATAAACACGTGCATTTGGGGACTCAGTTTCCAACCTGTGAGAGAGACATTCAAACCACAGCAGTTCTGTCTCAGCAATGTTATTAATGACTGAAATGTGAGACTGACTTGCTTGTCCCGTGTATCTGTATGATGCTCTATGATTATCCTTATTTCACAGGATGGAAGCTCAAAAAAAAAAAAAATTTAAGAGATTTTCCTGAGGATTGTTTCTAGACCAGCAGTGACAGGGCCAAAGCTTTCAACACTGTCTAAACATGTACTCCACCAGCTTCTCATAGAGCCAGATGTCATCTAAGGGCTAGAGAAATGACAGTTCACATTCTTATCATCACCATTTGGTAGGCAAATGTGAAACCATGATCACGATGCCTCCCAAGTCTGCCTGAAGTACTTTCTTCAGGTGACCTTACCTAGGCATCACCAACCTCTGGAGATCCAGGGAAGTTGGAAGACTTGCCCAATCCTCCTCCAGAACCTAGTTTAATTTTAGGAGAGGGTTTCGCTGATTTTGGGGAAAATTCACTCTGTTTTATCACTCTGCTTATGACATCATTAGCTAGGACATGTTTAGAGGTGGATTTCAGAAAACAGATAGAAGCGACAGTTTCAAAGGATGCTGGGGAAATGCTTAGATAAAGTAAAGTACCCCACTCCTTCAGTCTTTCAGTGGTTCTCCTGTAGGTTAAACATGGAATGAGAGTTTTAGGGCCTGCTGGACAGCGAGGACGGTCATGGAAGCCAGACAGCAGCCAGGTGAATGAGCAGTGTCCTGTCTGTCTCTTCTATATCCTTAGCCACAGTGAGCAATGGGAAGGGAAAAGTTCATTTCTAAGTGGCTCTGTAACTCCAGGGTGTTATTGAGCAGAGACAAAGAACAGCTCATAGTGTGTAGGAGGGAATCAGAATCTTCAGGAAGCAGGGAGAGCCTTGGTCTGTCTGCTGAAGCTGGCTACCTGTTGAGGTCTACCTTCCACAGGTCTCTGGGTGCTTTCCCCAGACCTTCGATTTCCTCATCATTAGCCTTTTTGTTTTTGCTTGTACATGTATGAGTGGTGTGAATGCATGTGCACATGTATGTGTGTTTCCATGCATTTTCTCACACATGGGTGGAGGTCTCAGGTTGATGTTGGATATCTTTCTCCATCACTCTCATTGATGCAAGGTCTCTCAGTTGAACCTAGAGCAGGTTGGTTTGCCACAGGAAGCCCCTGTCTCTACATTTTGAACACTGCAATTGCAGGTGGGTTACCAAGTCATGACTTTTATGAGGGTTCTGTGTATTTGATCTCTCTCTCTCTCTCTCTCTCTCTCTCTCTCTCTCTCTCTCTTGGTTTTTAGAGACAGGGTTTCTCTGTATAGCCCTGGCTGTCTTGGAACTCACTCTGTAGACCAGGCTAGCCTCGAACTCAGAAATTCACCTGCCTCTGCTTCTTGAATGCTGGGATTAAAGGAGTGCGCCACCATGGCCTGGCTTGATCTCTGATTCTTACACTTTTACTTTAGACACATACCCCCTCTGGAGAGCTTGCCCTCACCATTACTAGGTGAGTGAGGACTTTACTCTCTGAGCTAAGCTCCATGGGTCGACTCAGGGAGAAGGTGGCGGTTCAGTTTTGTCTCCAGATTTTACAAAGTGGAAAATGAGAGTTTTCTCACAGTAAAAAGGGCTCCAGTGGAGTTTGCCACATATGTGATTTACATGCATGAATCAACCACAGCCCAGTTACTGGTCCTTGAATTATGGAAGCAGATAGGCAAGGCCATCCTCTCTGAAGGTCCTAAATGTTAGAATCCAGGCCAGTGCCCTGGGCATGATCTTGTTTTTTAAGTCTTGTGGGTGCCGAGTCTACACATTGTAACCAAGTGCCAAGGAGCTGCTGCCGTCACCAGTGCCAAGGGCCACACTTGGGTAGATTCGGTCACTTCGAAGCTATGATTTTGAATCCCTGCTGTCTTCCAGGACGGCCTCTATCTCTTCCCAACTCACTCATCCAGCACATCGTAGCTTTCACCCTGGGCCACATTGATCAGAGATGGAGTGGGGAAACAAGTGTTCTGTCCCCACACTCTTAATGAATGTGCAGGAGAGACCATTTCTCACACACATTCAGGTAATGCTGTTTTATTGACCCAAGAGCCACCTTTTCAGGGACATAGTTCATTACTGGGCATCATTATTTTCAATGGGTAATTAGTTTGGGGGGACAAAGGGCACATGGGAGTCCTAAAATGCCCATGGATTAATGTGACTGATGAATCGACTAGGTACAGTGAAATGGTGCTCTAATGTTGCCTTCATTTTCTGTCTGTAAAATGGGCTCATCCATTCATCTTGCACACCCCCAGCAGCTCCCCTGTTACCTCCCCCTGACTTCCAGGCATATTGTGATAGTCATTTCCTTCTCTCCTTTGCAGGGCAGAGGACCGACATTCCCAAACACTTGTCATGGGATCCTTCGGTAAAGCTTCAAGGGAGAGAGATTCAACCCGATCTTCCTGGATACAGCTGTCCCTCTCTGACTGTACTGGAACAAGTGAGAACTCCAGCAGCAGCAGCAGCTCTGGGTCAACAGAAAAGAGAAAGCTTTTGATAGGGCCACCTCTGATGACAGGCCTGGGCTTAGCACCAGCTTGGAATGAAGGAAAGATAAGACTCCTGTCTCAGTTGACCATCCTTCTATGATTTCAGCAAAAGGCCTAGAAAGAATCTACTTCATAGGTTTTACGTTTTTCAAAGTTAATTTATTATTAATTTTTTGTGTTTCTCCTTTGTTTTCCTTTTTACTATAGTTTAGGTTTTATTTTATTTTATTAAAAAAGTGTCTATGTCTGTCTTAGGGTTTCCACTGCTGAGATGAGACATCATACCAAGGCAAGTCTTACAAAGGACAGCATTTAGTTGGGGCTGGCTTACTGGTTCTGAGGTTTAGTTCATTGTGATCAAGTCAGGAGCATGGCAGCTTCCAAGCAGGCATGGCACAAGAAAATCTGAGAGTTCTACGTATCATTCCAAAGGCAAACAGAAGACTGGCTTCCATGCAGCTAGGAGGAGGGTCTCAAAGCCCACGTCTACAGTTGCACAATTCCTCCAGCAAGGCCACACCTGCTCCGAAAGGACACACCTCCTAATAGAACCACAAGCATATTCAAACCACATGAGTCTGTGGTCTGGGGTGCTTTTTTCTTTTTGTTGTTTTCTCACATCCAGTTTTATTTATGTTTTCTTCATAGTGAGGTCAGATTTTTATTTTACCCCCAGTTTTTCCTTGCTTTCCTTAACTCTCCTCGACTTTCCTTTTTCCTATCTTTTATAAGACATTGCTTCTGCCCTAGTTAATCTTTAACTTCAGACTATACTATTTTTGCCATTTTCTGTTCTCTGTTCGTTTGGTGGTGTAGTAGGTTTCATTGATTTTTATTGTATTTCTCTGTCTATTGGCAACCCTTTAGGGTGGCACTGGGAATTAAGCCTTCAACAGAAGGCTGTTATCAAGAAGACTCATAAAACCAGAGAGATACTGAGGTGGCTTTTGTTTTCCCCCCAAATTTTTATTGGATATTTTCTTTATTTGCATTTCAAATGTTTTCCCCTTTCTAGGTCTCCCCTTGTAAGCCCTCTCCTCCTCCCCCTCCCCTGCCTCTATGAAGGTGCTCCCTCACCTACCCACCCACTCCTGTCTTCCAGTCCTGGCATTACTCTACACTGGGGCATCGAATACCCTCAGGCCCAAGTGCCTCTCCTCCTCCTGATGGCTTACAAGGCCCTCCTCTACCACATATGTGGCCAGCACCATGGGTCCCTCCATGTGTACTCTTTGGTTCGTGATCCAGTCCCCAGGAGCTGCAGGGGGGTCTGGCCAGTTGACACTGTTGCTTCCCCTATGAGGCTGCAAACTCCCTCAGCTCCTTCAGTCCCTCCTCCAACTCCTCCATTGGGGACCTCACACTCAGTCCAGTGGTTGGCCGCAAGCATCCATCTCTGTATTTGTCAGGCTCTGGCAGAGCCTCTCAGGAGACAGCCATATCAGGCTCCCATAAGCAAGAACTTCCGGGCATCCAAAATACGGACCTGGTTTGGTGGCTGGAGATGGTGTGGATCCCCAGGTGGGTCAGTTTCTGGATGGCCTTTCTTTCAGCCACTGCTCCACACTTTGTTGTTGTTGTTTAGCACACACCTGTTACTTTATACAAGGTTAACTGGGGGCTCAGAAAGGTGCCAGCCACAAAGGTTATCTTGTTCTTTCTGTCCAAGAGATCAGGCAACACACACAAATCTCAGTCCCTTTGATTATCGGTAGCCATGATCAAAAGTAAGAACTCCAGGTTTGCCAGGAATGTCCCAGAAACAAGTTTTGTACAGCTGCAATCTCTAGTGTAGCACCAAGAACAGACATTTTAGAGTGACAAAATTTTCTTAAGATTCAAACAATCTTAAAACAATTTCTTTGCCTCTATTGATAAATGAACACAGAGCAACAGCTTTCCTGAAATATTTCACTCAAAACATGAAACAAAGGCTTTCTGATATGGTTCTCTTAATGCGATAAATAAATGCTTTATTTTATGAATCGATATATAGAAATATATCATACAACTCATACTAGTGAGAAGCCCTACTGAACGAAGCAGTGTGGCAATACATTTTACTGTCATCATACATTAAGAAAACCATTATTGGATCCATACTAAAAAAAGAAACTGACCAACTGTGAGGGATAAGGTACATCCCTTACCCAGCAGTCTATATGCACAAACCAGAGCAGGATCCACA
Organism: Rhynchomys soricoides; assembly: GCA_019843965.1. Lineage (NCBI taxonomy): Eukaryota > Metazoa > Chordata > Mammalia > Rodentia > Muridae > Rhynchomys > Rhynchomys soricoides. The sequence goes on from JADRCH010000802.1 coordinate 1,652,794, forward strand.
CTAAACTATTATTACATTATAAACTTGATTTCCAGAGTGGTTGTACCAGCTTGCAATCCCACCAGCAATGGAGGAGTGTTCCTCTTTCTCCACATCCTTGCTAGCATCTGCTGTCACCTGAGTTTTTGATCTTAGCCATTCTGACTGGTGTGAGGTGGAATCTCAGGGTTGTTTTGATTTGCATTCCCCTGATGACTAAAGATGTTGAACATTTCTTTAGGGGTTTCTCAGCCCTACAAGTTTCCTCAGTTGAGAATTCTCTGTTTAGCTCTGTTCCCCATTTATTGATAGGTATTTGGTTCTCTGGAGTCTAACTTCTTGAGTTCTTTGTATACATTGAATATTAGCCCTCTATTGGATGTAGGATTGGTAAAGATCTTTTCCCAATCTGTAGGTTGCCGTTTTGTCCTATTGACAGTGTCTTTGCCTTCCAGAAGCTTTGCAATTTCATGAGGTCCCATCTGTCTATTCTTGATCTTAGAGCATAAGCCATTGGTGTTCTGTTATGGAACTTTTCCCCTGTGCCCATGTATTGGATGCTAGATCCACTGGACATTATACACACAGTAAGAACTGACCTTATTCGTTTTTTATTTGTTTTTACAGATATGGAAACTGGGGTACCCAACCTGTTTACCCAACTTCTTGAATACGTTCTGATTGCTTGAACCATGTCTCCAGCCCTAGTCCCTGTTTTAAAGGTGACTGGAGCTGGCTTTTTACCATATTTTATGACATGGATCATAGGCTTTGAGCTATTTGTCTGTGTCACCAGCCCCTGGCCCTATTTGGGACCTTGTGAGCACCTGTTTCTATGCACACGTTTTTATAACACCAAGTTGCCAGCTCTCATGTTTAACTCATCTCAGTTGATCACTGCCACCACAGCTCGGGGACTTCTCGTCCCCTGTTAGGGACCTCAGCCCAGGGAAAGCTAGATCCATAACCATGCTGCAGGAGGGATGAGCCAGAATGAATTAAAGCTACTGAGTTTATTAGGAAGTTACAGTGAGACACATAGGAAGATGAAAGCAACACTCAAGACCCAGGTTCAAGTCTTCTCAAAATGAGCAGCACCTGGGGGTCCTTCGAATGGCTGCGGCTTTTTACTGCTCAAAGGGCAAGATATACAACAGTGTTTAAACATTAATCAAAGCCTAAAATTTAAGTGGAGTTTTAAAATTATGTAAAAATTGGGGCTGGGAGCTTAATGAGTAGAGAGCTTGCCTAGTAAGCATGACACCCTGGGTTCTAGGCACTGTGTAACTGGCTGTGGTGGCACACGCCTGTAATCTAGAGGCAAGAGGGTTAACCCATAATGAACCTGTGCTGTATAAGATCCTCCATGTCTAAAACTTTTTACGTGAAACATGAGTTGGCTTACTTTAAAAACATTATTATTATTATTATTATTATTATTATTATTATTATTATTATTTTTGTGTGTGTGTGTGTGTGTGTGTGTGTGCACAAATGTGCCCGAGGTGCATTTGGAAGTCAGAAGACATCTTGCAGAATTGGTTCTTTCCTTTTCCCATATGGGTCCCAGGGGCTGAACCCAGTTTGTCAACTTAATGCCAAGTGCTCTTACGCACCGAGCCATCTTGCCAGCTTTTTAATCTTAGATTTTCTTTTGTAAATTAAATATATATTCTATATTATGTTTTTAGTATATATTTTATTGTACATAATGTATACAGCATTACATATTTTATATATATATATATAAAATGAGATGCACTGTTTAGAGTTAAGGATGAGAGACAGGAGTGTCGTAAAATTCAAGTTCACAAACAGTCTGCACCTAAGTGAGCACAGCTCACTTGTTGTTTTGAGACATCTTTTGGAAGAGGGATTATTGGCTCTGCAGGCAATGATGGCTTTATTGTCAGCCAGGAAAGGCGAGCTAAAAAGCCCTAGGTGAGTGGCTTCTTTCCTATATAGTGTCCCCTAGTTTTCTCTGGTTCTTTATTTTGCCTCTGGCTCTGGTGACCCTTGAGCTGCTGAGGGTTAGGCTCTAAAAGGGGGCTTCCAAGACTCGTACTGCCAGCGCTTCATCGAGGCTTCTTGGATGTGCAGAAACTCATCCCCACCCAGGGACCTGCCAGTCCATGATCCCAATGAGTTGGTGGGAGAGACCTGCCATCTTCCCCTGCTCTAGAGAAAGGAGAAAATGACCACTAGGTGGCAGTATTTGCTTAGAAACCTAGGATTACCCCAAGCTGGGAGGAGGTACCAAGACCTTTTGAATTCCCCTGTTCCAGTGTTGACTCCGCCCCCTGGCCCCCTGTGGAGAAGATTTGAGGAAGATCCCTAATCTCTGCCTGGTTCTCAGCCTGGCTGATTTCACTCACCCTATAGTTGAGGAGGCAGAGGGCCAAGGTAGCCCAGGGTCCCAGTCCACCTAGATCTCATCCAAGATTGTGTACAATCTTGCTCATCCTGGATCGAGACATTTTTTTGAGGGTCACTGGACTGTGAAGATTCCGACTTCCCCCCCTCCTCCCCCAAACATTTGGAAGCATGGGTGTGGACGCTATTTTCTCTCAAAGTTCTGTGTTTGGGCTGTCTCTCTGACAAGGAAGCAGTATTCTTCCATCTTTAGCTTTGCCACTAACTGGCTGTGTGTCCTTAGGCAGCTATTCAACCTCTCTGAGCCTCAGAAAGTTGGGGGTAATGTATGTCACAGATTTGTTAAGAAGCTCAAATCAAATGCCATTTTGGTGCAAACGAGCTTTCTAAGCTGCAGAGCCTTGGATGCACAATATGAGGCATGATTGGGGATTCTGGGCAGTAAGAGGTCAGAAAGAGTCTTGTTTTTGGAGGAAGGTGGATAGCCATTGACACCATGGTCATCAAAACTGTGGTGGTTCATCTCTGTTCCCCTCATCCCATTCCTGAATCACAAACCACTTCCTACACAGCAGGTGGAGAAAAACTCAGAGATGAAAGAGCAGCTTATGGCTCCACTGACCTCTGAACACTCTGTAATGTTTTCCCCTGCCCTTAAAATCCAATTCCTCTCTTGATCTCTCAGATTTCCAGGTGCCTGTTCCTTTCATAAGGCCCCACCCCCTCTAGCCCCACAGTCTTGCTCACTCCTTCCTTCCTGCCTTGGCTCTTTTTGTTTGCTGCTCCTGAGTTGACTTTTCTTTGATTCAGGCTTTAGTATCAATGCTATCTTCTCAGCGAACTTTTCAGAGCAGAGCCACATGGCCTGGGGGGCCCATCAAGCCCCGTGGCAGCTCAGCTCCGTATATTAAATGCCCCGCACAGGGCTTCACGCTTTCTGACCTCTCACTTGTTTGTAAGTCTTGTTAGTCTGTGTAGAGGTAAAAGAGTAAAACAAAAATGCACAGCCAGAGCTAACACTCAGACCCCCCTCCCCCACAGAAGTCTGACCCTTGAGGTCCTGTGTAGATACCTGGATACTGCTAGTACCCATGACACCTGGTGCGAACGGTCAGTCTCAGGAAAGACAACTTGTGCTGTAAATCTTACTAAACATAGTGAGATGGGATAGTGAGAGTCCTGGTCTGTCTATGCACCCAGGTATGGACCCTGCACAGATGCTGTGGGATAAGACCAAGCAGCTTCCCCTCCCCTCTCAGTGGTGTACCTCCCCCTCTTTTCTGAGAATTCACTGGATATGTGTGCTGGCTATGTAGCTCAATAATACTCTTGTTTTTTCCTGCTCAGTCAGTCCTCCTAACTTGTGCTCATCATTGTTTTCCAGACGGCTGCCTCAGTGCAGGACGTCTCCCTGGCTAGAGTAGAGCTGGCAGCTGGAGAGGATGCTTGTCTCCTAGCTCACCTTGTCTCTCCAAGGTCTAAGAGGTCTGTGCCAGCCTTGTTGTAGGCACTCCACATGTTTCTTTTGGGCAAATGGGAGATGGGGTGAAGAACTCTGCAGTCCTGACTGCCGGAACCCCGTGAACATTCTCATGGCATCATGGCCTCCACTTCCGCTTCCATATCCCACGTGGGAGGGCTTGCAGGAATTAGGAAAGAGGCACCTGCTTGCCAAACGACCACATTAAAGCATGCATTTCCTCCGAAGCTGGCTAATTCCTGGGTGTAGGGAGAATAATTAAATCTCATTTTATATGATGCGTGTGTTCTCACACTTAGGGGTCTGTTGTAATTGTTGAGCAGGATGGAGGATAAAGCTTCTGAGAGCCATAATTAACTTGCACAGCAGAATGGATGTCGCCTAAGGAGGTCCAACACCTCTGGGGCAAGTTTCTTTCTCTCCTCTGAGCTGATACCTGCTCTCGATGCACACTCTGGCTATCAAAATGAATAGCCCCTATCCCTCCAGTGATAAGTCCCACATGTTCATTGAGCACTCTTGGTGATTGCTATTTCCAGTGAGGGAGGAGGAGTGAGAGCACCTGAACCTCCTTGAAAGCACAGTGAAGCGTCACTGCCACCTCCAGGCTCAGGGACCTTTCTGTCTCCTCTCTTCTGGGAACTGGACACACCTGGTGAAGCCCACACTCAGGGGAAGCCATGCTGGTGTGCTCCTATCTCCTCCCTCTCCCTGTCCTGTGACTGGCAGTTTTAGGGAAAAAACCCTCCTGGGCTTTGGCACCCCCTATAGGCCAGGCTCAGCTATCGTTTCCTAATACGTTAATGAAAAAGACCAGCTATAGTGAAGAGCAGAGAATTAGCTGGTCAGGCCATGCTAGGAAGAGGGAGAGAGTCAGGGGCCCAGTGGCACCAAATCTGTTTTTAGGTTTCTGATATAAGCTTTAGTTTTAAATGCAGGAAGAGCTGGGGAAAAGCGCAAACAAGAGGTCTGTATTGTTACGTCCAGCGCATCAACATTGCTGTTCTGGCTCTGTGAGGTGGTCTTGAGAAATCCTTCACACTGCTACTGTGTGAGGGCTCTATCTGGCTCCTACAAGTAGATTGCATCTGCTCCAGGGACCAGCCTCACCATCATGAATAACTATACTTGTCTGATGGGAGGGCAGGGTATCCTGTGAGGATCAGCTATTCTCAGAACCCATGGTGACTCAGGAGGGAAGGTGAAGGTCACGGGCTTATGTCTCTGCCACCAGTCAATATGAAGGAGGCAGACAAGAAGAAGACAGGACCCTCAGTTCCTTTGTGTGCTCAAGTGAGGAGTCAATGCTTTTTAGTAAAAGCAGTTTTCAAAAGATTCTAAAACATATTTATTTATTTACTAACTTGTGTGTGGCCGTGTGTAGTCATATGAATGTCATACTGCATGTGTCAGAGGACAACTCTGCTTTCACCATGTTGGGTCTAAGGATCAAACTCAGGGCGTCAGACTCAACAGTTGTCACCGTCACTGGCTGAGCCATCCTGATGGTCCTAAAAGCAGCTTCTAAGTGGCTGCTTTGTCACCAAACTGTGTGCCCAGAGGGCCATGTCCACCTCATACTTCATCAGAGGCTGGCCTGCAGACAGAGTCTAGAGTGGTTCAACAAATATTGGTTGGATGGCCAAATATTCTGACTCATTTCTGTGTGTCTCAGAGCAAGGTCAGCGCTGAGTGTTTTTTTTTTTGTAGAATGAATAAGTAAGAAGCCATTTTTAGAGAAGGAAAGAGAAGGAGCAGAGACTGTGTGTGTGTGTGTGTGTGTGTGTGTGTGTGTGTGTGTGTGGTGGCAGGCAGAGGGCTGAGCAGAGGCAGAGGAAGGAGAAGAGTCTGTTCTGTTAACTCAGGCTGCTCTAAGGACTCTCTCGGGTTGAAGCATGCTCATTGCAAGAATGTATTCTCACATTGTTCTTGATGTGGAAGCCCATGACTGAAGTGTGGGGGAGTTTCTTGACTCCCTTTCTTGGTTTGCAGGTGGTCATCTTTCCCTATGCCTCACCAGGACTTCACCTGTGCCTTTGTGTGTCCTCATCTCTTGTAAGGACACCACTCCTACTGGATTAGAGGTCATCTAGTGACCTTGTTTAATCTCTTTTGCCTCTGTAATAACTGTATGTCCAAATAAGGGTTGAGATTTCCACATAATATGTTAGGGGCTTCAACAAATGATTTTTTTAATGGAGACACAGCTTAGTCCATAATAGGGTCGAAAGCACCTTCTGTTATTGTCCTAGGGAGTGGAAAATGGACTAAGACACTAAAAGAGGAGAAGGCAGTGCTTTTTAGGTTGCATGCTCTGGGAATGGATGGAATTGTTTCTTTCCTCTGGAATGATCCTTGGCTTTTGTCTTCTTTGACACTGGGCAATCATCCTGGGCAATCTCTGAACTTGCCACTAGGGGGAGACAGAGCGCCTACCAGGCGCTCCACCAGCTTCATTGCAGAAAGCTGACCTATCCTGACATCCCCTGTCCAGCCTGTCCTATTTGCCGTCAGCCTCAAGCGGGACTACAACCCGGGAGCAAGCAGAGTGGTAGAAAAGACCTGGCCTGTGCATTCTTTTCTCTGTTGTAACAGAATACCACGATCTAGGAATTTTATAAATGAAAAAAAAGTTTGTTTTTCAGCTCTGGAGGCTGGGAAATCTGAAGGCATGGTGTTCATCTGATGAGGCCTCTGTGCTTTGTCTCGGTGAGACAGAACAGAAGAGAATGAACATGAAGGATTTGGAGAGGCAGGGAGTCACAGCTCGGTCCCCTCCACCCCCCAGCAACACAGCCTCAAAGTAACTCACTGTAGCAGTTAGTTACACCAAAATAATGACATTAAAATCACCTTTTAGAGGTCTCACCTATTAATACTGTCACAATGGTAATTAATAGTCACCATGGACATTCCAGAGGACATTCAGCTAGTAGCCCGTGCAGTGGGTGCTCTTAGCCTCTTCATTCTGTGGAACTTGGGGCCCCGGGATCCATTTCTTCAGCCACTGTCCATGTTGAATGCAGTGCTGTGTGCTGAGCCCCTCATCTGCCTCTAAGCTCCAGCTGTTAGGAGAAAAGAATGGAGCACTGGCCATGATTTTCTGTGTGCCCTCCTAGTTTTCTGTGTACGTGGCTTTTTTTTTTTTCTTTCTCCAGGTTGGGGGAATGAGTCCTTGATAGGATCGAGGATTATCTGGTAATACTTAATGAAGCGCCTCCTGGCACCTGCACAGCTTACCTTAAGCTCTTGCTAACCCGCTGAGAGAATGATGGAGATCAGCAAGTGAGATGAGCACCTGCCTCTCTCCATCGTCCTGGGGGTGGGGTGCAGAAAGGGGCTCCCCCATTATCTCCCCCCCCCTCCCCAGCATTGGCAGACTGACAAGGGCTTGCTGTTGTGGACTGCCTTAGGGTTCAGCCCGGTGAAGCCTCTTTGTCCTGGGATAACCCATCTTCTTTTCCTGCTCTAAGAAAGAGCCAGGCTGTGCCTCCCTCACATCACCAAAGTGAATGCTGCAGGCAGAATAGTCTGAAGGTCACCAGTACAAGGTAAAGACCTCTTTCAAATCTGTCCCCAAGGTTAAGCTTCCCTTTCCTCATGGATGGTATAACCATCTAATTTCTAGAACATAGCCCTTTGGGAAATTAGTGGAACATAAAGGAATCTTTCAGAGACTTCAACATTTTCATAAATCATAATTTTTTCATAAATACCCTAGGTGAAAGACAATGTTCTTTTTTTGGCACAAATCTTATGTAGGTCACAGTTTGCTGGGACACACAAAGCTCCATGTGACAGGGTTCTCTGTGACACCTGACCTGGGGGTTGGTCAGAGGTAGGAGGAGCTGCTATCACAACCCAGGATGTCAACCTTTCTAGGGGCCTTGCTTTGGGGAATGGAGACAGTTGCTCCATTGAGTGCTCCAGTGGAGTCCCAGGGTTTGTAGAGCTTCATCCAGGTACCTTGCTCCTGCTTCCCTGGAGCAGCTATTCCAGAAGACCTAGAGTTGCCCTGCACCATCTTTTCAACCTGTCTGGCCTCCTGACTTCTCTCCCAGAGGCAGACTGGAATCCAGAAGAAGCCTTGGAAGGGAGGATGAGAATGCTGAGTTGTAGACACCCATGGGTGCAGAAGGACTTGCTCCTTCTCAAGTTACCCTTTCTTGGAAGGAGTCCAGTGGCCAGGCATGGAATGAGAAAAGTACAAGGCTATATTCATGCCTACGTGACCCAGAACACAGACTCTGCTGTAGATGAAGACATAAGAGGTTGGGTCTGTTGGTTAGATAAAGGAAAGGGCTGGAGTGGCTCCGAAGGCTGGCCCATGTGCTCTCCTAACTCCTCCAGAGGCTGGCCCACATGCTAACCTGATTTCTCCAGAGGCTGGCCCACATGCTAACCTGACTCCTCCAGAGGCTGGCCCACATGCTAACCTAACTCCTCCAGAGGCTGGCCCACATGCTCTCCTGACTCCTCCAGAGGCTGGCCCACATGCTCTCCTGACTCCTCCAGAGGCCGGCCCACATGCTCTCCTGACTCCTCCAGAGGCTGGCCCACAAGCTAACCTGACTCCTCTCCAGAGGCTGGTTCACACACTAGCCTAACTCCTCTCCAGAGGTTGACCAAAATGCTAACCCAATTCCTCCAGAGGCTGGCTCACACACTAGCCTGACACCTCCCTTGCTTACCATTCTTCCCCATCCCTTTCATTAGCACACGGATGTTAAGTGTCATTTTGGCATTTTTGAGCAAAGTTTGATCACTGATTCTTCTCCCTCCCGACTCCTGGTGTTACTGACTCTCTTTGTAACTTCACCACCCATGATGGTTGTGGTTGTATGTGCGTGAGCACATGAGAATTGTGTGTGTGTGTGTGTGTGTGTGTGTGTAAGTGTGTGTAAGTTTAGAGGCTGGAGGCTGATATCAAGAGTCTTCCTCAATCTCCCTTCCATTTTTTTGTTTGGTCTCTTGGCCAAACTCAGAGCTTGCCAGTAAGGTTACTCTTGCTAGTTCCCTTGCTTTGGGGATACCATGTCTCTGCTTTCTGGAAGTGCAGGTGGGATGCCACATCCACGTAGAATTTACATGGGTACCAGAGATCTGAACTCTGGTCCTCTCCCTTGCACAGCTAGTGCAGCTAGATGGCAGTTGTCTCCATAGCTGTAGGCACAATGTTATTGTGTACTGTGTAAAGATTACCCTTGTATTACTCAAATGCCGATTTCTGTGCCCCCATATCTGGTTGCAAAACATTGTATGCTCCCAGTTATTCCCTGATTGGTCAATAAAAAGCTAATCAGCCAATGGCTGAGCAGGGGAGAGAATAGGGCTTGACTTCCTCCCAGCCAGGAGAAGAGGGAAGGAGAGAGAGAAAGTGGAGATTTGCCAAGGGGAGAGAGTCCAGTAGACACTACTAGAAAACGCCTGGAACCAAGAGAGCCAGATCAGTACTAAAGTGCAAGTATCACTGAGATTTTGACTGGGAGATAGCCCTATTAGATTAGAGGATTAAAGAGCAATACTGCTCAGTCGTTCTGTCCTTGAAGCTTGTTAAATAAATGTAATAGTCCAATCTCAATTATTTGAGAGCTATCCAGGTAAAGAAGAAAACTGCAGGGTCTAGAGAGATGACTCATTGGTTAAGAGCACTGAGTGTTTCTTCCAGAGGTCCTGAGTTCAATTCCCAGCAACCACATGGTGGCTCACAACCGTCTGTTGTGGGATCTAATGCCCCTTTTTGGTGTGCCTGAAGACAGCCACTTGTGGGGAATATTAAAAAAACGATGGGCATGTTCCTGTGCTTGTGCCGTCAACTCTCTGCCTCGGCAGGCTGGCTGGCCATCTGCTGGTGGGCAGTGGCTGACCTGTTTTATCTCATGGAGACTCTGACTCAGAGCCTCACAATCTCTCCACCCAGCTTGCTAGGTTCCCACTGGCAGGTCACTACCATGCATTTGTCAGTATCCCCATGGCCTCTGTGGTGAACGTCTGGCAAACTCACACCTTTCTCTCTGGAACCTTGCTGAGTTGCTGTGAGAAGAAAAACACCACACAAACTTAGTTCAGAAACAATGGTAACCCAGTCTCTGGGTGCAACAACTAAAATCCTAACCTTGTAAGCCTTAATAAATCGAAATCCCCCAGAGGCGATCCGCCATTGAAACCAGGAGACACTAGCAGCTACATCTTGTCCTCACACTGTCCCAGTCCAAAAAAGATCCTCTCTCTCTCTCTCTCCTCTTCCTCCTCTCTTCCTTCTCCAACCTGGAAGTCCCTCCTACTCGCCCAGTGATTGGCTCCTTTATTCATTAGGGGATTGGTTTACAAGAAGTCAAGTGAGTATGTAACTCACTCCTTGTCTGAAGCCCCTCTCAGGAAAGCAGAATTAGCATCAAAATACAAGCAACTCCAGGGCTATCCACAGCAGCTACTGTGTACTCTTATAGATAAAATAAATAAAATAAATCTATATATAAAAAAGGGCAAAACTGCAAAACAAACACTTATTAAAAAGCCACTAACACATAGCCCCTGTCTCAGCTTCTTGACTGTACTGGTCTCAGTTCTCTAGTTCAAGAGACAGTAAATAATCTGTAAATAATAATTATGGATTATTTTAAACATCTAATGAGGTAACAGTACATGCAATATGGGAGTGTTCAATGAAGTATTATTTACACAAATTAATACTTGGAAACAACCTAAATACCTACCAAAAGGGGAATAGCTAAATTAATGATGGAAATATGTGGTACAGAATACTACATAACAGTAAGACAATTGATGGTGGGCCAGTGAGATGGCTGAGCACATAAAGGCAGTGTCTTAATTCCCAGAACCCAAATAAATGTGAAAGGAAAGAATTAACCCCACAAAGTTGTTCACTTAGCTCACATGGATGCTGTGGTCTACACACACACAAATACATATCAAACACACACATGCATGCATACACCAACACACTCACATACAAATAATAGTTTTGAAAAAGATTGATCAATAATATTAACTCAGAAGGATCTCTACTGAAGTGGTTAAAGCTATTTGAATGGTGGTCACTCACAGTTCTCTCAGGGCTGTGCGCACACTAGTCAGTGCCTCTGGTTGCTTGACTCTCACACTCACTACAAAGGAAGGTACTCGGTGTTCTGCCAGCTTGCAGGTGAGGTGAGGTTACCAAGAGACTGCTGAAGTTCATGTTTTCATTTGTAGAAACTGGTCTGATACCATTTATGTTTAAACCCCAGAAAAATTAACACATTGAGTAAAAGTAAATGCATTAGGGAAGACAGGGAGACTCTGGCGAAGTGGTCTCAATGGTTCCCAGGGGACAAAGTTCAGGGCAGGTTGCAAAGGTTATGTCTCATCTATGATGTGTACATATTAATGTACTGTTATTCAACAATTTGAACACATTGACAATATAAGACAGTAGTGGCTGGGATGGTACATACCTTTCTCATTGCTGGAACACAGGACCTGATAGAAGATATTTAATCAAAAAAAGATTTGTTTGTCTCAGGGTTTGAGAGGGCTCACCTGTGGTTACTTGGTTATATGTTTCTGGGCCTGCACTGAGACAGCACACTGTGGTAGGGGCATTGTGGAGGAGGCTTTTAAGCTGGTGGCTACCAGAACGCAGAGAGATATATTAAGGGCTCAGGAACCAGATATTTACCAGGGCCAACTTATTCCAGCTAGGTCCTGCTTCTTGTTTATAGAACCTGCCCAAATGATATCAGTAGCTGGGGATGAATCCCCCAACTTATGTCTTGGGGGATGTGTAGATAATCTAACAGATCAGCTAATGGGAAGGAATGTGTTTTGGCTCATGGTTTTAGAGAGATTTCAGTCCATCATGGCGGGAACTGCACAGCAGGACAGCTCATGTTGGCAGGAGTGTGTAGCAGAGGCTGTTCATATCATGGCAGACCAGAGAGCAGAGAGTAAGGCTGAAATCAGAGGCTTGCTCATAACACTCACAGGCCTGCCCCTAGTTACTTCTGCCCCATTGCTCAAAGTGCCCACAGCCTTCTAAAGTAGTGCCATAGGTGAGGAGCAAGTGTTCAGATATGAGCCTGTGAAGGATATTCTAGATTTAAATCACAACAGGAGACATTTTGTTAAACATAGCAAGGTAACAAAGTGGCTTAGAGTGAGAGCTCAAGGTGGGGCGTGTCCCCACCCTCTTGGGCTGCTGTCACCCTTAGTCTGTCTGAATGCTGTGCTCACCAGACATCATTTCCCCAAGAATCCCTGAGGAGGGCCATTGAACCGGTGTGATTGAGTAAGCCTTAAACAAGCCATCAGCAGAGGCGGCAGCTCAGACCCCACTGGCCTCTATATTTCCCAGTGACCTCTCACAGCTGAGTTAGTTAACCTCCTTGGGCTTGACAGCTTCATCTGAAAACTGATAAGAAAGCAATTCCCTGCAGGCCTTTAAGGAGCAGGCAAAGCTTTTCAGGAACCTCTAGGCTTAGTGCTCCCCTGGGCTGAGGCAGACATGGCTAAGGCAGGAGTGAACTGTCAGGATAGCAGGCTTGATGAGATCTCTCAGCATATTCTTTCTACTGTTTCTGCTTGTGACAACCCTCTCTACAGGGGGAACATCCTTCCTCTTTAGATAGGTGTGTTAGGGGACATATTACTTTGTCACAAGGCTGCACATATGAGCAATTGGAGTGTGTGCATGTGTGTGCATGTGTGCATTTGTGTAAATGTGTGTACATGCTTGCATGTTTGTGCATAGTCTGTGCATACTGTGTGTACATGTACAGTATGTGTGCATGTGTACATGAATATGTAGTGTGTATGTATGTGTGCTTGTGTGTGGTGTGTGTGCACATGTGTATATGATGTGCATGTGTGAGTGTAGTATATGTATGTGTGCATGTATGTGCTGTGTATGTATGGTGTATATGTGTGTATAGTGTGCATGTAGTATGTATGTGTGCAATGTGTATGTGATGTGTATGTAGTGTATGTGTGTATGTGAGTGTGGTGTGTGCATGTGTGTATGTTGTGTGTATATGTGTGTAGCATATGTGTTATATGCATGTATACATGTGTGTGGTGTGTGTGTGCATGTGTGTATGTGGTATGTTCGTCTGGGGTCTTCTTGTGTAGAAAGCTCCTGCAGGGGGAGAAGAAGCAAAGCTGGAGGACATGAAGGGAGTAGAAGGTGCTGAGTCTGAACTGGTCTTTCCTTCAGCAGGTATCTCCCTTTCTCCAACCCAACAGCTGAAGTTCTGTTCACGAGTCAATACAGCCTCCTCATCCTCTTTGCTCTGTTGTTATCAACATTCACAATATTATTGCTTAAGCACTTAGCTCAAAACCAAGACAAAATTCCCTTTCCCTTCCACAAGCCCCTCCCTTCTGACCAGTGGGTTGTCTTGGAGTCTTCTAGTGATGGTGAATGCCAGACACTCTCCTGTCTTTGGTGACATTTGTATTTCCCACCCCATTCAGTGCCTGAATCAATCAGAGGCCAGTGAAGGAGATGAAGGACAAGCAGGAATTTCCATGTCAAACACAGAGGTTCTTTAAATGTTTCTGTAATGTTCTCCTACCTGGATTCCAAATGGAATCACAGGAGCAGGATTCTGGTACTCAAGTGGACATATTTAAACTTCTTAAACTCTTGATACCTCCCCCTTCCCCCAAAAAACTGCACAGAATGTTTGACGGCTGAACAAACATGTTATCACTGGGTACTGAGTTGTCCTAGGTGGGCTCAGGTCTTACCTTTCTCCTATGAAGTGAGACAAGCACATTCCACACCTTTCACCCCACCAGCCATGGGCAGGAGGTGCTAGAACCCAAGTTTGCTTTAGTGTAGGAGGGAGGCACAATGTCTTCTGGAAGGAAAGAGGGCTGAGATATGATACCCTTTGCAGGGGCCCGCTAAAACAGAGACCTGTCTTTTTCCTGTATCCTGTAAATAACACCCTGGAACCTGGTGAGAAAAGACTATGTTTTAAAGGGTCTTGCTGGTTCTCCTTCAGTAGGGTCCTTTCTTCTAGAGCGTCTGAACTACTGCCCCCTCCTTCTAGTCAGGCTCTGGCTACTCAACACCTTGGAACTCTCCGGTCATGTGGCTTCGAGGCAACTTCTAACACATGCATCCTTTCCCTTGTCATTGCTGTCTGGGGTGGACCACACTGTGGGTCCCCCTCCAGCTCAGACAGGTGCCAGGTAGAAGCTGCAGTGGATATAGCAGGCTTGCCTGTGTGGTCCCCATATCAGGGGACCCCATATGTGCATGTGAGACAATAAAATGCAGGATACAGGATAGAGACAAGGTGGGGCTAGGATGCTTCTGCCTGGGCCTCACAACTCTCTTCCACCTGCCAATATGTTCCAGTCTGGAACACTGAGGACTCCAAATTTGGAATTCAAGGCAGGTCTGTTAAGGAAGGCAGACAGAACATGTTCTATGTAACAATAGGTTAGTTTGAGTGGTAACTTTTATTTTACCTATTTTTATTGAAATTTATTTGTTCATCTATGTGTGTTATGGCTATTCTTGGTTGTCAATACAACTATGTCTAGAATTAAATAAAAACCTCAAATGGGGCACACCTGTGAGGGATGTTTTGCTTAATCTGAAGTAGAAAGATCCAATTCTAATCTGGATTATTGATATAGGAAGACACACCTTTAATCTAGATCTTTTGAGGTTAGAAAACCCACCTTTAATTGGAGCCATTTCTTTAGTATGGGTCATGTCTTTAATATGGGCCATGCCTTTAATTGGGACCATGCCTTTTGCTGGAAGTAAGAGGCTCTCATTTTGTGGGTTGTGACCCCTTTGGGTCACATATCAGATATCCTACATATCAGATATTTACATTATGATTTGTAAAAGTACCAAAATTGTAGTTATAAAGTAGCAATGAAATAATTTTTTGGTCAGCACACGATGAGGAACTGTATTAAAAGGTCACAGCATTAGGAAGGCTGAGAACCATTGATATATATGGGTAGGAAATCAGGAAGTCTTTGCTCTTTGCTTGCTTGCTTTTGTCTCACTAGAAGTCCATCTCTTCACTGGCATTACAGCCTACTTCTTTGGGTTTCTGGCATATAGTGAAGTCCAGCTGAAACATCCAGACTCATGGACTGAACAACTGGATTCCTGTGCTTTCTGTTCATGGGCAGCCATTGCTGGATTAGCTGGATCACAGCCTGTAAGTCATTCTAATAAATCACATACATGTATATAAATACAAGCATATGCCACATCACCTGTGTTGATGCCCATCCCCCACCCAGCATAGCTGTAGCCATTTTGTTCCATGCCACCTGCCAATTATTTCATATTGTTGCTGTAATATGCCTGCCAGTCATTGACACAGAGAAATAACTTGACTCAGAGCAGGGTCATGCTGACCACATACCCTACTCTGTCCTGCATGTTCTCAGGTTTGTTAATCTTATGGAATTCCACAAAGCTTTACATAGGACCCATCAAATTAAAGGTCAATATGAACTGTTATGCCTAAAATGGCTGGAGTCAGGGCTGACCACCAGGCAGCACTTCTAGCACCTATGTATGAGCTAATTGTGGTTTTTGGAGTTTTAACCTTTTAAGCTAGCCCCCCCAAATGTCCACTACACAGCTTTGAGTTGTTGCCTTGGTTGATCAGGAGTGTGCATTCAATAAGCCATTCTTGTCTGATTGAGATTGGTGTTGGTGTGGTTTGTGGGGTTGCTCCTGGACCCCAACAACCCGGACATTTTTATGTGGGTTCTGGATGATGGATCTTAGCAAATACTTTTCTTTTTTTCTTATAAAAGAAAACCTTTATTTGGGGCTGGCTTACAGTTTCAGAGTTTTAGTCCATTTTAGAAGGAAGCATGGTGGCATACAGGCAGACATGATTCTTGAGAAGGAGCTGAGAGTTCTGCGTCTTGATCCCAAGGCAGCCAGGAAGAGACTGTGTTCAGGGAGCTAGGAAGAGGGTCTTTCTGCACTGGGCAGAGCTTCAAAGCCCAGCCCAGAGTGAAGGACTTCCTCCAACAAGGTCACACCTCAGACTAGTGCCACTACATCCCACTCGCTGGACCCCATAGGCCTGTTCAAGTGCAGGAATGGGTGGGGACCATATTTATTTTTATTTTATTTTTTCATTATTTTAACATTTATTCTTAGTAGTTACACATTTGATATAGTTCAACAATTTCTCAAATAATAATAAATTGGCTTTTGACTTGCATGTTTGATTAAAAATTAATGACAAATTTGTAAAGAAATATAATACGGATTATCAAAAACATGTGAAAGAAGGGAAATGTACATTATCTTTTTTTTCATTTTATAACAACATTTAATTGTTAGAGAATTTTAGAGAAATGTTCCATATAACAGTACAAATGAATACAGTACTTCCAATGAACAGTTTACCAACAAGTACCAAAGTATAAATTGTGCATAAAATTTTATCTGGTAAACTTATTTCTAGGAATTTATGTTGACAGAAATATGTATGTACTGTGGGATATATATCACAGTATTAAATATAATGGTGAATTATGAGAAACATCTCAAAATTAAATACAGAGTTAATAAATTATGAAATTACTTGTAGAATTTCTATAATAATTAAAGTGCTATTGTCTAGGCTAAAACTTTAGAAGTCAATATTATCATCATCTTATACTTTCACATTATAAATATGATTAAAATAAATTAAATCACTTTGTGAAAACATTATGCAATTGGAAACTATTTCTGACAGATCAACTCTTACAGTTTTTTTTTTTTTTTTTTTTTGAGACAGGGTTTCTCAGTGTAGCCCTGGCTGTCCTGGAACTCACTCTGTAGACCAGGCTGGCCTCGAACTCAGAAATCCATCTGCCTCTGCCTCCTAAGTGCTGGGATTAAAGGAGTGCGCCACCACTGCCTGGCCAACTCTTAAAGTTTTATAGGCCATTCACTTTTTCTCTTTTGAAATGACAAAGGAAAGTTGACTTCAGTCAAAATAGCACATATAATCTAATCTCATAAATCATATGTTTAATGTTACTTGTTTTCAGTAGACTTTGAAAACCTTATTACTGTCATATTCAATTAGAAATAAGTTGAGAACTCCTGACTAAATTCAGAGAAAATAAATACTAGTCTTCTAAAATATACAGGACTCACCTCCCTAATGTGAACATAAAATTCAAATACCTCTAATGTTCTCCCTTGAAGATATGTTAGCTTCACTCTGAGCAAAGAGCAACATTCCTTTGCATTTCCCAAGGCCATTACACTGAGAATCATCAGATACCTACAACACTTGGTAAAGTTACCCCCTAAATATTTCTAGTTCCGTAGTGACTACTTCTGTAAAGAGTGAAGTGTGGGATTTTTTTCAGGACATTTAAATTTTTTAATAATTAAACCACAGATGTAGAAAATAAAAGAATTCAAAGTATCAGCAACAAATAAAATTATACTAGTGGACTTTGGTTAAATTCTATAAAATTATAATCATTTCAATTATAATCACTGTTAAAGAATGCTTTAGAGAACAATTCCTTGAGTCCTATGTATCCTTCTGAATGTGTCACTTACCTAAACTGTGCCATAATTGTGTATGTTAAACTGATATTATTATTATACTGCCTTTGATTTTTAGAGTATAGAAGTTCAGAATTGAGAGTTCATCTTGGTAGGTTTTTCCTTTGACCAGAATGAAGTGTCCTTCCTTATCTTTTTGATAACTTTTGGTTGAAAGTCAATTTTATTCGATATTAGAATGGCTACTCCAGCTTGTTTCTTGGGACTATTTGCTTGGAAAATTGTTTTCCAACTTTTTACTCTGAAGTACTGTCTGTCTTTGTCATTGAGGTGCATTCCCTATATTCAGCAAAATGCTGGATCCTGTTTACATATTCAATCTGTTAGTCTATGTCTTTTTATTGGGGAATTGAGCCCATTGATGTTAAGAGATATTAAGGGAAAGTGATTGTTACTTTCTGTTATTTTTGATGTTATTTTTATGTTTGTGTGGCTATCTTCTTTTGGGTTTGTTGGAAGGAGATTACTTTCTTGTTTTTTCTAGGGTGTAGCTTCCCTCCTTGTGTTGGAGTTTTCCATCTATTATTCTTTGTAGAGATGGATTTGTGGAAACATATTGTGTAAATTTGGTTTTGTCATGGAATATCTTGCTTTCTCCATCTATGTTCATTGAGAGTTTTGCTGGGTATAGCAGCCTGGGCTGGCATTTGTGTTCTCTTAGGGTCTGTATGAGATCTGCTCAGGATCTTCTAGCTTTCATAGTCTCTGGTGAGAAGTCTGGTGTAATTCTGATAGGTCTGCCTTTGTATGTTACTTGATCCCTTTCCCTTGATTGCTTTTAATATTCTTTGTTTAGTTCATTTGGTGTTTTGATTATTATGTGACAGGAGGAATTTCTTTTCTGTCCAATCTATTTGGAGTTCTTTAGGCTTCTTGTACATTTATGGGCATCTCTTTCTTTAGGTTAGGGAAGTTTTCTTCTATAATTTTGTTGAAGATATTTACTGGCCCTTTAAGTTGGGAATCTTCACTCTCTTCTATACCTATTATCTTTAGGCTTGGTCTTCTCATTGTGTCCTGGGTTTCCTGGATGTTTTGGGTTAGGATCTTTTTGCTTTTTGGATCTTCTTTGACTGTTGTGTCAATGTTGTCTATGGTATCTTCCACACCTGAGATTTTCTCTTCTATCTCTTATATTCTGTTGGTGATGATTGCATCTATGACTCCTGATTTCTTTCCTATGTTCTCTAAATCCAGGGTAGTCTCCCTTTGTGATTTCTTTATTGTTTCTATTTCCATTTTTAGATCTCCGATGGCTTTGTTCATTTCCTTCGCCTGTTTGATTGTGTTTTCCTGTAATTCTTTAAGGGATTTTTGTGCTTTTATCTGTTTACCTGTGTTCTGCATTTCTTTTCGGGAGTTATTTATGTCCTTCTTAAAGTCCTCTATCATCATCATGAGAAGTGATTTTAAACCCGAATCTTGCTTTTTCGGTGTGATGGTGTATTTAAGACTTGCTATGGTGGGACAATTGGGTTCTGATGATTCCTAGTAACCTTAGTTTCTGTTGCTTATGTTCTTACTCTTGCCTCCTGCCATCTGGTTATCTCTAGTGCTACCTGCTCTCACTATATCTGATTGGAGCCTGTCCTTCCTGTGATCCTGGTTGTGTCAGAACTCCTCAGAGACCAACTGTCTCTGTGATCCTGAGATCCTGGGTGTGACAGAGCTCTTGGGAGACAAGCTGCCTCTGAGACCCTGAGATCCTGGTATAACCAAGTTCCTGTGATCCTGTGATCCTGGGTGTGTTAGAGAACCTGGGAGTGGAGCTTCCTCTGGGTGTTGTGGGACTGGCTGTAGAGTTTGTACCCAAGGTCTGCTCAGGGCACCGTTCCAGACCAGAAAGAACCTGTGCCACTGGTCGGGCACAGTTCCTGGGTCCCTGGATCCCAGTGGTCCCAGTTATTCCTGGTGTTGGGACAGATGTTGTGTCCTCCTCACCTCTGATCCAACGATCCTGGGCATGTTAGAGCGTCTGGGAGTGGAACTTCTTCTGGATGTTGTGGGTTTGGCTGTGGAGTTCACACCCAAGGTCCAGCAAATACTTTTCATCTTCTTAGACTCTACATTTATTTTTACTTGATACATAAAGCATAAATCTGCACATATTAGTTAGGTACTTAATATATGTACATACTCTTTTTTTTTCCATACTTAATTTACATTTCAAATGTTTCCCCCTTTCCAGATCTCCCCTTTGGAACATCCCCATTTCCTCCCCCTTCCCCTGCCACTATGGGGGTATTCTCCCACCTACCCAACCATCCACTCTCGTCTTCCCTCCTTGGCATTCTCCTCTACTGGGGGATCTAACACTCTCAGGCCCAAGGGCCTCTCCTCCCCCTGATGGCTAACAAGACCCTCCTCTGCAGCATATGTGACCAGCACCATGGGTCCCTCCATGTGTATTCTTTGGTTGGTGGATCAGTCTCCAGGAGTATCAGGGGGTCAGGCCAGTTGCCACTGTTGCTGCCTTTCTGGGGCTGCAAACTCCCTCAGCTCCTTCAGCCCCTTCTCCAAGTCCTCCATCTGGGACCTCACACTCTGCCCTACGGTTGCTGTGAAGTGACTCTTGGGTACTTTGAACTCTTGGGCTAATAACCACTTAACAGTGAGTACATGCCATGTTCATTCTTTTGTGGCTACGATACCTCGCTCAGAATGATATTTTCAAGATCCATCCATTTGTCTGCAAATTTAATGAAGTCATTGTTTTTAATTACTGAGTAGTATTCCATTGTGTAAATGTACCACATTTTCTATACCCACCCACCAACCTACTCTCGTCTTCCCTCCTTGGCATTCTCCTATACTGGGGGATCTAACACCCTCAGGCCCAAGAGCTTCTGTTCCCTCTGATGGCTAACAAGACCCTTCTCTGCCGCATATGTGGCCATCACCATGGGTCCCTCCATATGTATTCTTTGGTTGGTGATCCAGTCTCTGAGAGCATTGAGGGGTCAAGCCAGTTGCCACTGTTGCTGCCTCCCTGGGGATGCACACTCCCTCAGCTCCTTTGGTCCCTTCTCCAAGTCCTCCATCTGGGACCTCACACTCAGACCTACTGTTACTCTAATGTTTTAAGCAAGGCTGAATATATTTATCTTCTTGAATATTGAGAATTTATTTAAACATTGCAGGTATTTATTATTTATTTTGTATGTAGAAGTATGAATGGATATGTGGCATTGTGTGTGTTTAGAGGTCAGAGAACAGAGTAGGGTCTTGGTTCTCTTCCTCTGCCATGTGGGTCCTGGGAATTGAACTCAGGTCATCAGGCTAGGCAGCCATCTCTGTGATCCAATTTGTTGATAATTTCTTCTCTAGAGTCCTACAGCTTTTTGAAAACACAGAGGACATTGTGGTCCCATTGTCACAACTATGAAGCAATAAGCCAGGTATTTCTGCTTCCTCCCATCTACCTGTGACTTGGTAAACATGGATCCACCTTTTCCCCTTCCTCCCTCCATCCTGCCTTGAATGTAAGATATTTACAAGTATGCCCAGGCTGCTTCAAATGTGTTTGGAAGCTGGGGCAAATATTTGCAGTCCCTGGTCATCTGAACCATTTGTCACCCTACAGGAATGCCCACAGCACTTGACAGCCCAGCCGGAAGTCATCTCAGGGAAGAAATGATCCCTGGGCCTGTGGGAGCCTTCTGGTGACCACCCTGCCTGTAACAGAGTCTCACCTGAACAAGGGGAGGTGTTTCAGGAAGAGAGAGCAGATTAGAGTGTCCTGAAATGGAGGAAGGGAACAATGGCCCTTGCTTCCAACTGACACTGTGGAGTTTGACTGGCCATGAACCCTGGAGGGGAACTTAGAATGACTGAAGAAGGCTCTTGGTAGCACACCATGGGTCCTGGAACCAGGTAAGGACAATCCTGGGCCTGTCATGAGGGCTTGTCCCAGGAATGTTCAGAGGGAACTCTGTCCTTTTCTCAATGCAATGTTATCCCACAAGGCTCAGTTCAGAGGTTCTCGGATAAACAGCTTGCATACCCATGGGGCCGTCTTCTTTCCATAACCCTGCTCCATGGAAGCAAAATTCCCATCCCTGTTAGCAGACCCAGAAGCCTGAAGTCTCTTCCTCCCAGGGATGTTTTCCCAGAGCCTCTGATACTTCCTTTCTCTTTTCTTGCAAAGTCAGCTGCCATCTTGGCTCTTTAGACCACCCAGGTCCTTCCTCAGAGGTCCGATGTCTTTCTTCCCTTTCACCCTGGGTGGGCACTTTTCTAAGCAATTTAAGTATCAGTCATCTCAGAATGGCTAACTTCAATGCAGCTGATATTTTAAAGCATAGTTGTCAAGAGTTCCTAGTATCATATACATGGTTCAGGACTGATAACAGCCTACACAGTCCAGGTGCAGGTTAGAGACTGTGGGTGGGGGAGGGCTGTTGGCTCCAGACTATAGCCTTCGATGTC
Source organism: Rhynchomys soricoides (assembly GCA_019843965.1). Taxonomy (NCBI): domain Eukaryota; kingdom Metazoa; phylum Chordata; class Mammalia; order Rodentia; family Muridae; genus Rhynchomys; species Rhynchomys soricoides. The sequence continues at coordinate 1,674,630 of JADRCH010000802.1, forward strand.
TCTGGGATCCGACCACTACTTTCTTAGAATGACATTCCCAGCAACCTTCTCCTCATTTTAAATGTTGTTTCCTGTAAGATTTTTCATCACATCTGAATACTACATTGTCTCCCACTTTGTGATAGCATTACTCAGATCCAGTTCCATTTAAATCTACCACATACTAAAACATGGCACATGTTGTGGAAGATGCAGGCTTTGGGACCAGGCAGTGTGGACTTGGCTGTGGAAGGGGATGGCAGCTTGACTTTGGTGGAGCTGCTTCCTGTCTGTGAGCCTCAGAGCTGTTATCTGTGGAATGTGAATATTGAGAATACACAGATGACTCTGGAGGATTTGGTGAGCTAATGAGGGAGATGGAGATACTTGCAGACTATCTCTAACAAGATGTGCTGCACTCAGATATGCTTTATAACTGCAATCCTAATCACGTAGCTGTTGAGGGTCATGTACCATCTGCTACACAGTTCTTGCCTGGAAAAGCTCATGGGTGCATGTGGCTGTGTACCCCAGGACAGCACTGAACTCTTCCTGCATACCATAGGGGACCTTCCATGGAAGATGTCCCTTGGCTTCACCTGTTAGGCAGTGCAGGATGATTGACAGGTGTGAGGGAGTTGGGTTGGGAGAAACTGGTTGACCCATGAGGCTCCTTAGCTGTTAACCCACACAAGGGACCCACGTTGACTCTGAGGCCTGGTTGGCTATGATGTCATGGGTAGTGGGTGGTCTCTGGCCCTCCCCTGCTTGAGATGTACTTTTCCTATCCATTGCTGTTGCTCCTCTGAACATTAGACTCAGGTGTTCTATCACCTCCTCTGTGTCTCAGTGTGGTCCACAAACCCTTGCAGTTCAGCCTTCTCTAGGGCTGATGTTTTCTCATTTACCTGTCTTCTTCTCTGCTAGGTTCAGATTCTCACAGGGCTCTTGGAAGGCAGAAATGTGACTGATTTTTACCTATGTCCCCAGTGCTCAAGGCACAGTGTCTGTTGAGGGTGAGTGTTGATTATGTGGAATCACAGGGGCCTCCAAAGAGAGACACATTCATGCCCGTAATGTGATATGATAGGCTTTAACAGTTAATATGCCTCTAATCTATGTGCACCCTAAGTTCCTGGGGGTGGGGATGGGCAGTGAAGGAATGGAGCTAGGCTTTACCACCTGCTGAGAAAGGCAGAAAATGAGGCCTGTAGCTTGCAAAGGCCAAGTTATCATTGCAGGTGTAATGTATCCGAGACAGGCCACACTGTAGTGGCATGTTCCCTTTGCTGGTCTGGGAAGTTTATAAACAGATTTACAGGTTGTGAGTCCAGATGTTTTGGTCACTGAAATATGTCCAGAGCAATCATATTGGTCTTACACCAGCTTGTGTTTCATCACCTCACAGGGCCTCCTATAGCATTTGGGTCAGATCTATCCTATTTTGCAGATTTGAAAACTGAGCCTTACATAGGGGCTGCAGCATGCATGGGAGACATCCCAAGAAGACTAGGAGCTGATCATGGAGGCCAATGTGTACAGGGAGATGTCCCAGTAAGACCAGGGTCTGATTTAAAGCCCCCTTCCCTTCCTGGACCTGGAGACCCTCAAGTCAGCTTTCACATTTTCCTTCCTTCCTTCCTTCCTTCCTTCCTTCCTTCCTTCCTTTTTTTGGGCAAGATCTCACCATATGGAATCCATCTGTGCCTGCCTCCCTAGTGCAGGGATTGAAGGCCTGTGCCACTTTCCTCTGCCTGTGCTGTCTCGCCCATTCTAAAGTGTTTATCAGGCTTTCCAAGTGTTAAATGGAGGAGAGTGAGTAGCAGTTTGAATGGGAAACGGCTTTCCACAGCTCATGCGCTGAGCACTCAGGCTGGTGGCCCTGTTTTGGGAGTTTGTAAGACTTAGGTGGAGGAAGGGGGTCCCACAGAAGGGAGAGACATGCAAGTCTTGCTTCTGTCTATTCCCTGCTTCCTATTTGCTGAGATGGGAGGTGATGTGTCCCAACCAAGCACTCAGACTACAGTGAACCCTCCTGGCACCTTGCCGTCCCCGCCATGCTGGACTGTTCATGAGCGAAATGAAACACTTCTCTTAGTGCGTTTTCTTGGGATTGTAAGAAGCACCCCTTTCCTCACTTCACATGCTCCTCTTCGTACCTCCTTGTCCATTCCCAATACTCACTCCAGACTGGGCTGTGTTGCCAGCCCTCCTTTTGCTCCTGAGCAGATATCAGTCTGCCCAAGCAGTTCTTCTTAACTTCTTCTTGGTGGGCCACGGGGAGGACAGAAGTGAAGTAATCCTTCACTAATGGATCAGAGTATATGAATACTAAATGAGAAAAAGAAGGCCCACTCATGGTCACACAGCAGAGAACCAAGACTCACAGTAGTCACCTACCTCTTTCAAGCACCTGAGCATGCTTTCCAGTTTGGGTGGAGCCTGTATCCCAGGAAGGAGAGAATTAGGTTATCAGGAACCGTAGAAAAGAAACTCTGGAACAGAACAAGGAGAGCCCAAACATGGACTCAGGAGTCATGCATTCGAGTCCTGGCTATGACTCTTGTTGTGATACTGGTAAGACAATTGTTCTTCTCCAACCAAGAGTCAAGTGGGTGAGCAGCATTGGGCAAGTGATGGACAGTCTTCCCACTGGAGTGTTTATTGAGTGGGTAAACAGAATACTGACATCTCATTGGAACACAGAGACTTGGAACTCTTGGGAGCAGTGAGATACCAATCGAGAGGTGGCCAATGGATGTTACTGCTCTGAATTCTTGGTGAGTCTCAGGGTGCTGAGAGCAGCGTTCTGAAGAACATGTCTGCTGTTCAGGATCAGGCTGCTGATGTGAGTGACAGAAGTGAGTCTCAGAGGTGAGTCTGTACCCAAAGCAGGAAGGACATCCCCCACCAGCAACAGGGCTGTTGGTCTCAGGTGAGTCTATCTCCAAAGGATCTTGATGCCAGAAGTGAAGCTGCTCCGAAGAAAGGCCTAATGACTGAGGACTGGAAGTTGTGTTCCTGGCTATAGAGGCCCACGTGGACTGGCTAGTGTATGGAAATGAAAAGAAAAATGAAGGCAGCCTGCCAAACCTTGAGAGAAGGGAGGGGGAGGTGCCATGTTTCTTCTGGTCAGGCTGGGCGATGTCATCCCTCGCTGCCAGGTTGGTTGTAGGGAAGTGGGCACTTGCTGTCAGAAGGGCAAAACCAAACAGCTTTTGTGTTTGGAGATTTTTGAGCTTGTTTGGGCTTGTTGTATCCCAGGTACTACTGTGATCTTAGCCTGGAGCTTTCACCAGCTTTGGTCATCATTGGGTGCCCTCCTAGCTCAGCATCACTAATTTTCCTTCTCTAGGTCTCATGTGCACGTGCGTCTGTGTTTGTACATACTTGTGTGCACACCATAGGTCAGCAAGGGGAATCTTTTTCATTCAACTTCCACTGTATTTTTGAGCAGGCCTTTCACTGAATTTGGAGCTCACCAATTCAACTAGCTCCAAGGATCCTCCTTATCAAATCTTCCCCGGTGCTAGGATTATATGCACTTCTGGTTTTGTACATGGGTCCTGGGGTTCAAACTCAGGTTTTCTTACTCTTAAGGCAAGCCAAATGTGTAAGTACTGAACCACCTCTCCAACCTCCTGGTTTCATAATTGAACTATAAGCAGACAGCCTGAATGTTTTCCTCAGCTCAAAGCCCCAAGCTAGTGCCTCGTGCCGCCAGTTTTTAGATGTGATTACATTTATTTTTGACTTTCTTATTTGTCTCCACCATACTCCTCCATCACTGCCCAGCAGAACCTGAGCTCCTCAGCAGGGTGACTGGTGTCCTTCAGCTCCCTTTCCTGTCCCACATGGGAACCAGCCAGTTAAAGCATGGATTAGTTTCCTCGACAATGAAGAGCCACTGAATTTGCAGACAAAGCAGCCCCACACTTTTCTAGAATGACTCTTGTTTTCTAAACTCTCAGGGACACAAGGCTTGCAATGGGAAAGATTTGAAAACAACACAAGCATGACTGATAAAACAAAAATAACTGAGCTGGTTGTGGTGGCTCGCACCTGTTATCATACTTGAGAGGCAGACAGAAGGATTGCCACAGGCTGCTTGGACTGGTAAGCCATAGAATGAGACCCCATTTCAATGAACCAGTTAACCAGTCAAGCAATCAAAAGCTCAGCCTAGAGCGTTCCAGAAGAGTGTAGGCAAATACAATGCTACTGAATGTTTATCTCTGACTCTTGCCATCTTTCAGAGTCTCCAGTGCTAATACAGGATGGCTATGCCCATTGAGGAAGCTGTTATCATCTCTTCTGAGCCCCAGAAGTAGTTCAGGAGGGCATGTGACCGGATAGCATGTGAAGAATCCTTAATGGGTCAAGGATGCTAAGTAAACGGGACCCTGTCTATTCTTTAGTTACACTGTTTCTCAGGTAGGGTGTGGAAAAACCAAGAGAAGAGAGGTGATGTGGACCAGCAGACAGGTATCTGCTGAAAACACCAGAGTTCACTTTCAAAAATGAAAATCCACACATGTCCCTATCCTGTGACATGTTCACCTCTATTCTTATCTGGTCCTCAGTGCTCCGAACTAGTGAAGGTCAAATGTACTGCCCAGAGGGAGCATTTTAGGGGTAAAATGGAATATTGGGACAATCCCATTAGGGGTTGTGGGGTGCATGGTGAAGGGAGCTTCCCATCCATGGAGGGTTTCAAAGAGCAGAATTCCTGGGTGACAGGCAGCCACACTTACCAGTGAATTCTGGGTAGGAGAAATCTGGGTTGGGGGTGGTGGGAGAAAACTCCTGCTGGGAACCTGCTGTGAGTTAGTGTCTCTGCTCCATCCTGGAGATAGACATTCTCAATCCACTGAACATCATTTCTGCTGGGAAGCAGTGGTGAGCCCATTTCTGATATGAGGACCTTGAAGTGCAGGCTCTCCCCATTGCTTGAAGTCATAGAGTGAGAGCTAGGTTTTGAGTATGAATTCAGAGCTGTCACTTACACATGAGTGCACATGAGTACATGCTTCAGCCTGTTTCAGGAAGACTTCAGCCTGTCCCTATAAGAGCACTTCTGTGCAGTGCAGAACTGTTGCCTGGTTTGGCCTGAGTCCTCCTCATCCTGCGCTCTCTCAGGAATCCTGTGCCACTGTCTGCTGGGTAGGAGGAGCAGAGAACCTGACTTAGCTCCTCTGCTACTCCTTGCAGGCAACCCATTTGTTTATGAGAACCATAGGGTCAGAGGGCAGCTGAATCACCCCTGATTCTGCAGAGATGGAAACTGACAACCAGGAGGTGGCAGTAACAGCCAGGAACACATTCTGAGTCACAAAGAACCATCAGCTCAGTAAGTATCAGGTGCTAGTCAAAGCTTCAGTCTATCTGTCCATATCCTCAGGCCTTATCCCTGAGGTACCAACATCCAAGTTGTATGTAGGCTCTGTAACAGGACAAGGAGTTCTCTCTTTCATGATGGGTGAGTTTGGGCGGTCTCTTCACCCTTAGCAGCCACCCAAGTATTTTCTCGGTACACCTTTCAGGAAGTTTGGCAAATGGCTTCTTTCCAGCTGGTTCCTCCCCAGGCCCAGGGGTACAGCCACCTCCAGGGATTGGAGGAAAGTGCCATTCCCCAGGGCTCATTGAATAAGGTCTCTCTCTTTCCCTTAGCTGGTACTCTGTGTTTCAGCACTGATAGGCCTTTCTTTGAGGGACTCAGTCACCAGAGCTGTTTGTAAGTGACATGTTCAGACTGTCTGACCACGGTGCATATCCAGCCAGAGCTGGATGGTGAGGGGAGAGGGATCCTGGGTCCTGAGGATGAGTTGGGATGCAGAATCACAGATACAGATGGCTCCATAGTGGTCAAGTCAGTCTCCAGCTTACTGCCTACTTCAGCTTTGATAGAAGTGGGCTGACCTAGAGTACCCACACCCAGCTACCTTCTCTAGGTTTGGTTGGAGCTCCAAGGTTGGGAACAGGAGCAGGTCCCAGTACCCTGGGTGTCTGTGCCCTGACTCATCAACCAGGTCTGGACTCCAGCCACAGACTTCTTTAGGTGAGGGTGATCCGCCTCCTCCTTCTACCTTTTCACCCTATGCCCTGCTGGTGACCGGGTTTTATGGGACTATCTATCTTTCCCACAACTGCAGGCCACCCTTATCTCTGTGAAATTACACTAACCCACCCTGTTACAGGCAGGACACTCTGGCTCTGATCGTTTTATAGCCCCTTCACACTCTGCCAATACCTGCTCAGGAACTTGGCTTCCAAGGAGTTCCCTGTCTGCCCAGAAGCCAGGGGTAAGTGGGACACTGGCAGACCAGGCCTCCATGGGCTCTGAGGGAGCTAGAGAGTGGCCTGTGGGAATCAGCCAGAGTGATTTTTTCTCTCTCCTTTTAAAAGATGTATTTATTTTTATTTATATGAGTACACTGCAGCTGTCTTCAGACACACACCAGAAGAGAACATCCGATCCCGTTACAGATGATTGTGAGCCACCATGTGGTTGCTGGAAATTGAACTCAGGACCTCTGGAAAAGCAGTCACTGCTCTTAACCGCTGAGCCATCTCTCCAACCCGATTTTTTCTCTCTTATCTACTAGCCTATAATAGGCTTGGAAACAACACCAGATCTGCCAGGAAGACAGAAGGAAGGATTTCCTAGTCACTGCACAGTGGCATCCACCCATGTCTTCGTCAGCTTCCCACAGGCTCCTGTCTAGCCTAGAAGGTTGCTTGAATTTTGTATGAGGGCACAAATTCTACTTCCATGATCGTAGGACAGCATGATGTTCTTTCACCTCCCATAGCATTTTGGTGCCTGGATCGAGGCTCCCAGGCTGGAGAAAAGAGAGGCTGATTGCAATGTAATCCTCAGTCTGGCTCTTTAGCTCAGCAGATTTCTGCTCTAGGCCTACAGAGATCTCGCTCTGCCACTGTCTAGCTGTTCAGCCATGAGCAACTGGTTACTGTCTTTAAGCCTCAGCAAGAAGTTCTGGCTCTACCAGACTCCAACTTCTTACCACATCAGGGACCACTGTCCGGAGCTGTACTAGATGCTCTTGCAATGGCCTTTATACTTATGTCACATGACTTAGAAAGAAGACTTGGAAGAGAGAAATTGGTGGCTCCAATTGGTCCTGTGACAAGCAGACCTACTTTTACCTCTAATGGATTAGAATGTCAGGAATAGGTGGAAAAAGATCTATATACCACATTCTCTTTTTGCAGTTGTGACTTCAACTTCTGTGTGTACATTTGGGTGCAGGTGCACATGTGTATGCACACATGTGGAAGTCAGAGGAATTCATCTTGTTTTTGAGATGGGTTCTTTTACTGGCTTGGAACTTTCCAGATTGGTTAGACTGGCTGCCAGTACATCCCAAGGGTCCACTTGTTTTTACTTTCCTGGTGTGGGGATTACAAGCACACAGCACTGTTTCACATGGGCTCTGGGGATGGAATTCAGGTCTTCACCCTTGTGAGGCAAACCTTTTACCCACTGAGCTGTCTTCCTAACCTTCATTAAATCTTCTTGGAGGGGATCTTGCAGAAGGAGACCCTGATGGTCTGGCCTTCATGTGCTAGATGTATTTCTTCCCTTTAGTCAGTGGGAAGCTCAGATTCAGCTGTGTGACTTTCTTTGTGGCCATTGGCTGAGACTTGAGTCTATCTTTAAAACTTAGACTTAGACTCTATTTTTTAAAATTTCTCTTTGTAAAATTTATTATCTCGTGGTGCTAGGGATTGAACCCAGGACCTTGCCTATGCTAGGTAATCATTCTATCCCCTGAGCTACATCCCCAGTCAATTTTATTACCTTCTTGCTTGGTCCTATAGATCTTTGTTCTTAGTGTCTTACATATATCTCGGTACATTACCTCCAGTCTTCTGTGGAACAAAGGCATGGCAGGGATTACCTTTAATGTAAATGTATTAGGTTGAGAGCAAAGTCAATGCTATGCCATAGAGGGGACATACAATTTTGAGGGCCTCAGAGGCTGACAGACAGTTGAATTTCCAAGTGAATATGTGTGAATCTTGAACTGTACCTGAGCTGTAAGTTAGAGCTGAGGAGCCTTAAGACTTCTGTGGATGAAGGTGTTGCAGTGGCAAAGAGTGATCTCAAGGCTCCTGGACTTCCCGAGAGCATCTTCTATTTTTTTTGGGGAGTTTTGAAGCCAAAGAATCTGGAAAGCCACATGAAGGGTCTTCTGTGGAGTTCTTTCAGGCCTGTTGGTTACATCTTTGCTAGATGAGCTTTCCTGTGGGAAGGCCCAGGGTTCAGAAGCATCCCTGTGCTCAGAATATGACCCTTTAAGGACTCTGAGACCCTTCAGTTATGGGCTTCAGGAATGTTGAAGGCAATAGAGGTCCTAGGGTGCAAAGGAATGAGGTATAAGAGTCCTGGCTCCTCTTTCCTGTTGCTATGATTGAATAGTGTAATTGATAAGGACACTTATTTAGTACAGTTCTGAAGCCTAGGAGGCCCAAGGCTAAGGGGTCACAGCTATTGAAAATGATCATGCTGTTCAGAAGGGTAAGATAGTGAAAGGGAGCAAGTGGGAACACATTTTGTACCAAACTCAGTCTTGTGATGGCTAGTCCATGAACTCTCATGACAGGAATCTCATTCTCATGGTGGTTAGCTCATTCTCTCTATACTCTGCCCATTAATGAATAGCCTTCTCTTTTGATAGCTAGCCCACTTTCTTAGTGGATAGCCCACTTTCTCAATGGCTAGCCCATGCTCATGATGGCAATCCCATTCTTTTGATGTCTGGACCACTTCCAAGATAAAGCTATTCCACTCAGGAAGACAGAGCCCTCAAGACCTAGTCACCTCTGCTTACACTTTATGTAGGGGCTTGGGTTTACAACATATCTACTTGGTAGGGGGCACACTCACCTTTTTGCTTTCTGACACCCCAATTATCCCAGCTCATGTCTGGTTCTTTCTTTAGTACCCTCCCTCACATTTTTTTTCTCTTGAATCTTTAAAATGAACTTAGGGTCCACCCATGTTTAAAAAACTCCTCAGCCACAGTCCCTTGGTATTCTCTTTTCCAAGCACATACCTTTTAGAAGTGGCTTATATTACCTCATGAGCTGGTAATCAAGAGGTGAGATGGCCATCAGGAGGGTAGAGAAGTTATCAGGAGCATGGGCTAACCATCAGAAGATTGAGTTTGGCATTAAATGGATTCCCCAGAATGGTCCTATCCCTCATCCTGTCTGGCCTCCCTCGCCTCACTCCTGCTGGGATTCTTGTCACTTTGCCCCACAAACATCTCTCACTACAGTCATAATGTCCACTAGTTGTTAAATACACAGATACTTTCCAGAATTTTCTTCTATAATCAGCCGTCTCTTTATTTGACACCACTGTCCCAACTCGACTGTCCACTCTCTGGACCTTTTTTCTCTGTCCATTCACAGGTAGAGTGTAAAGACCATGAGACAGAAAGGAGCTCCTTACTCCATCTTCCACCCCAAGTCTGATCGAAAGCTCTTGCCAGGCTGAGAATCAAGAATTCCAGCACAATCAACTTGCTTTGAAGGCTGCTGACACAGACTGTGTTCTTTTGATGTAGATATTATCAGTGAGAATGTTAAACGAGCAGTAAGCCAGGCTTCAGGCCTGAGTGAGTATGACCCTGAGTACAGCTTTGTTCCTTTCTTAGATGTTTTCTAACAATCCCACAAGCAAGACTGCTAACTTTTGTGACAAGAAAATGTCCTAGCTTCTCCTACAACTCTCGTCATCTTATCAGCCATAATCCTGCCTGTGCACCATATGAAATCACCCTGTGATCTCATTCAGACTTCTTAACAACCCTTTAAAGATAACTTCAAACCTTAGCAAAATTCTCTGTGTGGTTATCATAATGCAATGGAACATGACTTTTTTGAGACACCCGTATCCACATGTCTCTCTTTTTATGAGCCCCAGTACTTAAATCTATGTTAACATCAAACAGTCAAACAAAACCTTTAATAAACTCCAACTCTGCTCTACATTTTTTTGTCCATCTTCCAGGTAAGTCAGGGTAGGAACTTGAGGTGTGTGTGTGTGTGTGTGCGCACACAGATTTGCACGTGCGTGCATGCACATTTGCATGTGCGTGTGCATGTGTATGTTTAGGTGTCATACCTCAGGTACCGTTTACCTTGTTTGAGACAGGGACTCTCACTGCTCTGGAGCTTGCCAAGTAGGAGAGGTTGACTGGCTAAGCCCTAGGGATCTTCCTGTCTCTGCCTCTCCCAGCTCTAGGATGTAACCATGCTCTGCTATTTATGTGTGCCCTGGGAATTAGGCAAGCTCTTTACCAACTGAGTTGTTTACTCAGCCTGTTTCCAGGCACTTCCTGTGAATCTTTTCTCCCAGGTTTGCAGGCAGAGGTAGCTCTTGGGATGAGGCATAAGTGAAATAGAATCTATATTGTCTTATTTATCTATCGGAAGACTGAGCCTTGTATGAGGAGACAGTGTAGCTGTCAAAGTACCTGCTATATGGGCATCACAGTCTGAACATAGATGCACCTTCATTAAAAAAAAAAAAAAAAAAAAGGCTGGGCATGGTCGTGGCATGTACCTAGCACCAGGAGGCAGGAGATGAAAGTCGCAGGGAGGGAGACAGGTGGATCTGCAGAGCTGTATAGTTTAACCAGCAGATGAGACAGAGGTTCAGTAAAAGGTATTTCAACCATGCACAAATGGGCAACACTAAGGGGATTCAGTGAGTTAAAACAAAGTGTATGAAATCAGGAGGAAAAAAGATCTTGGAGAGAGGTGAGAAGAATGGAGGAAGGGAACAGAGGATGGATTTGATCAAAACACATTATATACATACGTAAAATTTTCAAACAATTAAAAGAAAACCAAGGTAGAGAGGCATAAAAGATGTCACTTGGTGTCAATGTCTGGCCTTTACACACCCACGCACACACACTCACCACACACACGACACTCTCACATAGAGGCCACAAGCTACAGACAGAGCTGCTATCTACCTGTTTCTGAGTATAGTTTTCCTTTGTCTGAAGAACACTAGAAGTGAAGGGGAGAAACCAGTTCTACTGAAGCAGTGTGCATAGCCCCAATTCAGCTGCTCACACGGATCCAAACTTTAGGCGTCAGCAATACACCTGAGTTATTACCAACACTTTCCAGTTGACAAAATTATTTCTTACCCTTATGTTTTACAGGTAAAGCAATAAAAATTATTGTCAAGGATGTTATTCCAATTTTTAAGGACTAATAGAATGATGGTGTTTGATAGGGATTGGCAACAGAATGCCCTCCCCACCACAGGCAGGGCCTCTTCATTTATTACCTCTGGGGTTTATAGTTACCACAGCAATAAAACTCATATCCAACTAGCTGATTACCATTTTAGCCACTAATGGGATCTTTATTTTTTAAGCCTTAGAATACAATGTTGTCACCTCAACAGTAATTTTTAATGTTCTTAAACCTTACTTTGAAGGGCCAATAGTGCAGAATTCTCCAGATACATCAATGCTGCTTCAGCCACTGGATGTTTTTGTCTCTTACTTCAGGATCCAAATTTGTTGAAGGGGTTAGTGGGGTACATACTCATTACAGAGAAACTTAGGGAGCTGGCCTGAACTGGGGGATTGAGAGAAGTCAGAGAGACAAACAAAACTCTGGTTTTAATTGGATTGTTTGGTTTGCTGATGTTTAGTTAATCGAGTTCTTTATATATTTTGGATACTAGCCCTCTGTCAGATGTGGAGTTGGTGAGAATATTTTCCCATTCTGTAGGGTCCTATTGACAGTGTCTTTTGCTTTATAAGACCTTTTCTGTTTCATGAGATCCCATTTATTAGTTGTTGATTGTAGTGCCTGCAGTACTGGTGCTCTGTTCAGGAAGTTGTCTCCTGTACCATTGCATTCAACACTATTCCCCACTTTCTCTTCTATCACATTCAGTGTTTCTGGTTTTATGTTGAGGTCGTTGATCACTTAGACTTAAATTTTTTGCAGGGTGATATAGATCTATTTGCATTCTTCTACATGCTGACATTCAGTTAGACCAGGACCATTTTTATTTGTTGAAAATGTTTTCTTTTTTCTATTGACTATTTCTGGCTTCTTTACTGAAAATCAGGTGTCCATAGGTGTATGGACTTACAACTGGGTCTTTAATTAATTCCATTGATCAATGTCTTTTTTTTTAATGTCGGTACCTTGCTATTTTTATAGCTACCACTCCGTAGGACGCTTGAAATCAAGGATGGTTATATTTCTGGGTGTTCTTTTATTGTATAGAATTGTGTTTTTGTTTTTCCATATGAAAACTTCCATATGAAGTTGAGTATTATTATTTCAAGGTGTATAAAATATTGTGTTGGGATTTTAAAAATGGGGTATAGATCCAAACAGGGAATTCTCAGCAGAGGAATCTCAAATGGCTGAGAAACACTTAAAGAAATGTTCAACCTTCTTAGCAATTAGGGAATGACAAATCAAAACTACTTTGAGATTCCATCTTACATCTGTCAGAATGGATAAGATCAAAAACACAGTGACAGCTTATGCTAGTGAGAATGTGGAGCAAGGTGAACATTCCTTCACTGCTGGTGGGAGTGCAAACTTGTACAGTCATTTTGAAATAAACATGGCTCTTTCTCAGAAAATTGGGACTCAGTCTACCTCTAGACCCAGCCACACCACTCTGACATATACTCAAAGGATGCTCCAACCTATCACAAGGACACTGGTTCAGCTATGTTCATAGCAGCTTTGTCCATAATAGCCAGCAACTGAAAACAACCTAGATGTTCTTTAACCAAAGAATGGATAAAAAATTATGGTACATTTACACAATGCAGTATTACTCAGGGGTTAAAAATGACATCATGAAATTTGGATCCAGCAAATCGATGGAACTAGAGAAGAATTACCTGAGTGAGGTAACACAGAGACACACACACGGTATGCACTCACTTTTAAGTGGATATTAGGTATAAGGTAAAGGATAATAAGCATGCTACAATCCACAGACCCAAAGAGGCTAATTAACAAGGAAAGCTTAGGGAGAGGGATGCAAGGATCTTCCAGGGAAGCAGAAATAGAGTAGATTTTGAGGGTGGACTAGAGGGCAGGTAGGGATGGGAGCAGGAAGGAGCGGTGTCTGGGATGGAGGAATAGAATACTAGGAGAAACGACTGGGATTAGGGGGCATTTCAGGAGCGAGGTAGAAACCTAGTGCAATAGAAATTCCATGGAATCTATGAGGGTGACACTAGTGAAGACTCCTAGCAATGGGGGACAAGGAGCCTGAGTTGGTCATCCTCTGTAACCAGGCAAGGCCTCAAGTGGAGGGAGTAGGACACTAACCAGCCACAAAAGCTCTGACCTGAAGAATGTCCTGGAACCAGAGCCTAGTATAATTACAGAGAGACCAGAGAGACTTCATCCAGCAACTGTTGAGAGCAGATGCAGAGTCTCACAGCCAAATATTAGGCAGAGCTCAGGGAGTCCTGCGGGAGGAGGAGAAGAAAGGACTGGAGAAGTCAGAGGCATCAAGGACACCATAAGAATATGACCTGCAGAATCAACTGGGACACTCGCAGGGAGTGGGGGCTGCCTCCGAGTCCTTTGCCTGCCTTTGGGACCCTTTCTTCTCCTAATGGATTGCTTTGTAGAGCTTCAATGTGAGAATATATTCCTGGTCTTATTGTAACTTGTTATGCTTTATTTGGTTGATGTCTCTGGAAGGCCTGCTCTTTACTGAGGGATGCTGAAGGAGGTTGGATCTGGGAGAAAGGGGAGGTGGGGGAGGATAAACTGGAGAGAGGAGAGGCAGAGGTAACTGCAGCTTGGATGTAATATATAAGAGAAGAATAAATAAAAAGGAAAACAAGACAAAACAACAACAACCAAGACTCTGGAGCAGCTGAGGCCTTCAGGCTTTGGAACCACCTGAAAGTCCTTATCATTGCAGGTGTTCAGGGAAAATTCCCTGACTGTTCTAAGCTTTTTATTTCTTCCAAAACCAATGGGAAACACTTCCATTTGCTGGGGTGAGGATTCAAAATGAGGGCGTTTACAACATGTGTGGGCAAACATATTGTGCAGAGGTGCTTGGTGCGTGAATGGTTGATGCTGTTTGTTGATGGCATTGCCACAAACTCTGACTTTTCTTTCACAGAAATTGTGTATATGTTCATGCATGTGAGAACAGCTACAGCGGTGCTGTGGTATGTGTGTGGTGATGCCACCCCTGGGGAGGTGATCTTGGGTTCTATAAGAAAGGAAGCTGAGCAAGCCATGGAGAACAAGCCAGTAAACAGCATCTTCCATGGGCTCTGCTTCTATTCCTGCCTTGAGTTTCTTTTCTTTTTTTTAAAATTTATTTTACTACTTTATTTACATTTCAAATGTTTCCCCCTTTCCAAATCTCCCCTTTGGAACCTCCCTATTCCCTCCCCTGCCTCCACTGGGGTATTCTCCCACCCACCCACCCATCCACTCTCGTCTTCCCTCCTTGGCATTCTGCTATACTGGGGGATCTAATACCCTCAGGCCCAAGGGCCTCTCCTCCCCATGATGTCTAACAAGACCCTCCTCTGCTGCATATGTGGCCAGCACCATGGGTCACTTCTTGTGTATTCTTTGGTTGGTGGATCAGTCTCCAGGAGTATCAGGGGGTCAGGCCAGTTGCCACTGTTGCTGCCTTTCTGGGGCTGCAAACTCCCTCAGCTCCTTCAGCCCCTTCTCCAAGTCCTCCATCTGGGACCTCCCACTCTGCCCTACGGTTGCTGTGAAGTGACTCTTGGGTATTTCGAACTCTTGGGCTAATGACCACTTAACAGTGAGTACATACCATGTTCATTCTTTTGTGGCTGCGATACCTCGCTCAGAGTGATATTTTCAAGATCCATCCATTTGTCTGCAAATTTAATGAAGTCATTGTTTTTAATTACTGAGTAGTATTCCATTGTGTAAATGTACCACATTTTCTATATCCATTCCTCTGTGGAGGGACATCTGGGTTGATTCCAGCTTCTGGCTATTGTAAATATGGCTGCTACGAATATAGAGGAACATGTGTCTTTATTACATGTTGGAGCATCTTCTGGGTATATGCCCAGGAGTGGAATAGCTGGGTCCTCAGGTAGTATAATGTTCATTTTTCTGAGGATCCACCAAACTGATTTCCAGAGAGGTTATATCAACTTGCATTCCCACCAGCAATGGAGAAGTGTTCCTCTTTTGCCACATCCTCGCCAACATCTGCTGTCACCTGAGTTTTTGATCTTAGCCATTCTGACTGGTGTGAGGTAGAATCTCAGGGTTGTTTTGATTTGCATTTCCC
>JADRCH010000802.1:1693164-1729353 GCA_019843965.1 Rhynchomys soricoides
GGGGAATTGAGACCATTGATATTAAGAGATTTTAAAGAATAGTGATTGCTGTTTCCTGTTATTTTCGATGTTGTTCTTATGTTTGTGCGGCTATCTTCCTTTGAGTTTGTTGAAAGATTACTTTCTTGCTTTTTCTTGGGTGTAGTTTCCCTCCCTGAGTTGGCGTTTTCCATGTATTATTCTTTGTAGGGCTGGGTTTGTGGAAACATACTGTGTAAATTTGGATTTGTCATTGAATATTTTGTTTTCACCATCTATGATTATTGAGAGTTTTGCTGGGTATAGCAGCCTGGGCTGGCATTTGTGTTCTTTTAGAGTCCGTCTGAGATCTGCCCAGGATCTTCTAGCTATCATAGTCTCTGGTGAGAAGTCTGGTGTAATTCTGATAGGTCTGCCTTTCTATGTTACTTGCCATTTTTCCCTTACTACTTTTAATATTCTTTCCTTGTTCTGTGTATTTGGTGTTTTGACTATAATGTGATGGGAGGAATTCCTTTTCTCGTCCAGTCTGTTTGGTGTTCTGTAGGCTTCTTGTAGATTTATGTTCATCTCTTTCTTCAGGTTAGGGAAGTTTTCTTCTATAATTTTGTTGAAGGTATTTACTGGTCCTTTAAGTTGGGAATCTTCACTCTCTTCTATACCTATTATCCTCAGGTTCTGTCTTCTCATTGTATCCTGGATATCTTGGATGTTTTGGGTTCAGAGCTTTTTGGATTTTGTGTTTTCTTCGACTGTTGTGTCCATGTTTTCTATGGTATCTTCCGCACCTGAGATTCTCTCTTCCATCTCTTGTATTCTGTTGGTGATGCTTGCATCTATGACTCTTGATTTCTTTCCTATGTTCTACTCCAGGATTGTCTACCTTTGTGATTTCTTTACTGTTCTTATTTCCAGTTTTAATTCCTGAATGGTTTTGTTCATTTGTTTGATTGTGTTTTCCTGTAATTCTTGAAGGGATTTCTGCGTGTCCTCTTTAAGGGTTTCCAGTTGTTTACCTGTGTTCGCTTGTATTTCTTTAAAGGTGTTATTTATTTCCTTCTTAAAATCTTCTATCATCCTCTTGATATGTGATTTTATGTCTGAGTCTTCCTGTTCTGGTGTGTTGGGGTATCCAGGGCTGGCTGTGGTGGGAGAGCTGTGTTCTGATGAAGCCAAGTAGTCTTGTTTTCTGTTCCTTGTGTTCTTGCCCTTGCCTTTCGCCATCTGGTTATCTCTGTTTTTAGCTGGTCTTATTCTCTCTGACTGTGGCTTGTCTTTCCTGCAAGCCTAGGTATCAATACTCCTTGAAGACCAGTTGTCTCTGAGTGGAATTTGGGTTTGGAGAATTGTGGTGCAGGGTCAGCTCTGGGGTGCAGACAGAAACAGGAAGGATCTAATCCCCAGCTGACCCCTGTTTCCTGTGTTGTGATGTCTCTGCTAGGGTCCTTCTTGGTCCATTGAATTTGAAAAGAAGTGGTGGTCTTGCCTGTGCTTAAAGGTGTGTTGGCCCTCCTGCTTTACCAGCTCTCTCGACACTATTTGAGTATGGAGCCCTGTGTCACAGGATCTGCTCTCCAGCTACTGAAAGAAACCAGATCCTTGTTCCTCAGTCCCTGTGACCTGGGAATTCCAGGTGGGACCCTCTGACCAGTCAGTCTTGTCCCCACTCCCAGGTGGCTAGCTTTCTCCCAGTGCTATTTGGTTATGGAGCCCTGGTGGCCCAGGCAGAGGACTCCTGCCACCATCATCATCATGATATGTGATTTTAAATCTGCATCTTGCTTTTCTGGTTTGTTGGGGTATCCAGGGCTCACTGTGGTGGGAGAACTGGGTTCTGATGATGCCAAGTTGCCTTGGTTTCTGTTTATTATGTTCTTGCCCTTGCCTTTCACCATCTTGTTATCTCTGGTGTTATTTGGTCTTGCTCTCTCTGACTGGCTTTTTCTCTCCTGCAAGCCTCTGCATCAGTACTCCTTGGAGACCAGCTCTCTCTAAGAAGAATTGGTTTTGGAGAGCTGTGGTACAGGGTCAATTCTGGGGTGCAGATAGAAACCAGAAGGATTCTGTCTCCAGCTGTTCCTTAGTTCCTGTGTCCTGATGTCTGCAAGGGTCCCTCTTGATCCAGGAATTTGAACAGAAGTGGTTGCCTTGCCTATGCTTAAAGGTGTGTTGGCACTCCTTGGAGACCAGCTCTCTCCTGGCTCTATTTGAATATGGAGCCCTGTGCACAGGGTCAGCTCCCTGGCCACAGAAGGAAACCAGAAGGCCACTACTCTGTCCCTATATCCTGAGGTTTCCGGGTGGGTCTCTCTGAGCAGATGTGCTGGTCTTACCCCCCTCATAGGCTTGTCCACACTACTGGGAGGTTAGCTTTCTCCTGGTGCTATTTGGGTACAGCGCTCTGTGGCCCAGGCTGAGGTCTCCAGCCACAGATGGAAACCTGAAGGCATTCTTCCCTTTGAATCCTTCTACTTTCACCGATCAAGTCCTACGATAGTGATTACTAGCAAGTTTTCACAACCTCTTCCTTGGGAATACTATTTCTGCTAAGAGCAAATGTATTTCACTGTCCTGCTGTGTGTTTATTAACCTGAAGGCAATGGAGGCAGTTCAGGGTAGACATTAAGTATCAGAGAGTAGATACCAGCTAGGAAAGCTCTTTTCAGGGTCTTAAAGTGAAGGGATACCCCTTCCTTCTATAAAGGGGAAGGGAGGATCCTATGGTCTAATACATTCAGAGGAATATGGGGTTCAATATTCTCAAGCTACTTCATCTAAGTGTTCCTTTTGTGGGTCTTAGGGTAGCACTGATTTTCTCTGAGGTCTGTATTATCAGAAAGGACTGAGGCTATGTGTTCAAGGTCCTCTGTATTATTTACAATTAATGACTACAATTAGATTTGAGGCCTGATTTTCAGCATGTTCTTCTGCAAATAGTGAGGGTACCCTCAGATAAACACAGGTGGCGAGTACCTCTGTTGTGGGCTGGTAGTTGGCTCTGGGTCTAACAATTTGTTGCTTTCAAAGTTTTTCAAGTGGTTAAGAAAAGCTAGTCTACCCCACAGCAAACTAGACTGGTCCAGTGTTACCACCATTAATATTCTAAATCTCACTGTCTGTATCTTATTCTGTTCACCCATGCGATTGCTACTGAATTGTAGGCATTTTTTATAGTTTTGAAATTTCATCCTTTAGGATTAAGATTACTTAGTAGGACCACTTGTGGTATCCAGTGTCCTAGTCTGTGCCCCAGCAAAGGCTAATTTTTTTTTTTTTTTTTTGAGAATGTCATTCCAGAGAGACAGAGTGAGAATTGATCAGCATCAACATGGAGGATGGGAAGCCAGCACAGAGATGTGTTATCCTTCCCCTGTGCACCCGACTGTCTCTAGGAGACTGGTTTATTCAGTCCTCAGGGAACTTCTAGAGTCTTCTGGATTATATTTCAGAATCAGCTTTATACAGAAAGAAAGAAGTAGCTGTTTGCTAGCTTCCATTCCCCACTACTCAGAACTGTCCTGTTTTCCAGTTGATATGCTAATGGGTGCTAAATGGGTTATCCGATGATTCCTTATTAAAGACTCTACTATGGACTCTCATTTCCTGTTCCCAAGGCCCTGGGTTGCACATTCACAAAACCAGCTAAAACTGGAGTAACTTTTTTTTTCTTTTCACTTTTTAGAAAGAATTTACCTTTTTGTTTGTTTTAATTGTTGAAAAAAAATCAACTTCATATATTTTAATCCTGTTTTTCCCCTCCTTCAACTCCTTAAATCTCCTACTTTCCTACTTCCCCAACTTTATAGTCTTTTCTCTCTCTTAAAAAATCAACAAGAAACCAAAAAACCAAGAAATAGAGTCCCCCACAAAACCACAAAACCAAAAATCAAAACCAGCAAAATAAAACAAAAGCCAAAGCAAAGCAAAAGGAAGCAAAAAGTACTCCTGGGCATGGGGCCTGCCCTGGAGTGTGTTTGATAGACCAAGTGAGACTCCATTGGAGAAAACTTTTTTTGCCAGAGGGTCTCAGTTAAAGATTGCTTTTTGGTTGAGGAGTAGGGCCTTGTGTCCACTTCTCCTTTCAGTTCTGGGACCTTGTTTGGTTTGAACCTGTTGCAGTTCTTATGCATGCTGCCACAGTCTCTGTGAGCTCATATGGGCATCACTCTTGTTGTATCTGGAAGAAACAGTTTCCTTGGAGTCATCCATTCCATCTTGTAGTAGGAATATTAATAAATCCTATTGTGGGGTTACTTTCTGCCTTAGACCATTTATGTTCTCAGATGAAAGACACACACACACACACACACACACACACACACACACACAGAGAGAGACTTTATATTTTAATATGCCTTAAGCAATATAATAACTGGACAATTGCCTAACCTTCATGCTGTTAGAATCTATTCTCCCACCCATAACTCCTGGTTACTTCTTACTAATTTCTATGTTCCATCTTGGCTGCTCTTAACTCCAATTAGTCAGCCCTCTGGGCCATGTTTTCTTGGCCCAGAGTCCAGGGTGCTCTCCTTGCTTCTCTATCCCATGGTGGCTCTTGTCTCTGACCTGCACACTCCTAAGACATGACCCTCCCCTCCCCCTTCCTCCTCCCCCTCTTCCTTCTTATGTTCTCAAGCCTAGGAAACCTAAAACCAGCCTCTCTTTCTTTTCCCCAACTATTGGCTGCTGGCATCTTTACCAATCAGGATTAACTGGGGGCAGGTTCCCAGAAGCTATGTGCAGACCCCCTCGTGCAGTTTTAGGGACCCAAATTAGCATTGGAATAAAAGCAGCTACACCTTCTGTCTCTTACAATCTTTCCATTTCCTCTTCCACATAGATCCTTGAACCATGAGGGGAGGGGTTTGAGAAAGACATTTTATTTAGGGCTGAGTGTTTGCTCCAAAGTCTTGCTCTCTGCACACTGTTCAGTTGTGGGTTTCTGTTAATTCAAACTTTGCTCTTGCATCAGTGGCTAAAACAGATTCAAGGTTTATAATATCTGAAATGATGTCTGATATACTTTGCCTGGAACAAAATAAGAATACAATTTAAAAGGCAGTTATGAGTTTGTTATCCCCGGTTAGTTGCATTCAATAAATAATGAATGAATGAAAGGAAAGTACAGAGCTGGCGTTTCAAAAGTGGGTCTCATGCATATTTGAATAGTTTAGCTTACATACTAATAGACTGGGAGGGTAGGGCTTCTGGGTGGTCTCTAGTCACATTGTACAAAGGTTTGAGCTGTACCAACAAGACTCCTCTTAAGAAGAGATTTTGGCCTACAGCTTCTGAAGACTTCCCAGTAAGGAGAACATCAAAGTAGGAGGGCAGTCCTCAGAGAAGTGTTTCAGTAGCCAAGGTTACTGGCTATGGTCGTGTGCTCTGAGCCTCTACGGCCCAGGTGGAATCCAGATTCTCTCTTATGATATATAGGATATTTGCTTCCATGAGGATGGAATAGACATACTGTTTCCTGATAACTACAAATGGATGAACTAAACACGAGACTATGAGGAGTAGGGAGAAAGCAGACTGAGGAGGGGCTCTGGGATCTGAGGAATGATGTAGTCCTGAGTCCCTTGGAAATGCCACCTAGATTCCTATGTCCCATGCAGTATGCTTCTGGAGTGAAGGGAAAGCCCAGTCTTTTCAGGTAAAGAGCAAGGATGATTCCTTGCCAGAGGACCCACTTAAAGGGATGGACAAAGAAAGTTCTCCAATCAGTTTTTTAAAAAAATTTGTTATTTTGTACGCACTCTGTGTGTGTGTGTGTGTGTGTGTGTGTGAGTGGATTTGTGTGTGCATGTGTGTGTGGTATGTGTGTGTACTTGCACATCCTGATGTTATATGAGGACATTGGGTGTGATACTCTGTTGCCCTCTACCTTGAAGCAGGGATTCTCACTAAAACTGAAGCTCACAGTTTTGATTTGGTGTTGGTCAGTATGCTCTGGTGATTCACTTGTTTCAGACCTCAAAGCTGAGGTTAAAGGAACATGTGGCTATGCCTGGCTTCCATGTAGGTATTTGGGATTCAAACTGAGGTCTTTGTGCTGTATTTCAAACACTCTCTATCCCTGGACATGGAGGGAATGGTTGTGTGTAAAAGGGTGATGTGAGGGAATATTTATGGCTGCTCTGGACCCTGACTATCTGTATCAATGTATCTTGGCTATGACACTATGCTTTGGCTTTATAAGATGTTACCATTGGGGAATTCATTACACAAAGGATTTTTGGGAGCTCAGTATCCCTCAGACAATGTCTCTTGTATCTTAGATTGGTCTTGCTTCAAGTCTCAAGTTCTCAGATTATAAGTGGTTACCAACATGTCTGGTGTTTATATACTGCAGGGTATCAAACCCAGAGCTTCATGCATGCCAGGCAAGTACTTCACTAATTAAGCTACATCCCCAGTGTCCACATGACATCTTAAACTGCTTTCTTATTATCTTAGTATAATGTATGTAGAAAAAGACCTCAAACAAGTCAGTCAAGGCTTATTTCTCAGCCTTAGGTTTACCATACGTGAAGTAGGGACAGTACAAGGATTCATCCAAAGAAAACAAGTTAGGTAAGGAAGGAGAAAAAAGACAACAACAGAGTGACATGTGACATGTGATGAGCTAATTAATCTTTATTAGTTTGAGGAACCCTATAGCCAGCTAGGAAGAAGAACCTCAGTTGAAGAATTGAGTGGTACAGGTTGGCCTGTACCACTGTGGTCATCACCATCCCCCTGCACATATAGACCTGGGCTGTATGAGAAAAGTAGCTGAGCTGGGTGAGCTGGACAGAAGCTAGCAGGTAGCTGTCCTCCATGGTCCCTGCCTTTGTTCCTGTTTGAGTTCCTGTCCAGACTTCTCTCAGTGATGGATTGTTAGCTGGAATCTTGAGCTGAAACAAACACTTTCCTCATGCTCCAACTTTGACTTTGGTTGTTTATCACAGCAACAGAGAGCAATCTAGAACATGAGGTAATTGTTCTCTGTATCTAACTCTTGCTACTGTCACTAAAAAAGGTTCATTCACTGGGTGGCATATTCAGCTTGCAACACCTTTCTCACTTGACCTAACAGCCCTGGGAGGCAGGTGCTCTCAGAATGGCTGTTCACAGAATAGAAGCTGAACCTAGCTGGTCGTCCAAGGCCACACTACTAACAAGAGGCGTGTGTGTGAGATTTGAACTCAGGTCAGCTCTAGAAGCATGTTGTTACCTTGTCCAGATTTGTTTCTTCCTCTAATAGGGAGTTACTTTTCTCTTCTTTTCCCATGCAGTTTCGGCCGAGGTTGATAGAGTAGCCTTTGACTCTGAGTAATCAGTCCTCATGTTCCAGTTCTCCAGCACTAACTGTCCATACCTAAAAAGCACAGTGGGCAGTGACAGCTTGAAAGAGAATAAGATAATCAGGCAGCTGGAAGGGTGTTGTGGGGTTGTGGGGCTGGGGTTGAGGGGGTAAGGGTGAGGAGGAGTGAGCCTATGGCAAAACCAGGAAGGTAAAGAAGAGAAAGAAAGTGGTTTAGGCAAGGAAAATCCCTAGACTTCACCAAAGCATAATGAAGACAGAGAACGTTGAGACAGGCGTTTCATAGCTCACTGATCCTCTGATTCTGGGGAGTGCCCTGACCTCTGCACTGAGATTTCACTGAGGAAATGGGGGTAGTACGGACATCTCTGGAGACTAGAGGATCCTACTGTAACAACAGTATGCTGCTGCTGGTACACAGTAGGGGCTTGATAAATCTCAGTGCTCTCCACATTTGTGGCTCATTTGGAAGCCTGGAAAGCCTAGGGCAGGGCAACTTTATTACCTTGGAATGGGTTACTTTTTGCCCTTGAATAAAGCCCATTTGTCCATAGGTGGCGTTAAGGGTTTTACTGTCAGGAGAGCAAGCCTAGTTACTCTGAAGGCATCTTTCTCAAGCAGAAATTCTGTCAGAGAATCCAGCTGTGTGGCCCAGGAAGGCCTAACAGCAGCAGTGATAAAGCAGGCAGGCGCCTGGCACACTTAGCATGAATAGCAGGCCACTTTATCAGTGAAACACTCAGCAGGGCTTCACTAATTAAAACCGCCCCAAAGTAAGCAGTTATTGATTTGCAAGGAAAGATTAAAGAGGCACTCTGTCCAGCCATGCTGAACCATGAGTCAGACTGTAGTCCTTGGGTTTATGATGGCTTTATTCTCAGGTGTTGGGGGAAGTGGTGATGTGGTAGTGGGGTGTTTTGAGAGGCCCAGGAATCCTCCACCTCCTGGATGAGAGGATAGAAAGAAGAAGGTGACATAAAACCAGCTATACTGATAGAGGACTTGTTCAAATTAAAGCAGAAGGAGGCACCCAAAAGGACAGATATTGGTTATCATGGAAAGGCAGGGAGGTGCTTTTACTCTGATTGGACACACAAACAGTGTTTGCCATGTGGTAGCCTTTGCCTGTACATTGTGGAAGACCATGGCCAAGGGCACACAGGCTCAAACAATACTGGTGACTATCAAGGATAGAGCTGGGCATTGAGAATCAAGTCTAGGCCTGGATGTAAGTGTCTGAGTGTCTCCTGGGGTCCAGATTTGGGCAGTTTTAGTCTGCTATCCTTCCCTGCAGAAGTGGGGTTATGTCCCAGGGAGTATGGTTTCTGAGAGAGGAATGGGCTATAGATACTTGCTTGCTTTTCTCTTTTCCAGCTTTCCATTGGCCTTCAGGGATCAGGGCCTAGCAAGGTCCTGAGGGTGAAGATGGGATCATTGATGACATGTGCAGTCATAGGACCTGCTGTGTGTGTATGTGTGTGTGTGCGCGCGCGCGTTCGCGCACGCACGTGCGCGGGCACGTGTGTTGTCTGTCTTTCTTAGGGATGCCAAGGATTCTCCTAGGCCATGACTGGATGCTTCAATTTCCATGAGAGTTTATTGTGATAGAGTTGGTGGTGCACAATATCTTTTAGATTCAGCTGAGTGATGTGTGTGGCTGTGGACACCTGCATCTCATCCAAAGCTTGTGGAATGAAGATATCATATGACTCAAATGAATGCTCTATTAAGCCAAGGCTCGGTGGTGTGGGGAACAGGTGTTTGGGATGGTGCATGTGGACACTGTGAGGGCTTAGAGGCTGCTGCACTCAAGGTTCCTCAGCGTGACATCTTGTTTGTGGGCTCCCAGGGTCTGGTCAGCTTGCCTCCTCTGGGTTATGACAATGCCACCTTATACAGAGATCCTTCCTCCAGAGCCTCATTCCAGGCAGATGTTTTTATCTAGCAGCCATAAAGTGGGACCAAGGAAGTATTTACAATCTTGACTATAAAGTAATATCAGCAAAGGCTATATAATTGGGTTCAGGCAGAGGTGAGCCAGAAGTTCAGAAGTTCAAGACCTCCAGGCATTTCCTGGGTGGCTGACAACTCTCTCAGTGTTGAGATGTGCAGGTACCCAGCCCTGTAGGGTTTCTGCAGCTGCAGATGGAAGCTGTTGATACATGCAGTAGGGCCTGGTGAGCCTCTGTGGGCTCAAATGGTACCCCTAAGCAGGGCTCTGGGTTGGAATGCACCTGCCAAAGACCTTACCTCAATGCTACGTGGGCAGTATGGTATCTGTCCATGTTTTGGGTATATAAAGAGAAAGGAAGGAATGATTAAAGACTCTTCTGAAGGTGATGGAGGTAGCTTGTGGGTTAAAGCACTTGCCATACAAACTTGACAACCTGAGTTCAATCACTGTGAATGGAGAGAGTTAGCTCCTGAAAGTTGTTCTCTGATCTCCGTGTGTATATTATAGCTCTCACATGCATGATCTCTCTGTCTCTGTCTGTCTGTCTGTCTCTTTCACACACACACACACACACACACACACACACACACACACACACAGACACAGACACCATGCATACCCAATGATAATAAATAAAATTAAAATAAAAAAGAATCATCTGAGTTCTCTATCCTGTAGGTCCCAAAAGCCCACTTTTTTCTTTTTCTTTTTCTTTTTTTTTTTTTGGTCCTTAATCTTCACTGTCTGTCTGACCTTGGGCAAGTCCCTCTAGCTCTCTAAGTTCTTATCCCCATTCATGGAGAGGATACCATTTCTGGAATTAAATTCATTTTCTGACAGAAAAATAAAGCAGCTTAGTGGCCTTCCTTTCTCATCCTCACTTACAGGGCCTGCCACTTTGCAGTTTCCATGAGCTATCTGAACTGAGTGATCTTAGAATTAGTCTAGCAAGTGTGGGTTAGAGGCTAAAGAACTGGTCTCTAGATCTAGTCGTATAGTTCTGAGCTCTTTGACAAGAGACATGTTGCTCAACTTTTTTGAGCTTCATCTAGCTCCACAACAGGATTAGGTATCTGCACTAATTTTGAAATACGATGAATAAATACCTGAGATTAGCAACTTAAGAGCAAAAGGATTTATCTTGGTTCACAGCTTCAGTATGTCTTGCAGGGAAGGCCTCTGGAACAGCTTGACTCATGGCAGTGTGTGTGGATAGCAGAGGCTGTTCACAGTGCTTATGAGCCACAAATCAGAGAGAGAGGTACCTTCAAAAGCCCGCTCCCAGTGACCTATTTCTGCTAGCTAGGCTGTACCTTCTAAAGTTTCCAGAACCTTCCAAAACAACATCAGCAGGAGGGGATAAGGGACTGAAGATCAAAGTTGTGGAGGACCAGATTATGCTACTTTGTGGGAAGCAGTGAAGACACCCTGTCTCAAACAAGATGGAAGGTGGGGGCTAAGACTGAAGGTTGCCCTTTGATCTCCATAGATGTCCTGTGAGTATGCTCACATTCACAATCACATAGATGAGCATTCATACATACAATAATCAGGCAATCAGCCTCAAAGATGGAATTCATTTTTAAAATAAAGATAGGTACTAAATAATATCTTCGTCTGAATTAAAGACGACTTTTTCTTTCACCGATTATAATCCAGTTCTGTGAAATATCTATACAAGAAAACGATGCTTTGAAGATCAGCAGCCTTGTCCCATCCCACTTTTCCATCTCACAGAGAACAGTAGTGTTGTAGGGTCAGGAAGAAGAGGTTGAAGTTTTGTAGGAGTGGCTAACTGGGGTATCCAACTTTTGACGTTTTGATGCAGTATTAATGTGTGAACGTGTTGGCTTGTACTCAGGGCTATTGTAGGAGACATTCAGTCTGTGTGCTGTGTGCTTGGACCTTGTTTCAAAATGACAGCAACAACAACAGAACTCCAAAGCAGCTCCTCAATCAGGTTCATGATACACTTGGCAGTTTCACACTGAGGATAAGCAATGAAAGGCACACATTCTGGATGGGAGCTCTGAAGTTCAGGGAATGATGAGCAGAGAGCACAACAAACACTTTGCTAGAACACATCCATCTAAGCACAGTAGCTATGACAACAACGGTACTTACCGGGTATCAGAAATGCCAGGTGGCTCTGGTCCTAGCTTCCTGCCAGCACTCAGAGAACACCAGCCCCCTCCTGTTGGAGGAAGGTGTTCCATTGCTTTGTGTGCAGTGTTCACATATGTAGACAGCAGTTTTGAAAGTAGCCCTGACTTAAAGTTGTTAGTTGGGGAAACTGAGGCTGAGCTAAGCCATGTGTAACATTGTCAAGGACTGTAAGATCTTATTTAGCTTAACCAGGGAGCTCTTAAAGTAAAAACAAATGCATGCTCTTTGAACAAGTTATAATAGCCACATGTCAGAGCTTTTGTATGGTTGAGGTGTCATCCTGAGACCTGGCCCTTAGCCTCCTCAGGGCTGGCTTCTATCTGTCCCTTAGGACTCAACCCTAAGCCTTGACTCTGCAGAGGCTTTTCCTGGTCCTCCTGGCTTCCCTGGACCATCTCCTGTCACTAACTGTTGTGTCTGAAGGTGAAGTGTCTCCCACAGGCTCACATATATGAACACTTGGTCCCTAATTGGTGATGCCATTTGGGAAGGCTATGGAATCTTTACTAGGCAGAGCCCCAGTAGAGGAAGTGAATCACCAGGTTTTATTGTAGAGGAGGTAAGTCACCAGGTTTTACAGCCCAGTCCCATTCCTGTTTACTCTCTGCTTCCTGACTGCAGACACCATGTGACCAGCTTTCTTTTGCCCCTTTCAGCAGGCCCTCCTTGCTGTGGTGGACTAGTCTTCGAGGCGAGATAAACCCTTCTTCCCTTAAGTCACTGCTTATATATTTTTCACAGCAATGAGAAGAGTAATTCACACAACAACTCATCACACCATGTCAAACTTTCTCAGCTCT
The DNA here is from genome assembly GCA_019843965.1 of Rhynchomys soricoides. Lineage (NCBI taxonomy): Eukaryota > Metazoa > Chordata > Mammalia > Rodentia > Muridae > Rhynchomys > Rhynchomys soricoides. The sequence goes on from JADRCH010000802.1 coordinate 1,705,376, forward strand.
CCAGAGGGAGGAGTCTCTTTTAGCTGTGGTTTTCCAATGTCTTCTACCCATGAAAATATGGGCATTACAGTGGTACTCTGAGTTACTTACCTTCCACTCTTTATTTAGGTTAGATAGATATGCTTGGAATGCACAGCCAATGTATAGTCAACCAATGTTAACTGATCATCTGCTTGACTCAGAGGGCCTGTCCCACCCCAGCTGTTGGGGAGTTCTCTGTTTCCTTGGTGTTTGCTGAACTTCTTTCTACACAATCCATCCTTCCTATTTGATATCTTCAGAAAAGTCTCTACCTATCACCTTTGGAAGTAAGCCTCATATATCCTTCAGGTGGTGACCTCTGTCTTGACTTGTTACAGATTCTTTTTAGCCTTTATTTCCTGTTTCTTCAGGTCATCTCAAGCTAGACGTACAAATGGGGTCTTCCCCCTGTCTTTTAAAGGTGACCCCAGCTAGGTGGCTGGTCTCTGCTGGGGAAAGCCCCCACCCTAAGATCATGTAGGGCTTTGGAACAGGATTCCATTCAGTCAGTCCAGCCTCAGCCCAAGGGGACATTACTATGATCAGATCCACATTTTCCCAGATTTGCCAAGTGTTCGTAAACTCTTGCTGGGAGGATAGATTCAGTGGTCACAGTCAGGGGCACCTAGGTGTCACTGAGTTAAAATCTCCCAAGGAGCCTGCTTTCTGTCCTGTGGACCTTCACAGAACCTGGGACACATGACAGGGCCCTTTTTCTAGGAGGGAGGCCCACCTATATTCACTTGGGTTCCCGTCATCAGAAACTACAAGGAGCCTGCATCTGATGGAGGGAGCCGGGTGCTTAGGATGGAATTTGAAATATGATATTAAGTAGAATAACACAGGCGCAGAGAGGCAAGTGTCACATGTTCTCTCGCTCACACAGATCCTAGCTTCTAGGTTTCATGTATGTGTGTGAATTTGGGAGTGTGTGTAAAGTTCAGGAAAGTACAAAGAGACCCAAGAGGCTAGCGAGGGGGCTCCAAGGGAGCAGGAAGGGGATAAAAAGCTCACATGGTATGAATGTTGATGGGGGTGAGGGGACTGGGATCGGAAAGGTACAAATGCAGATGGGGACAAGAAGACCAAAGAGACAGGGAGAATTGAGAGAGGAAGAATCAGTCAAAACTAAGCATGAAAATGCCACAAGAGAACCAGTTACTGCACATGCTAATTAAAATAAAGAAAACCAAAGTCAAGAAATCCCATTCCTAGGCTCTGGCCACTATCTCTTTCCTCCTGCCTACTTCTACCTGCAGCCATTATGTCCCACTTCAAACAACATCTTGGGAGTCTTGGGGATAAGAATCCCTGTGTAATTGTTTGGAGTGTAAATGACTTAAATTGGTTAGGATTTTAATTGCCATGAAATGACTTTATTACCTTCTGGTGATAAGAGGGCAGTAACCTTCTCAGAGGAAAACAGGTCCCCACCCAGGGGTCACCCAGCGGTCAGGGCCCTCCTGAGGAGCCCTTGGAACAGCCTCATATGGCAGAGATGACTACACTGGCACCTGTGTTCCCACTACTCTCAACCAACCAACCAACTTGGGGCCATGGCAAGCCTCCACCAGTCTGTCTCCAAGTTCTGATCCTATATAGAGTATTGGGGCCTGGTCTGATTTGTTTCTTCTACCTGTATAGAAAGTCACAATAGTGTAAGTCAGAGAGACAACTGGATATGGGTTAGAAAGATGGCTAATTACAGAACAGAATTTAGCCATTCACCAAACATACCTAGCACTTTCTGTATACTGAACATGGTACTAGAAAGAAGAATAGATACAGAAAATACTGGAAGGCTACACATATGTAAAAAATACATAACCCACCACATATGCATTTATATTGCTACAGATTTTGTACATAATTTATATAGTGATACATACTGTATCATTATAATTTTATGTATGTAGTGGTTCCAAGCTTTGGCATTAGGCAGAAACGGATTCTAAATAGACTTTTGCTGTGTGATGTTGCACAAGTCACATTGCCTCTCTGATGAGCCTGTGTCAAAGTGCTTAGCACAGGATAGGACTTCAGAATCAGGGCCATATCATCGCAAAGAAGGTTCACAGTGCTGTGGGAGTGAGAAGGAAGAACCATCATAAAAGATAAGGCAGAACTTATCTAGGATCTATCTATAAACATAACTTTTTCTAAGCTACAAAATCACATACATATATCAGCTATTAGATGTTTTCTGATTGGACTATGCAAAAGATTTTCTAATTTCAGAGGAGAGAAGGAGGACAGTGGGGATGTTCTTTGAGTGGAGAGTTGACACCGAAGTGGAAAGGCATACCCTCAAAGAGGGGTAGGCATTCCTGGCTGAGGGATGAGCAGGGCAAAGGGCAGAGATAGGAATGTTCTTGATGCCTTCCAGGGGCCTCGGTGATGACACGCTCCTAATGCAGGGTGCTGAAGGGCATTTCTTGGAGAGGTGGGGACACAAAGGGCCTTTGGAAAACTTCTCTGCTAGTTCTTGGGGTCCTACTTAAGCCTGTTACAATTTACTTTCCATATTGTCCCTAGCATCATCCTGGGGTTGTACACACAGCTTGGCTTTTCTTAGTCTAGATCAATGGTTCGCAACCTCTGAGTTGCAATCCCTTTGGGGATTGCTTATCAGATATCCTGCATATCAGATAATCGCATTACAATTCATAACAGTAACAAAATCACGATTATGAAGTGGCAAAGACAATAATTTGATGGTTGTGGGTCATAACAGCAGGAAGAACTGTATTAGAGGGTCACAGCACCAGCAAGGTTGAGAGCCACTGCTTAAGATGGATGTGCAGATGTTGGAACTTGGGCTGGTGTCTCAGGATGGCATCTGTCTTCCCAGCATTCCTGGCTTCTTTGTGTGACCCACAGGAACCTGGTTTTGAGAACTGTCTTTTCCACACCAGTTTTTCACCTCCCTTCCTTCCTTGAACGAAGTGATTCCTGGTTTTGATTCCCAGAACGCATGCAAGCTGGATACCAGTGTAAACCTGTATCCAAGTGTTCTCTCAGTGAGATTGCAGACTAAGACAAGAGGATTTCTGTAAACTTGTGTACTAGCTACTCTGGTGTGTGCAGCTGTGAACAAGAGATTCTTTGTCAAGCAAGGTTTAAAGCAAGGACTGACACGTGAGATTGTCCTCTGTCCTTCATATGCACATGGTAGCACATGCATATCTGTATTCACACACATAAAGATGCACTCACACACATGCTTATACAAAGATAAAAAATTAAAAGCATAAAGATAAATTAGTGACTCTTGTATTCTCTCACTGGTCTTTCTGCTAAAGTCAGAGCCTGTCAGAATGAGACTCAACCTTTCTGTCAGGGTTCCTGAAGACTACTTGCTCTGAACCTCGAGCTCTTAGAAAAGCTAGGCAAAGGAAGGCCCCTTTTCCTTGGACGAAAAAACAGACTCATGATTTTGGCCACTCATTTGAGAGTTTTTGGTGGTCCAGAAATGGAGTCAAGAGCTCCTGGGATAGCACCTAGACAACAGAAGAGTTGAAAAGGTATTTGGGGAAATGACTGCTCCCCGGACTTGCTGTGTTCTCTCGGTGTGCGGAGGCTCAGTTCTGTCACTGTCTCCCACAGAGGTAAGGAAGTTATTAGGGGAGAAGTGGATGGAGGGAACATGTCGTTTGTTGCCTGAGGCTCCATAGTTGTTAAGTTCAGAAGGGGTACAAGGCAGTGGAATAGCAAGTTGTTTTGGGGAGGGGGTGGGAAGGAGTCCCCCGGGAGGAAGATGTGCCCAGACTCAGTGTTTCCTATAGCAGTGAAGCTGAGCTTCTTGCTGTTGAGCAACTCATGTTTCCTATGCTGCCAAGATGTCTCAGAAGGTAAAGGCTCTTGCTACAAAGCTAATGTCCTGAGTTCAATCCCTGGGAAATAATTTAAACTGGGAATTAACAATCTAGAAGCTACCAGAATAAATTTCTTGCTAAGAATGCAGACAGAAAGTCCAGGGATAGAGAAATGATGGGAGTTACACTTGTCTAATGGATCTCTGGCCATCAAGTGGCACCTGTACCATGGTTTTGGGCCTACATGTCTCCAAAGGCCCGTGTGTTGAAGGCTTGGTTTCAAACCTGTGGTGCACCTGGAGATGGCAGAGCCTTTAGAAAGTTGGAGAAGATAGGTTGCTAAAGGTGTGCTTTAAAAGGGAATGCTAAGACCTGGACCCCTCTCTTGTCTTTTCTATCAAACCCTCCACTGTGATGTACTGTGCTACCACAGGCCCAAAGCAACATGATGAGAGGACTATGCTCTTCAACCCTGATACCTTTTCTCCTTATAGATTGTTTATCTCAGGAATTTTATCACAGCGACACAACACAACTGGCTACACAATTATAAGCTACCTGCTTTTTGTGTTTCTCCACCTGCCCCTAGCTATCTCCTTTCATCCAGAGTTATCTGCAGGTTGGGCTCCAATCCTTAAGGTCTCAGAGTGGCTGAGAACTTCTCAGTTGGAGGAACAGTCCTATGTCCTGTGAGCTGTGGTCTGTAGTTTTGGTGTGCTGAATATCCCAGGGCTGAGCTGGCACTGGTATCTTTAATAGATGGGGAAACTGAGGCCCAGAGACATGAAACAATGGGGTCATGAGAAAATTAGAAGTACGCAGAGCTAAGACTTAGGTTTCCCAACTCTTGGCTACCTCTGGGGTAGGTCAGATTTCAGGTGTCTTTGGATTCAAGATAAATTTTCTAGAACCTACTCTGGAGCTATATTTAGAGGTCAACCCCAGCTACCTACCTGAGGGGAGCAGCAAAGACATGCCTCTGAGACTTTTGGGCAAAAAGAAAGCCCAATAGGAGGTCTCTCTGGGAGTAGGAGCTTGTTGAGGTGGGGACCCCAAGCCATTGCCTGTCCAATAAGGCATGAGATGCCAATGTCATTCCAGTGTCTGCTCACCCTGCACACCCCAGAGTCTCCCAGTTGCTCTTTACCATAAGTCAGGTGGGAATTACTGCCTCTATCTTAGAGACAAGAAAAACCAGACTCAGCAGGACATGTGGTCTGTCTAGGGCAATGGTTCTCAACCTTCCTAATGCTGTGACCCTTTAAAACAGTTCCTCATGTCATGGTGACCCCTAACCATAAAATTATTTTGTTGCTACTTCATAACTGGAATTTTGCTACTGTTATAAATCATAATGTTAATATTTTTGGAGATAGAGGTTGGCCAAAGGGGTCGCCATCCACAGGTTGAGGACCATTGGCCTAGAGTCTCTTTGTCTTTGCTCTGCAAAGACAAAGGTCTTTTTCAGCACAGATGGAAGCAATTTAGCTGGACCCTGGGAACACACAGAACTTTGCTGTCGCTCATCAATAATGCCAGTGAGGATGGACAACATTCTTTTCTAGCCCAACAAAATAACAAAGACACTACATTCTCTTTTAAATTAAAAGCATTTCTTCTATTTCTCTCCCAGTCTGAGATTTTTCATATCAAAGTCATAAGGAGTGTGCTAGACACTAGCCAAGTGCAATGTTACCAACATCCATTTGCAGGCAGAGGTCAGGATCACCTTTCAGCTAACCTGGGCAGAATCTGACCTGTGCAGCTTGACATCTATTTTCAAGGGCATAATGCCCAGTGTTCAGTACGGACATCACGAATGAGTACACAGATGGGTGCATGGATGTGCAGCATCCCCTCCCCCCGATGCCTTGTATTTCCAAGGCTCTCCTGAGTAAGGGAGAAAGGGGTCCAGAGAAATGGCTGCTTGGTTACAGATGAGGTCCAGAGGGGTGAGAGGAGAGCAGCTTATTCTGGACTTCATCTCCAGCTCTTAGTCAGCCAGGCTTCTGCACTAGGAGAATGACTGGCTGGTGAAAAGGAATGCTGTCCTTTGTTGTCATTCATGGCCAATACAGTCTTTAATGGCAAGCTCTGGGTAGCTTCCTGGGCTATGGGCCATTGAGGCATTGTGGAGTGATTTTCTCTGAGGTCCAGAGTTGCCTGCCATCACACAGAGAGGAGAGTTGCTTGCTTGGAAGGAGAGAAACCAGTCCCTATGTTGAAGTTGCACAGATGCTGCCCCACTTGGGGTGTGGGGGTGAGAGGATGAAGGTAGGGACATAAGGCTGCTGGGTGAGAGGGCCAGGCAGGGGCTGCAGGTCCCATGGATGCCATGGGACAAGGTGAATCTGGGCAGGGAACCAGTTTGAATCGAGCTGAGTCTGAGAGAGTAGGCAGTATTCTGTGGGAGGCACCAATGTGGGCAGAGCAGTGGGTGTCAGCACAGGACCCTGTCAGGAGAAACCAGAGGGAAACAATGAATCCTAACCTTTACCAAGGAGTGTCCCTGCTGCCTCCTGGGTGACCCCATGACTCAGGTAGCTGGGTAGTGGGACCAGCTTGTCCTGCCTTATCTGAGACTTTCAGCATCCTTTGTGGCCTGGCTGAGTGCAAGGTCACCAACATCCATTTGCAGGCAGAGGTCAGAATTACCTTTCAGCTAACCTGGGCAAAAATCTAACCTGTCCAGCTGAGCCTAATCCTCACAGCATGAATAGCAACTATGTGCTTAGGACATCAACTCACTTCTCAGAGCTCTGCTTCTTCAGTAGCAGAGCATGAATAGAATGTTCCAGATCTTAGTCATTGCATCCTTGCCCAAACTTTAGTACTGACCTCTAAGGGGCAAGGTGACTCTTTTATGCCACACTGTGATGTGGGATTTGAGCTGAGATGTAAAACTGGGCAGTCTGCTTTACAGCTGAACACCCAACCCCTATGTTCTATGCTTTACCCCCGTGACTCTTTTGTGAACTGTGAAGTTTTGTACAAGTGATAAAACCATTCCTTTCTGTCACTCAAAGGGAGAGCCAGTCAGCCATTTGCTCCAGATCCTGTCTTCCTTCCTTGACCTTCTTACTTCTAGAAGGATTTCCATTGTGCTTAGTACTGTAGGCACTTCCCTCGGGACTCCCTCATATTAGGGTCTGGTTGAGATGCGACTGTCCCTCTAGCCCCACTTAAGGACTGGGTCACTCACAGACATGTCCATGTTTGAGGGCAGGGCCAAGCTGGCCTCACCAGGCTGCTGTGAGGCACTGAGGTTCCCACTCTTCTCCTGCTTCCTCCACTTGGCTCTCTGATTTTGGAACCAGATCTATGGTCAGGGAAAGAAAATGACATGTGTAAAGGAATACAGTTCAATTAATCCCCCCCACCTGGTATCTTCCCCCAAATGCAGAACATTGATATCTGCCCAAATAATGAGAACTTCACTGTTTATAAAATCGTAACTGGGGGGTGGTTCTTTGCATGTGAAGTCTGGAGACTTCAGAGAAGAGACCACAATCTTTAGAGTGGAAATAGGGTGGGGGATATTCATGAGTGGTAACGGAGAAGGCCTGGGTGGGGTCTGCAGTGAGCAGAGCTTAAAGAGAGTCTCAGGTCCTGTTACTAGCTGCCTCGTGGGACTGTGTGTCAGACTCACAATTTCCAAAGTGGAAATCTTGTTTTTTTTTTTTTTTTAAAAATGTGAATGTGTTTGCATTTTCAAATGCTGTGCAGGCCAAATAAAACCCATCTGTGGGCTGTTTTCCATCAGCAGGCCACCAGTTTGCAACCTCTGTGGGCCACTTGGCATCTATAGGTGGAATATTGGCAGATCCTGGGCGCCCTGATGCTGTCTGACATGCGGCCATTTGTATTTGGTGATTCTGGGGAGGCAGGTGTTGGATTCTAGACTTGATGGCAGATGCAGGTGCTAAGCACTCAGATGGAGCACAGTTCCAAATTGGGAGGGGGAGAGCCAGCTCAGGCTGGGCTGGGCTGGGCTCTAGCAAGAAGGAGGTTGAATAAAGAGCAACACATTGGGCTGGACCTCTCTTTTGATTTTGAATGAGAACAAATGTGCTGCATTTTTTAAAAAAGAATGATGTAGAAGACTTTATGTTCAGAGTTACAGTTACAGAGTTACAGTGCCAACAGAGTTACACTGGATATGACAGACCCTCTCATGCCAGCCTGAAACTTGTGAAACAGAATGTGTCCAAAAGCATGGACCGGGTCTTCCCTGGAGGTGACAAAGAGCTACTGTGTCTCCAAGCATGGACAAAAGGAGTGGATACTTTGGAGTAGAGACATTATGGATGTTAGATTAGGCTGTTAGTGGTAAAACCCCATCTCTGACTTTAGATCCTTGGTCTATCTGTTCTGTTTACACCCAGGGGACATGGATACATTCTGTACCTAGGCTTGCCAACAGGACCCTGATAAGCTACACCTGCTATTCCAAATGTTTGAGTGGTCCTCAAGCTGAGAGTGATTTGCACAATTTTAAATCACTGAAGAAAGAAACCAAAAGAAGAGTAATATTTTTAAACACCTGCAAATTGTACAAAACCCAGATTTCAACACTTGTAAATCAAGTTTTGCTCAGAATGTCACCATGCTGATCTCTTTGCGCTTTGGGTGTGGTTGCTTTCAGACCTCTGTGACAGTGATTGTATGTGTAGCAAAACCCAAAGTTTTAATAAACATGTCTGTAGACCCCAACCGTTATGACAGATAACAGCAACAGATAACAGTGTGAGTAACCTTTATAAAGCACGAATAAGTTAGGAGATAGGGTATGGGGACAGAGGTCATTGGGGAGCATTGATGGCTTCCCACTACACTGCCACACCAAAGAGAGGAGGCTTGTTATTAAAGGAGGTTGGTCTCAGTTCTTAGAAAGTAACATTTGCCTGTGATGACAACCCATGAGATAAACCCATGGCAGTTTCAGTTGGGGCAGTCCTGGAAGGCTGAGGACCCAGCATGAGGCTGGAGGTTGGCATTATACCTGTACTCGAGCTTCAGGCAGGTTAATCCTAGAAGCCAGCTGGGAACGGACATGAATGTCAGGGTAATGGGTGAAGTGGAAGAGCTTCTCCAGCTCCTGTAGCTGCTCTGTGGTGAAGGTAGTGCGAACTCTCCGCTTGTTCTTTCTTTCCTCTGTAGGAGAAAGCATGCAAGTTGGGTCAGTGACCTTGATGTCAGCCCCTTGGGGAGATGTTCATATTGCTTTGTTCTTTCTTCTCCAAACCCATGGCCACTGCTGAGTCTTGGATCCTGGCTCCTTGGAATTAGAGTTTAGCAACATTGTTTTCTAGAAAAACTTCCAGGCTGATCCTCTACTCCACAGTGAAGTCAAGCTAACCTTCTAGAAAATTCTCTCATTCTGTGCCTTTCTTTTTGGTCAAATGCCTTTAAGAATTACCCTCTTGACTACATCGGGAGATGGCAAACCATGGCCTGCAGATCAAACCCTGCCTGCTGTATTTTTAAATAAAGTTTTATTGAAACCTAGCTCTACCTGCTATTTTTTGTATTATCTCTTCCTGCTTTTGCATTATAATGGTGGCATTGAGTCATTGCATCTGACAGCATATGGCTATAAAGACTGAAATAATTACCATCTGGCCCTTTGTAGAAAAAGTATGCCAACCTTGGCTTAAAAAGTATAGGCTGAGCATGGCAGCAGCAGAGCCCTGCCAATCTGTCTCCAATCCACCTGTCTAGCTTTAGTTCTATTCAGATCCAGCACTGACATTTGAGGGGCCACCAAAAAAGGAAAATGTGAGGTCCCTTGTTCAGAAAAGAGCCAAGGGCCCTTGCCTTGATTTTCTAGATTGTCATCTACCATGGAAGGGAGTTATCTATCAATGTATCTGTCTGTCCATCTGTCTGTCTATCTGCCTATCTATCTATCTATCTATCTATCTATCTATCTATCTATCATGTGTAAGTATGTATACATGCCTGGGTATGGTGTATGTATATGTGTGTGTGCCCATATATACTAACTCACAGAAGTTACAAGTAGACAAAAGGTTCCCTGTTCTATAATTTTCTATAATAGTCCATTGAACAGGGTCTCTCACTAATCTTGGAGTGAAATTGGAAGCCAGAAATCCCCAAATGATCCTCCTGGCTCTGTCCCCAGGGTTTATAGCTATGCACGTAGTTACATTCTGCTTTTCTACATGTGTGCTGGGGATTTGAACTCAGGGCCTCATGCTTATACAGAAAATGCTCTTACCTATTGAGTCATTTCAGCCCTCATGGTTGACTTTTAATTTGCTATTTAATTTTGAGATTAAATGACAGATTAAATGAGAACACTCATTCAGTATGTTAGTCTTCTCAGAGACCTGAGAATTACCACAAGGCTTTGGGACATAAATATTTAGTGGAGAGATTTGACTCCATCCTGCAACTTGGCACCTGACCTTAAATATCCTGGAAGCCATACCTCAGCCAAACCCTTTCCAAGGTGCAAGTAGGTAGGGGCATGGGACAGGGGGACAAGAGCCTTTCTTAGGGCAGCAGGAGTGGGAAGGATGGTGAGTGGGAGGTGCCATGATCTGATATTCTGGTATTTGCTTAACGTGGACTGGACTCCTAAAACACAAATTCTCACCTAAAATTGCTAAGGAGTTCAAGAGAGTGACCCTTTGTATTCAGCTCTCCTTGTGGGACGTACCTCTGGGCACAGACCTCTATGGAACCATGGCGAGTACTCATATTGGCACAGCCAATTCTACCCCCATCACTCTGCCAACCTATGTACCTAGCCTCATTCAAGTTGCTCAACTCTCCAACTTTGTAGCATGCCTCCATAGTTATTTTCCTCTTTGGGAAATAAATTCAGTCTTAAAAAGGACTCAAGTACTTTATTCTTTGGCCTTTGCTTGGCTTTGGGTACATAGGGTCCAAGTATAAGTATCAATTGGTGGGCCCCAGCATAGAAAAGGCTCAAAGTAAAAGTTCTGTCTATAAAATATGATAGGAATAATATTTTGTAGTGACAATGAAAAAGTTAGAAGTCCCTAAAAACATTGTAATAGTTAATACCTACTGTTTATATTCCATGTACAAACTGTCCTTCATTTATATGATAGAGCAGTGATAATATCTAAGCAAATGTTTGAAAAGATGATCAATTAGAAAGGTTTTGTACAGAGAGAAACGAAGTGGTACTATTAGCTATGATTCATTATTCTCACGATGAGGGACATATACCAAAGGAGCAAACAGACACAGCTGTGTCTGTGTGGCAGCTAGAAAAGTAGTTGTTGAGGTTAGACAGGTGGCTCAGTGTCTAAGACCAATTACTGTTCTATCAGAGGGCCAGAGTTTGTATTCTGGCACTTATGTTGGGCATATCACAAAAGCATATAGCTTCAGCTCCAAGGGATCTAACTCATCTGACTCATCTTCTGACCTCCATGGGCACACAGATGAACATCTACAAACACACACACACACACACACACACACACACACACACGCGCACACATGCACACACACACATGCACACGCACACACACACAAACACACACACCAATTTAAAAAAAAAAAAGGAAAAGTCGGCTATTCACTTGTTCCTCTCAGGGAGATCTTTCAGAATGGGAGACTTGACCAGCATTGTCCATCGCTCTTCATGGAGCCAACTATCAGTGGGTGTTGGTGGAATGACCCAACTGTGTGGTTTGTTTTCTGATCAGGGTTTCTGAAGGTGGAGCTGCAGTAGTATTAATTGGAACAATTACAGGAGTGTAGAAGAAGCACAGACTCTCTGTTTAAATTGTCTTCACTCCCAGGTTGTGATGGAGAGTGTAGTGCCTCCTGTTCCCGGAAGACTTCTCATGCTCGGAGGACAGAAGCACTCTGGGGAGGCAGCCCATGTTTATCTGCAGCCTTATCTTTCTAGAGAGTGAACCCCTGGAAAGCAGGAGTGGATCTTAGATTACCAGAACAACCAATACCTGGGAAGAGCTTCATCAGTCTTTGCTCCAGATGCATAACTTGGTTTGAAACCCACGTGAGAGAAAAGACATTTCTTTGAAAACTGCCTGAAATTTTGTAGAACATCTGTTGTCATGTGTCAGGCAGATGACTGGTGAGAGGGGATGTGGCCTAAAAGGCTATGTGGAATTTGAATTCTAAAGAGGAACTGAAGTAGGTGCTCCATGAAAACTGGTAGTAGCTTAATAACTGACAAGACCCACTAACTTCTCTTTTCTTTTCTTGGCAGCTGTAGTGTGCAGAGGGAGGTGGTGCTTGCCAGCAATCCTGCAGTCAGTGAATGGTAGAAGCCACACCACAAGACCCAGGCTCGTTCTGAGCTTCCCTGTACCGCTTGGGAACATTTAATTCCCTCTCTGTGCCTGCTCTCACAGTCTGTACATTGAGGCAGGAGAGGCGTTGACTGATAGATGACTAATGATAAACCCACGATGACCTGTGATCCTCTCTTAGGGTGCTTGCCTGGGACCCTTTGCAGAAAGGGAAAAGGGCACATAGGAGGGGCACTTTTCTTTTTTCAGGATCAAAATTGTCTTCTCTGTTGTAGGGATGAGATCGTATAGTCTCACCTGTCCCCAATGTCCCCACCTTTATTGCTCGCTTATTATTTATTTATTTGATATTTTATTTACATTTCAAATGTTATCCCCTTTCCAGATCTTCCCTCTGGAAACCCCCTATCTCCTTCTCCTCCCCCTGCCTCTATGAGGGTGCTCTCCCACCCACCCACCCACTCCTGACTTCCAGCCCTGTCATTTCCCCTATACTGGGGCATCGAACCCCCTCAGGTCCATGGGCTGCTTCTCCCACTGATGTCCAACAAGGCCATCCTCTGCCACATATGTGGCTGGAGCCATGGGTACCTCCATGTGTACTCTTTGGTTAGTGGTCCAGTCCCTGGGAGCTTTGGGGGTAGGGGGTTTGGCCAGTTGACACTATTGCTCCCACCATGAGGCTGCAAACCCCTTCAGCTTCTTCAGTCCCTTCTCTAACTCCTCCATCGGGGACCCCACACTCTGTCCAATGGTTGGTTGCGAGCATCTGCCTCTGTATTTGTCAGGCTCTGGCAGATCCTCTCAGGAGACAGCTATATCAGGCTCCTGTCAGCAAGCATTTCCTGGCATCTGCAATAGCATCCAGCTTTGGCCACTGTATATGGGATGGATCCCCACATAGGGTAGTCTCTGGATGACCTTTCCTTCAGTCTCTGCTCCACACTTTGTCTCCATATTTCCTCCTGTGAGTATTTTATTTCTTCTTCTAAGAAGCACGAAGTAGCCACACTTTGGTCTTCCTTCTTCTTGAGCTTCATATGGTCTGTGAATTATATCTTGGGTATTCCAAACTTTTGGGCTAATAACCACTTATCAGTAAGTGCATACCGTGTGTGTTCTTTTGTGACTGAGTTACCTCACTCAGGATGATATTTTCAAGTTCCATTCATTTGCCTGCGAATTTCATGAAGTTTTTGTTTTTAATAGCTGAGTACTATTGCATTGTGTAAATGTACCACATTTTCTGTATCCATTCCTCTGTTGAGGGACATCTGGGTTGTTTCCAGCTTCTGGCTATTATAAATATGGCTGCTACGAACATAGTGGAACATGTGTCCTTATTACATGTTCGAGTGTCTTCTGGATATATGCCCAGGAGTAGTATAGTTTGGTCCTCAGGTAGTATTATGTCCAATTTTCTGAGGATCTGCCAGACTGATTTCCTGAGTGGTTGTACCAGCTTGCAATCCCACCAGCAGTGGACAAGTGTTCCCCTTTCTCCACATCCTCACCAGCATCTGCTGTCACCTGAGTGTTTGATCTTAGCCATTTTGACTGGTTTGAGGTGGAATCTCAGGGTTGTTTTGATTTGCATTTCCCTGATGACTAAGGATATTGAACATTTCTTTAGGTGCTTCTCAGCCACTCAAGTTTCCTCAGTTGAGAATTCTGTTTAGCTCTGTTCCCCATTTTTTTGATAGGGTTATTTGGTTCTCTGAAGTCTAACTTCTTGAGTTCTTTGTATATATTGGATATTAGCCCTCTATTGGATGTAGGATTGGTAAAGATCTTTTCCCAATCTGTTGGTTGCCATTTTGTCCTATTGACAGTGTCCTTTGCCTTACAGAAGCTTTGCAATTTTATGAGGTCCCATTTGTTCTTGACTTAGATCACAAGCTATTGGTGTTCTGTTCAAGAACAATTCCCCTGTGCCCATGTGTTCGAGGCTTTCCCCCACTTTCTCTTCTATTAGATTCAGTTTTCAGTGTATCTGGTTTTATGAGGAGGTCCTTGATCCACTTGGACTTGAACTTTGTACAGGGAGATAGGAATGGATCAATTCACTATCATCTACATGTTGACCTCCAGTTGAGCCAGCATCATTTGTTGAAAATGCTGTCTTTTTTCCACTGGATGGTTTTAGCACCTTTGTCAAAGATCAAGTGACAATAGGTGTGTGGGTTTATTTCTGTGTCTTCAATTCTATTCCATTGATCTACCTGCCTTTCACTGTACCAATACCATGCAGTTTTTATCACTACTGCTCTGTAGTACAGCTTGAGGTCAGGGATGGTGATTACCCCAGAAGTTCTTTTACTGTTGAGATTCGTTTTCGATATCTTGTTTTGTTGTTGTTGTTGTTGTTGTTGTTTTGTTTGTTTGTTATTCCAAATTAATTTGAGAATTGCTCTTTCTAAGTCTATGAAGAATTGAGTTGGAATTTTGATGGGGATTGCATTGAATCTGTAGATTGCTTTAGGCAGGACGGCCATTTTAACTATATTAATCCTGCCAATCCATGAGCATGGGAGATCTTTCCATCTTTTGAGGTCTTCTTCGATTTCTCTCTTCAGAGACTTGAAGTTCTTGTCATACAGATCTTTCACTTGTTTGGTTAGAGTCACACCAAGATACTTTATATTGTTTGTGACAGTTGTGAAGGGTGTCATTTCCCTAATTTCTTTCTCAGCCTGTTTATCCTTCGAGTATAGGAAGGCTACTGATTTGCTTGAGTTAATTTTGTATCCGGCCACTTTGCTGAAGGTGTTTATCTGGCTTAGTACTCTGGAGGAATTTTTGGGTCACCGAAGTATACTATCATATCACCTGCAAATAGTGATATTTTGACTTCTTCCTTTCCAATTTGTATCCCTTTGACCTCCTTTTGTTGTCTAATTGCTCTAGCTAGAACTTCAAGTACTATTTTCAATAGATAGGAAGAGAGTAGGCAGCCTTGTCTAATCCCTGATTTTAATGGAATTACTTCAAGTTTCTTTCCATTTAGTTTGATGTTGGCTACTGTTTTGCTGTATACTATGCTATGTATGTATACGTTTGCTTTTACTATGTTTAGGTAAGGGCCTTGAATGCCTGATCTTTCCAAGACTTTTAACATGAAGGAATGTTGAATTTTGTCAAATGCTTTTTCAGCATCTAATGAGATGATCGTGTGGTTTTTTTTCTTTGAGTTTGTTTATGTAGTGGATTACATTGATGGATTTCTGTATATTGAACCATTCTTGCATCCCTGGGATGAAGCCTACTTGTTTGTGGTGAATGATCATTTTGATGTGTCCTTGGACCCACCTTTATTGTCAATTCACTTATAAAATCTCCACAAAATGCCTTTACTCCTCTTTGCTGATTTGCAGAAGTTTTTTGAGAATGCGGATATTGAAGTCTAAAGTGTTATCTCCCAATAGCATTTGTGCCTCCTCTTACTGAATTTACTGTGTGTGCATGTGTGTATGTGTGTGTGTGTATGTGTGTCTGTGTGCATTTACTAGTGTGAGGATGTTGAGGTTAGACAATTTGTGTGAGAGCCGGTCTCTCAAAGGTCAAACTCATGTCATGAGGCTTGGCAGCAAGTGCCATCTCCCAGGTCCATCTTGTTAGCCATTGTGTGCTGCCTCTGGTAGGAGTCTCCCTTCCACTACTGTCTTCCTCCCTTTCCAAGTCTACCCTACTTTTAAGTAACAATAATTACAATAATATTGATTTTTCTTTTTTAATTAAACCAAAACAGGAGAATGTTAGTATTTTGTCTAAACTCCATCCCACAGTTATCTGGCAATAGCCAGGTATGTTCCTCCCCACAGTTACTTGGGAACAGCCAGGTAGCTCTGACCCACTATAAAAGGGGGTCCCCATTTCCTCCCCCCCTCATGTGGTCATCACTGGCCTCTACTCTAATGTCTC
The DNA here is from genome assembly GCA_019843965.1 of Rhynchomys soricoides. Classification (NCBI taxonomy): domain Eukaryota; kingdom Metazoa; phylum Chordata; class Mammalia; order Rodentia; family Muridae; genus Rhynchomys; species Rhynchomys soricoides. The sequence continues at coordinate 1,721,415 of JADRCH010000802.1, forward strand.
CCTCTCTCTGCCTTTACTACCCTCTTAACTCCCTCTTCATGTCCTGAATAAACTCTATTCTATACTATAGCATCATGTGTTTGGTCACTTAGGAGGAAGGGATGCCTTGGCATGGGCCTGCTGAGACACCCCGTTCCACCATACCTCACCACACCCCCACAGAACATATTCTTATATATCTTTATCTTTTTAATAAACACATCATTTGGTGCTGTGACTAGGATCTAGAAACTTTACAGGTGTGCATCCCCCTCAGCTACCACAAGAGATCCATGCTCCCTAGCCCAGAACTGGTAAGCCCACCATGCCCCACTGGCCAGAGCAACCGTCCACGGAACCATCCCAGGAGAGAGTTCTGGAGCTTGGAGCTACCCCTGTGCTGCCCTGACCCTCATTTTAGGACTTTTCTCTTGGGTGAGATTTCCCAATCCTTGGAGACAGTTTCTTTCTCATGGCTGAGAGTTCCAGGCTGGGCCTAGACAACTGCTCTCTGTCTCAGTAGCACTGGCTCTGAGTGTTAGACTGTCCCCTCCCTTCTCCCTCATTTTCAGCCTGCTGCAGACACTAGTTCAGCCCGTTTGCCTGGAAATCGGGTCTGGCTCTGCCCCCTGCCAGGGGCTCTGTTGCTCTCCCCCCTCTCACTCTCAGCTCTGTATCCATCTTGGCCAGCCCGGCAGTCCTGCCTGGCTCCCTCCTCCGTGTGCTCTGCCAGTCCCTGCTCACGTTTCTACCTCTCCACCTTCCCGCACACAAGAGGGACCCCCTCCCTTTCTCCTTCTCTTCCTCTCTCCCTCTCTGCCAGGGACAAGTAAAAGCTAATAGTGATTCATGCGCGCATCACAATGCTACTTCAAGTGTTTCCTTTTCCCTCCCCACCGCAGACTTTGCAGCCAGAGCCACTGGGCTTGACTTCCGGCTGCTAGTAGGAAGTCCGGCCCTGCAGCGGTGCAGGCCCCGCCCCTTGGGTCGCCCCGCCCCTTGGGTCGCCCCGCCCCGCCCCGCCCCCGCCCCCGCCCCCGCCTCTGCCGGCCCATATCATGGTTCTGCCCTGACCCACTGGCCCTGAGGTGACAACCTGTGGGCCCACCACTGTGCTGAGCAGCTACCACCACAGAACACTCCTTTTCCGGGCTGAGGGGTTGGCGTTGTTCCAATGCCCCGGTCCTTATGGCCGGCCTCCTGGCTGACCTAAGAGTTAAGACTTAGACCCTTGGGTGACCTCTCTTCTTGAAAATGGTTCATAAATCCCTTGAGCTCTTACAGCTGGCCCCAAATTCCTGGTAGTACGTTGAACTGCTTTCTGGCAATTTCTGAGAAATTGCTGCCATAGCCCCTAGTTATTCACATGATGACCTGAATTTCTAGCTTGCCTGCACACTGACGTGTTACTGAACTCTTCTCGGGATGCCAGTATGAATAGTTCAGTAACACCCCCATCACTCAATGGGTGCTGCGATGTCTTTGAACGTATATTTTAAGGGATCTTCACACATACTGCCAGCAGTCTGGTAAATGAAAAAAGGCCCAAATACTTATCCATGCTCCCTACACCCCTGGCCTGTTCTCATGGCCTACATGCTCAGTTTGTGTAACAGGCCTGAACCTGCCTGGACAAACTCAGTTTCTGTCACCACGATCCTATGCCACTGCTGCCAGCTTTCTTATTCTGGACCTAGCCATATGTCTCTTTGCTAATACAAAAATGTACTTTCCTTTACCTACACAACCTGTCAAAGTTACTTAAGATTCTCATTCCTATCCTGTCTTGACTACTGCTACTAAATTCTATTCAGTTATAATATAGCCCTCAATCCTATCAGAAGTTTGTTAATTATTAAGTTTATGACAGACAGAATTCCCAAAGCCTTTAACAGTTAAACCTCATGAGGTTTCAGAAGATGTGTACACAGCTACAGGATACTGCCTGGATTGTGATATGATAATCACTGAGAAGTGCAGTGAACAAAACCGGACACCTTGATTCAAATGACTTGGCTAAATAAAGGTAAGTCATTTCTCATGTTATGAGTATCCATTCCACAGAGAAAAAGCCCTGTATCTTCTGCACTTCAAAGCCAGACTGACTCTGCCCAAGTTGCCATAGAGACCATGGAGACCACAGAATTGCTGGCTAGTGAAGTCTGTAATTTTTTAAAAATAATATATAACTAGTATGTAACTGATAGATTATTGTTTACTCTTTCTCAGACTTCGGACTACATTGACAGCTAAGCTTTCACAGATGTAATCAGCTATCTCCTTACCTAAGCTCTGTTTCCACTAATTAAATGCTTCATATTTCCTCTTCTTGCTCTGCCACTGTCCTAATATTATCTGAGTTTCTTAAATTTGCCTAACTCTAATAAAAACATTCCACTGTATGATCCAACTTTTTCAACTTTTAATCTTGTTCCTTCTGCTCCACAAAAGGCTCATCTTAAGGACTTTTCATGTTGTTAACTCATGTTGTTATCTCTTTTATAATCTTATAAGCTACAGAAAACCTGGGTACTCAGATCTACCTCTCATGAACCAAATAGGCTCTATCCCGATAAGTACATCTGCCCAAAGTTCCTACTTACTACCTATCCCAAAGGGTGGGATTCCTCTGGGTTTCAAATGTATATCTTAAGAAAAAATTTTTCTTTCTCCCAAATATACTTAATCTTATTCCCTACCTATAATAATGTATTTTCAACATCTTGTCAAGTCCAGGCACTTATTACACCCAGGACAGCTCCAGAGAAGCAACCTCAATTTCCTGTCACAGACACAGATGCTTCTACTGGACCTGTTCCTTCTCACCAATACTCAGATGACTCCACAGACCCTGGACAGCAAGGAAGAAGCCAACTCTCCTAAGACTGGACAAACATCTTCCATACCAATCCTTCTAGGTTCCCTGGAGAAAAGTCAGATATTACAATGAACCTATTCCTGCTTCACCATCACCTCTTTCTAATTGTTCTTTTTAAAAATTAAACCAAAATGGGGGAATGTTGGCATTCTGTCTAAACTCCATCCCACGGTTGCCTGGCAACAGCCAGGTAGACCTGGCCCACTATAAAAGGGGCTGCTTGCCACCTCCTCTCTCTCTTGCTCTCTTGTCCTTTTGCTCCCCCTCTCTCCCCAGTCCCTTCCCCCTTCTCTCCACGTGGTCATCGCCGGCCTCTACGTCTCTACTCTCTTCCTCTCTATGTCTTTCTTTGCCTCTACTACCCTCTTAGCTCCCCTCCCCATGTCCTGAATAAACTCTATTCTATACTATACCTTGGTGTGGCTGGTTCCTCAGGGGGAAGGGATGCCTCAGCATGCGCCCTCTGAGGCACCCCTTCCCTCACACCTCACCACACCCCCATAGAACATATTCTTATCTCTTTATCTTTTTATAAGCCCATCGGTGTGCACCACGATACCCAGGTTATGCAGTGCTGGGAACTTAGCTCAGGCCATCATGCATGCTAGGCAAGCACTCTCCTCAGTCACCTCTGGAATCCCCAGTTTTGTTTTAAAAGATATTATTTTTTGTTTAGAACTGGTAGTGTGTTTAGTAATAATTGTTTCTTTCCCTGGAGAGGTGATAAGAAAGGATTCCTTTCAACTTCAGCTTGAAGAACCAATGAGCTTGTTGGGGAACATAGGAGCATAGGTGATTCTCAAGGCAGATGAGTCATTGGGAAATTGTACCCTTGAAAATGGACCCACATCATGAAGAATGTATTCTCCCATTATACTAGCACCCTGTAACACTATGTGTAACTAGGAGGGCATTAGAACCCTAGGTGACAGTGATCCCAGGAGAAGAGGGATGGTCATAGCCTCTGTATCACCATGGACCCATCTGTCATTATGTTCTACCTATTTTATTGCCATGACTGTGGAGTAAGGCATTCTTAGATCACCATGACAGCTCTGCTTCATGATGGTGCTGGCCATGTCACACTCAGAGGAAATGACTTCACTACGGCATGAGCCAAAGCCAATGGGAACTGAGGTAGTATCAAAGAGCAAGGTCACCACTGCCAGGAGTGTGATGGATGTCTCTGTGCCCAGTTTCTAACAAACACAGTGGGTATGTATGTGGGTAAGGGGCCCTAACTACTAGGCTCAACAGGGTTGTGTATGTTTATTCATTAACTCACTCAGTCACTCACTAAGTCACTCACTCACTAATTTATTCACTCATTCATTCAGTTAGCATGTAGATCATAAAAGAAGAATTCTAAACACAGGAGAAGATTCTAGACTGTCAGGGCAGTGTGAGTTGAGAGTCTCCTGGGAATCTGGAGTTGTAGAGGACATTGAAGTCAATGTGGGATGCAAGACTAGAATACAGGAAACAAAACAATGCAGAGATAGAAACAGAATGTGGGTTACAACAAAAATGAGAAATGCTTTTATTTTCCTCAGAATGAAACTTAGATAAACAAGTGCTTAGACTTACGGCAATTCCTTGATAAAATATTGGCTTCAAGTTTTTTTGTGGGATATAATGATTAAGGAGACATGGCTTTTCCACTCACAGCAGGACTTTCTCAGCACCATGTGGAGACTGGATGAAGAAGTGGAGGGGTCTGAATCCTGTTCTGTTCAATGCCTGCCTGCTGACTGCATGGAAAGGGACTGACTAGGTAGAGCATGGCTAGAAGCATATTGTATATCATTGGTTTTGAACTAGGTATGCTTTGGATGGATATTTGTTCCTGGGAGATGATAATGGTGATGGTGGTGGAATTGAAGTCTAATTACTCTAGTGATCTCTCTAAGAAGACATATGGCACTGAAAATTCACACTCACCAGGAGATGGAGACTGAGTTCCAGATGGACCAGTCTGCTTGGCTTAAGATGCCAAGGTCTTTCTCCCACGGCAGAATGTGGGTTCTTGGGGGTATCAGTAGTCAGTGAAGATTATTTTCTTTTTATAACATGATTTTTATTTTTTGCCCTTAAGTTTACTGTGTTTTTTTCTTATAAAGTTGGTTTTTTTTAAAAAAAATAAACAATATATTTTGATCATATTCCTTCCCCCTTTAATGCTTTTATTTTTAATTTTTTTTTATACTTCCCTTCCTGGGAATAACCTCAAACCAGAGAGACATAACTGGTTGTGAGAGAACTTCCAAGCCAAGTTCACTCCCAATGACAGGGCTTCCAAAGAAGTTGGGGGAGTGACAGATAGACTTGAACTCTAGAGTCAGGGAAACAAGTTTAGGACCTGAGGCTGAACATCATGCAGAGAGGTCATGTCCTTAGAGCTGTGTTGTCCCAAACAACAGCTGCTACCTCAGAGTGGCTGTTGAAATTAAGCAAAATAGAAAATGCAGCTCCTTAGCTGCCAAGTATCCATAGCAGGACACCCAAGTGTGGTGAGGGGCTGCCATGTTGGACTGTGTAGCTGTGGCACACAGCCATCACTGTGGAATGTTCTGTTGGACAGTACTTCCTCATCGGGCTGCCTGCTGAATTCTATAAAGAATCATATTCTGGGTTAAACTTTGTTTTGTTTTTTCATTAGAATATCATTTAATTGTCACTAATCTACAGGAAAGGAAGTATAAGATAGATCTGGTGCCAACTCTGATTTGGCCCCAGTAGTATAAATGTTGCTATATTTGCCTCTCTCTGTGCCTGGGAAGAGGAAGATGTCGGTGGTGGAAAGTGTTGAGATCCTCTGTTGGGGTGGGGTTTTCTTGGAGTTAACCTCACCATAGGGCAGGGAGGGAGAGACAAGTGAAGCATCCAATGGGACAGTTTGCAAAGGATGAAGGTCAATACTTTAGCTCTCCCACCATATGCTGACAGAGGTTGCTAGAGGCCAGCAAGGTTGATACCAGGTGACAAATCATAATGGGTTGTGAGAGACAGAAGCAGGTACCAGAGGAAGAGCAATATAAACATACTGTGGGTGGAGAAGAAGCTGAAACATGATGCAACCTATGCACCTTTTGAACCTTAGGGATTTTGTTCATTGAGGCATTAAAAATCTAAGCCCACTGAAGAAGTTGGTCCAGGTCCAGGATGAGGGCCTTTGTAGCAGCAAGGGCTAGGGTATTCTGTATCCCTGCTTAGAGAGTGAAGCAATCTTTGGGTTCCTAGTCTAGGCCCAGCATCTCTTTCCCAGGTACTTGACAAAGAAGTTGGGAAGCCCAAGGCTCCCTCTCAACCCATCAGCCCAGGCTTCTGAGGTGGACAAAAGCACCTGGGGGGGCAGAGAGAGGTGGCTGAAGGCAGCAGGGCCTGCTAGGTCTTCCAGGTGGCTCTTCTGGCTATTGTTTATTCTGGGAGCTGTGAATCACACATGAGTGAGTCTTCAAAGTGAATAGCCAGCAGAACTTAATTAAGACTGAGAGCTCTTTAGCACATCGATCATAAGAAATACACAATTTATGCAGGTGATTAGGTCACCTAATTATAAACCAATGTTTCTCTGCACTGGACTCCCTCCCCCTGATTGCTCCTTCTCTGTGGTCTGTTAATTGGCCCTGGCTGTGCAGCTAAAGGCTGAGGTGGGAGTGGAATGGGGGTGGAGTGGGGGTGGGGAGGTCGGGTCTTTGCCACTGGGGGAAGCCTTTGGGAATAGGTCTCTCCTTGTCATTGAAGGCAATGGGTTCATCAAGAAAGAGACCTTGGGCAAATTTGCAGCCCCCTATAGGCTGGAAATACCTGACACATGAAGGTGGAGTACAGCCAGGAGACCCCCAGTGCTGGTATATATGTGCTGGTCTCTTTTCTTGAACCCGTCAAGGGCTTTCTACAGCTCTTTGTTCCCACAGAATAGATCGGCTCTTTAACCTGGTAATGAAGGCTCTTCCCATCCGATCTTTCCTTAGTCACAGGATTGCAGTCATACCTGACCACATCTGGATCCCCCTGCATTTGCCCATAGCCTTTCATCTTCCAGGTGCTCTTTACTGCTCTGTGTCTGTAAGACTTTGTCTTCCTTTGCCTAGCAGCATCCTACCCATGCCTTCAAGCACAAACCCAGCAAATGTTTTCTTCCCTCTCAGGTCTGCTGTGAATCTCCCAGGAACAACAGCAGAGATCTGAAGAGAAATGAGTGCTAAGTTTCAGTTTGCAGCAAGCAAACTTCATGTTCACAACCCTGTCTCAGTGTCTGTCACCTATCAAGGGAAGGACAGCGACCGCAGGTGGATGGCGACGCAGCGGGATGGTTGGATGGAAGCACCATAGTTACATTTTCCTGTATGTTTTAATCTATATTTCTATTTTCTGCAATACACACTTTTTTTGTTTTTGGTTAAGTGGATAACAGAAAAGAAGAGGATGGTGGAAAGGGATGAGAAGAAAGAACACAGCAGACGTAATGGGAAGGAGAAGCTTGCCAGAACAGGGTTTGCTGATGACTCCCAGGGATGACAGGTGTGGTGACGTCTTTTAGGCAGCATTGAGCTGGGTGTCTTCCATGTGTGACCTCCCTTTCATGACACTTCATAAGTAGGACTTCAGCAGACAGATTCACACACAGATATAGTACAAATACCATACACATACCATATGTGTGTGTGTGTATCATGAAACACACATACATATACACATGAATACATATATATCACATAATATGCACAAGTGTATGCACTCTACATATGTACTGTATGTATATCACACAGACACACACACTTCATATACATATGCAAGCATACACATATATACACATACCTCTTACACACACTTACCAGACACACACATCATATACAGCACACCCATATATCATACACACATACCACATATACCTCACCCCCCCACATTACATATATAAAATACATGCACACCATACATATACATTCACATGAACCACACACTACACCACATATATAACACACATACACACATGCACATAACACAAATATACACACCGTATCTCACATATAACACACATACACACATGCACATACACCACACCACACATTTAACACACAC
>JADRCH010000802.1:1729363-1869451 GCA_019843965.1 Rhynchomys soricoides
TTCCTTTTCTGTTAAAGGCAGGTGTCCCCTACTTAAATGTGTGGGGTACTCTACCCAAAGTAGATTTGTTCCCCACCTCAGTAGAGGCCTAAGTTCTCCAAACATGGCTTTTAAAATGCTTATGTACATACTTAGAGGCCAATGTGGGGTTGGTTTGGTATGGTGGTTTGAATAGGAATGGCTCCTATAGACTCATGTGTTTGAATGGTAAGCCATAGGGACTGGCACTATTAGAAGGTATGGCCATTTTGGAATAGGTGTGGCCTTTATTGGAGGAAGTGTATCACAGTGTGCATGAGCTTTGAGATCTCCTATGCTTAAGCTATGCCCAATGTGGCACACAGTCTCCCCCTGGCCACCTGCAGGTCAAGATGTAGAACTCTCAGCTCCTCCAGCACCATGTCTGCCTGGACACTACCATGCTGCTTGCCATGGTGATAATGGAGTAAACCCCTGAAACTGTAAGCCAGTCCCAATAAAATGTTTCCTTTATAAGAGCTGCCTCAGGGGTAGTAAGATGGCTCAGAGGTTAAGAGCACTGGCTGCTCCTTCCAGAGGTCCTGAGTTCAATCCCCAGTAACCACATGGTGGCTCACAACCATCTGTAATGGGATCTGATGCCCTCTTCTGGTGTGTCTGAAGACACAGTATACTCATATACATAAAATAAAGAAAATAAAAAAAAAGAGTTGCCTTGGTTATGGTGTCTCTTCATAGCAAAGAAATCCTAACTAAGACACTTGGCTTTCAGTCTGCTTTGCTCCTTTGTCTCCTGTGACCTTGCTTGGTGATATTTAGATGGGAGTCACACTGAATTCTGTTGTTCCTTGAAAGAAACATACGTTCTTCTGTTCCTGTGACTGCTGAGCAGGCTGTTCTCCTCTCCCTGCTTAGCACCATCTCAGTGCCAGCTCCTGTCTCACATCTCCTGTGCAGAGTTCATTATTCCCCTCTGGGAGTTCTGACATCGTTCACCAAGCTCTCTTTTCTGCTATACCATGGTGACCAAGTGTCATGATGCTCAAGGTCTGGAGAGATGAAAGCAATATCACAGGTTTCAGGGACAGTGACAGATAAGCTCCATTTACTGTTCAACAAGAAGCAGTGCCTCTTTTCCTTGCTGAGAAGTAGTGTGTGTGTGTGTGTGTGTGTGTGTGTGTGTGTGTTGCTGCTACCACACAAACCTTGTGCCTGCCTCAGCTTCTCCTTGTAATGGTGCAGGGAACAAGACAAGCTGAGAAGCCAGGGCCTGTGTCCCAGAAAGTAACTTAGAACTTGCGTTTATTCTATGAGGGAATCCATTTTTAGTTACCCTTCCTACCAATAACAGAGGAATAATCTAATGGTTCTTTCTACTAAAATCCAGCCTGATTGTGTAGTGACCAGGTTAGAGATACCCAGAGTCACATGGCTTTGCAAACAGAGAGAGGAGCCATTTTTGTCCAATAAATGACTAACAAGTTCCCCCTTTCCAGGAATATTTGGATAAATCTCTATATGAATACGTTCTTGAAAAGAAATGTGAAACTTCTGTACACAGAGAATACACAGGACCTGTGAATACTCAAAAGAGCCTTAAGATAAGAAGTCATCACCCTAGTGTTGAACAGTAAGTGACAGATCAATAAGAAAAGGACTCCACTCTGTCCAAACACTTGCACTTCCATGAGCCTCTGGCCTCTCCTGACTAGTTTGAGGTGGCTATATTATTAAAGCGTGGCCAGAAAGTCCATCCTTTGGGGCTTTTAGATTTGAGACTTGAGAGAGCTTTGGGGCAGTCAGTGTAGGAGGATGCCACTCTAGAAGCTGTTGGAAGTCACTTGGGGAGTGCTAGTTTGTTGTGAGAAAGAGCCAAAAGGCAGAGAAGCAGCTAGAGGGACTTGGTAATGTTAGTGTTGGGCTTCCAACATCAACCAAACTGACTTTGGATCTTGGCTTTCCCATGGCTCAGTGTGGAAGAATTTTTAATTTTCTTCAAGGCTGCACACACCCATCTCCACTGAGACATTTTATTTGTTTTTGTTAGTTGTAATCAAAGAGTTCTCATTGATATTTGCCATGTACATTTTCCAGCATTAAACTCCAAAATGTTTCCTCATTCCTCTGGGAATACAAAGTAACAATATCCCACCCTCGTTGGCTTAGCAGACCCACTAACTGTTGGCCTGTTTCCGGCTCTTAGGCCTCATTGGTCTACCATCAGCTCCCAGGGGGCTCTTTTTCTTTCTCAGTCTAGAGATTGCAAACCAACCATTACCTCCCCCCAGAGGCCTTCTTCTAGAGGTGGGGCCTAGGAGAGGGGCTTCTGCTACAGTTTGCATCCAGACTGTCCCCAAAGCCTCACTTGCTGGAAGTTTGGATCCCCAGCCCACGGTGTTGTAAAGTTTTAACACTTTAGGAAGCAGTGACCAGTAAGTATTCAGTTCACTAGAGCTGTGCCCTTGAATAGTTGGAGGAGACTCCAGCTCTTCTTCTCTGTCACTTTTGCTTCCTGACTATGAGGAACATGGTTTTCACCACCACATGCCCCTGCTGTGATGTGGATGCCATTATAGGCCTGGCCAGACCAATGTGGCCAATAGATTGTAGCTGAATTCCAGGAAATGGTGGACCAAAATAATCCATTCCTTTTCCAAGTTAGTTTATGACTGTGGTACTGGTCATGTAGTGGTGGGATCCATGGGCTCAGGTGGAGAAGACAGAACCATGTGGCCCTTGGAGGAAGTACTGGCATCCAACTTCACATTTGCTCTGCTTTGAATATGTTAGTTCATACTTTGAACAGTTGGTCCCCATTTTTCCAGGTTACTTTGATAAGTTGTGGTAACTTGTAGAGGCAAAGCCTAGCAAGAGGAAGTATGTCACTGGGATTTGATACCTTTGAAAAGTATACAGGGTTCCAGATTTCTCTTCTTTCTCTGCTTCCTACCATGAGGTAAACAACCACTCACTCTACACAGCCACTATCATGGTGTTATGCCCAGGAGAATGGGGACAAGTGACTATGAATTGGATCCTTGCAAAGTATGTGTTCAAGTAACCGCTTTCTTCCTATAAGTGGTTTATGTCAGGCATTCTGTCACAGCGGTGTAAAGGTACACATATAGAATCTTCCTGCCTTCCCCTCTGCCATCTGTGCTCATGGGACTCCCTGGGTCCACCTACCAATCAGCCACAGTTAATAATCATAAAGCGATGAGGGACACTGTGGTCCCTGGTCACAGGCTCTATGTTCAGAAGTCCAGAGAAGAACAACTGCTTTGATTCCAGGAAATGCAGAGGAGAAGACTAACGTCAAAGGGACAGAGATGGGAGGCGAGATGAGAAGGAAGGGAAGAGAAAAGAAAAAAGGTAAGAGAGTAAGACAAAGGGAGGGGGAGACCAAGACAGGTAGACATTGAGCTCCACAGATATGGCCGAGTTTAAACTCTTCATAACAGTGAATAAGACTTTACGGATAAACAGCTCACCAGGAAGAGAAGAAACATACTAGGATTCCTTAGAGGCTAGGCAATCCACCCAGGCCTACCTTTTCTGTGCTCTCCCGCCCCCACTGGGGTTAGAATTTCAGAGGTTCACCAGTTGGATAGGTAGATGTGACTTCCTCCTTCTCAGGCTCTGAGCCTCCAGCACTGAGAAAGCCCTCGTTCTGACTGGTGCTCCCTTGACTTTGGAAGCTCCTGGGTTTTAAGGGGTAGCCCCTCCCAAGAGTAATGAATGCGTGGTTGGGCCCAACATCCTTTTACTTAGGGAGAGAAGATATTTCTCCAGTTTTGAGATCTGAGAGGGTCCAACCCGTTTATCACCAGGGTCCCTACGAGAATGAGAAGATGAGAAATGAATCTTACTTATCCTTGTTAGGAAATTCAAAGTGGGCAGTGCCTCTAGCTTGGCCTGGAAGCCTCAACTAAATAGGCCTGCTTTTGACTCTTCATGAATTTTAGATTTGAACACCCCCTTCACCTGTCTGAGCCCCAGTCTCATCAGAGAATTCCCTGCACCCTTTGGTCCATTGGGGCTTCTTAAGAGTTCAGCTTTGTGGCCTTGCTTTTGCTAGTGTCACCATCTTGGACATGAGCCTTAAATGCCACAGTTAATCCAAAATCCCTACATGATGGTGGTAGAGCTGTAGGGGCTCTGGCTATAAAACCTGATAGGAAAAATTAAGAGTGGAAAAATTCATCTGGCTCATAGTTCCAGTGGTTTGTAGTTCACTATGACAGGGAGGCATGATGGAGCAGCCCAGGGTATGTGGCATTGAGGGGTGGCTCTTCATATCATTATAGACCAGGCACAGAGTAAGGGAGGAACTTGGGGCCAAGAACTCATTTCTGATGACATACTTCTTCTGGCCAGGCCTCATCTCTTAAAGGTCCTATAGTTTCTCAAAATACTGTCACCAGCTTAGGAGCAAACATTCAAAACATGAGCCTGAGCCTGTTGGGGAGATTTCAAATTCAAAGCATCACCTGAAGCCATGACCACCATGTAAAGTGACTCTTGAGATCTATACAGGTGAGACAGTGAGGAACCTGTACCTTTGCTGTTGTTCTTAGGTGCTTCCCTACTTGGAAGGTTCTGTCCCAGAGGAGGGACAGAACACAAGGAGCTTAAGGGCATTGGCCAGCAGCAACATATCCTGAGTTGCATTTGGGGCTCCTCAGATGACAGGGAGGGGCAAGGGTGATTGACAGGGTTGGCTGCCTCGCTCCCTTGTTCCCTTCCCACATGGCATTGTGGCTAAACATTCTGTAGAGAGGCAGTCTCTGCTATGACAAATGACCATCATGGATTCTTCTAGGGTTTCCCAACAGCTAATTTATTGTTGAGTCAGTCAGAGCTGGGAACAACTTTATGGAGACCTATCTCTACTCTTCCTGTCTCCTTTAAAGTAACTGAGGCCCAGATGGGTGATTTGCTTTAGATCTCCTGTACACCCATGTCTGGGCTTAGAGGTCAGTTTTCTTGAGTCTCTCCCCTACATATCCAGCATGTCCCACAAACTTCCGCAGCTTACCTTTGTACTGGCTGCCATATTGGCGTCCTGTCTGCACTGGTGTTTGTTTCAGCTTTCTTCGTCTTTACTTTTTGGTTTGCTCAAATATACACACTTGAAAGGAAATCCTTCTCTCTTGACCACTACGGCTTAACTGGCACCTTTGCACATCTCAAAGGGCGAGGATGGTAGTAACCACAGAAATATTGACATAGTAGCTTTATACCCTGAGAGCTGAGATCCCTTAAAGCCAAAGGACCTGACCCCAAGGGCTGGGAAAACTGAATTCTAGAAGAAGGGTCATATGGATCTAAATTCTGGCTAGAAATATTCTCCATGCATGACTTTAAGGCCTCTGGAGTTAAATGCTAAGGCTAAGAGCTCGTGCAGTTTTTAAAGGTATTTCTCTCCTCTTTTGGGTTTTCCTTCTCCAAAGTGGGGTTCATGCATTTGACCATAAGCTAGAACAAGGGCCAGGAAAGTGCTGTGGGAGCCACAGGGCACCCACCAATGCTGTGGTTGTTGTTTTTTGGTCAGCACTTTCTGGTGACTGCTCTGGCTTTACCAGAAACATACACATGCAACTTGCTAAAATCCTTAGTGGAGGTGAAGAAAGAGCAGTCTCTTCCTATATATCAGGATCAGCAGCATCCCACTCTCTCATTGTGATGGGGAGGGTGTTCATTTATACAGCTGCAGCAGGAGAGATCTAGGTTAAAGACCCCAGTGAACTGGCTTCTGTGAATCCTCAGTTGACTGGAAGATACCAGTGAACTTCCCAAACCTGAGCCCAAGGCCCTTTTGTATCAGGAAAACTTGTCAGGAAAACTCCCCTGCTGCTGCTAACATCCCTCCTGGATCTTCTTTTTGCCTGTAGCTGAGCACAGCCTTTGTAAGGAACCTCTGGGAGACTGGCTGGCAGCAAGGCTCTGTGTGGGAAGGCAGTGCTGTCAAGGATTGCCCTGAGCTACCTGCCCAGCATTTTCTTAAATGAAAGTGTGGAAAGGGGAAAGACCTGGGTCTGGTGTGAGAAACTCCAGGCTTACAGACTCCTGACCAAATGGTCTTTGAGATTTTATAGGCACCAATACCACTCCCCCCCACCCCCCTGCATTCCTTAAGCTGTTTCACAGAGTGAAACTTTGATCAGAGAGGACAGGAACTCCCCTGAAGTCACACAGCAGGTTGAGGCAGGACAGAGGCCTTCCACTTTCCAGGTCCTGCAGCTAGGGTATCCAACACCCTGCGTGGATGTTGGCTTGAAGGAGAGAGCCTGACAACTACCTGCTTACTTATTTAGGTGCATGCCCTTGGGTAACTACAGACTTGGGTTTGGTGACTCTGTGAGGACAGATCCTGACAAAGCTTCAGCTACTAGAAGCCATGCAGGCTGAGGAGAGAGTGTGCTAGAAGCAAGGGTTTGGGGTTCCAGGCCCTGAGTTGAGATTGTGACTACCAGCTTTATAACTTAGTAACATTGTTCATCTCTTTTCTTATCAGCCCAGTTATCATAATCTCTGCCCAAATGAAAGGAAAGCGCCCACCACCTCGTCAGTGCAGGGTGAATGTGACTGACAATTCCCAGCCATGGCCTGGTCATAAGAATAAGCTCCTGGCCCCTGCAAGTCACAATGGCCTGAGCCTATGAGCTTCTGTACTCTGAATACCACAGTTCCGTACTAGACTGAGAGGCTTAAAAAGCAACTGGTTCACAACCTATTATCTCTTTGGATGTCACAGCCCCCTATTTTATTGACAGAGATCATTTGAGTCCCACACCCCTCCCCCAAGACCATAGAACAAAAGAAAATGACCAGAAATCACTTACCTTCGAGCTGATCCTGTGGGGGCTTCTCCAGCTTGGAACCTGGGGTAGTTGTTTGTCCGGAGTCCTCTCCACCAACGCTTTGTGGTCTTGGCAAATTTCTTCGTTCTGTGGGTCTCTTCAGGATGGCCTCAATGGAGAAGGACAGGCCCAGCTTCTCTGGGGCCTCATAAAATCCTGAGCTCTTCTCCATGTCCCTGTGAACTGTAGGGCCTGCTGTTGCCTGACCCTGCTGCTAGGAGGAACACTCTGTGTGTGCCCTGGACAATGCCAGCAGAGGGTGGTATATTTTCTTCCCAGAGCTTCTGGGGACCCAGAGGGCACACAGAGGTGGTGATTGGGGATCCTGATGCTGGGTGACTCAGGCACAATTCCTTGGACACAGGGACTTCCATGGACCTCGAACACCTCCAAGATTAGGAGGTGGCTTCCAGCAGAAGAGCTGGTTGGTGCTTGTGCTGTATCCACAGGTCTACAGTTGTCACCAAATGGAGGTTCAGTTTCCCAGAGAGGGTCTTCTTGGAGGTTGGAGGCTTTCACAGTCACCAGCCTAGGCAAGGATCCTAGAGCTCACTGCTCAATGGTACCAGAAAACAAAGAGAAAACAGGCAGAGTTGGTGGGATGAGGTTTGGAGCCAGCATCCACCTTTGTCCTCTCTCTGACTTGTGTCCCCTTCCTGCTGGCCTCAGGCAGTCCCTGGGAGGCTAGGGTGCCACCTATGGGTCCTAGGTGGCCAAGTGAGCCCTGAGCCTCTTTGTGGCTGGAAGGTTCTTCTCAGAAAGTCTCAAGAATGAGAGTTCCAGGGCTCCTGTACTTGTGCAGATCCTCAGGTAGAGGTTAAGGATGATCAGTGCTTGGTCCCTGCCAGGTCTGTGCTCGATTTCACCTCAGGCCTGTGGTCTGAGTCTTCTCCAGTGCTCTCTGGGCTGGTGTTGGCTTTCTTCTCTTCTTCTCTCCCTGACTCCCAGTCACATACTAAACTCTTTAGCGACTTGTTTCTTCTTCTGGGGTCCTTTCTACTTTTTTTCCTGCTTGATCACCCTTCACCTGTCTCTGAACGGCCCCAAAGACTCCCTGTCCAGTAAATTCTGGGCTTGGAACTGACAGTCACTGCTCTCTCTGTCTTGCCAGGAATTCTGCTCAAAGAAATGTGTAACCAGGGAGGAGGGCTGACTGATAAGGGAACAAGTTCCCACCCCAGGAGATGGAATGGGATGCAGGTGTTGGGTGGAGAGCTGAGGGGAACAGCCAGGATTGGACGGTAGATACAGGATGTCTTGCAGAGGTGTGGTGCTGAATCAATGGCCAGGTGGAACAGAAGAGCAGAAGGTGGGGGAGGGATGTCCAAGGCTCAGTAAAATGTGTTTAAACAGGAGAAGTTGTGGGGTTTGCAGAGGCTTATAGGCTAAACCTGGATGTGGTGGGCGAGGCTCAGCCAGGGGTAGTCCCTCACAGAGGTGTGTTTCTTGGCTTGCCAGTGCTGGAGCAGGGAAGGCATTCTAAAACCTGTGTGGGGCAAGTGGAGAAACTGAGGCTCAGAACAAAGGAGTACAGGGGATAGAGTGACAGGAGAAACTTAAGGACTGTCCTGGAAAGCCTCAGGGTGTTACAACACTGAATGACTGGTGCTCTAATCGACTGTGAATATAAATGTAATGTCACATTAGAATGCAGACCTCTTCTCAGGGCGAGGTGGGGGTGGGCACGGTTGTTCTCCTTTCTTTGAGTTGGAGGAGGAGGAGTTAGAAGAGGGAGGATTTCCCTGTTCAGAAGTAGATCTCCTGGAAGTGCCAGAATCTCTGGCTTAGCTGGGAGAGATTAGGTTCTCCAGTGATCTACGGATGCTCTTGCCTCCCGGATGAAGCAGGATTTTTTCAACAGTGAAGCCACCATCTTCTGATTGACTGCTGGCTCCAAGAGAGGGTTGAGAGCAAAGTGGAAAGTGTTAGTGAATCAGAAGCATAAGTGGTTATGGGATGTCTGCTCCAGCTCTGCAGACAGCCGAGTCATGTGACTGCTTCTCTGAATGGATCCTGGTGCTTTCCTCAAAGCCTGAAAAAAAATTCACACAGACAGCAACTGTTAGCATTCGGTCTAAACTCCACCCCCAGTTACCTGGCAACAGCCAGGTGGACCTGGCCCACTATAAAAGGGGCTGCTTGCCCCTCCTCTCTTTCTTACTCTTGCTTCTTGCTTCTCTCTTGCCCTCTTGGGCTCTTCCCTTCCCCCTCTCTCACCATTCCGCCCCCCCCCCCCAATGTGGTCATCGCTGGCCTCTCCTTATCTACTCTCTCCCTCTCTCTGCCTTTCTCTGCCTCTACTACCCTCTTAGCTCCCCTCCCCATGCCCCGAATAAACTCTATTCTATACTATACCTTCGTGTGGCTGGTCCCTCAGGGGGAAGGGATGCCTCGGCATGGGCCCGCTGAGGCACCCCCTTCCCCCACACCTGACTACCCCTCCACAGAACATATTCCCTCTCTGTTTATCTTTTTATAAACACATCAGCAACCAGTCTGGTGTTCTTATATATATTTACTTTCTGAGTCTGAAATTAATTGGCCTTTCGTTTCTGTCTCCTCATCTTGGTTTTAGGTTAGTGTTCCACTCGGGCCTAGTAAAGCAATCTAAGGAGAGGCATGTTAACAAACAGTTGGACAAATGCACACTTTGCTTACACAACAGTTAAATGTATCTTGACCTAATGAAATCACAGGAAGAGAGTGCTCTGTATACTTCCCTTGCTTTGTTCTGAACTGAAATTGTTGGGAACAGCCACAGGTTGCTTACACAGGTGATTACAATTTTACGTAACTATTTTTAAAAAAACATAAAAAACAAAACAAAAACAAACAAAAAACAACTCAGGGGTGATGGAGTAGGCTCAGTATTAAGAGCACAGGCCGCTGTTGCAGAGGATCAGAGCATGGTTCCCAGCACACACTTGGTGGCTAACCTTATTAGCAACTTCAGCTCCAGGGCATCAGATGCCCTCTTCTGGCCTTTGCCAGTACTGCACCCATGTGCTTGTACTTAACACACAAGTACTCACATATACTGTAAAAAAAAAAAAGTCTTAAAAAAGTCCAAATGTAATCCAAAATTATAAAACAGACATCCTACAATGTACAAATTGAGCAGAATATTTGTGGTGGGAGAGTTGGTTACACAAATTTGGAAATGCAGTTTCTTTTTTTCTATTTCACAATTAAAATATGCCTTTGTTCCACAACCCATCTCTGCTTGTGGCAGGTGGGTGTGCAGAAGGTGTGAGAGCATGAAACTTGGCCCTGTCCCTTGCTGACCGTGGCACTTGGGTGAGATATGGCAGTGGAGTGAGCTAGCTGGGCAGGGTTGGCAAGCTGGCCCTGATGGTGTGAGTGAGGGAGAGCCGATGGGCTGACCAACTCAGGTGTCACCCAGATCCAGGGCTTTGAGTTGGTCCACCCCAACATCTACCTCATCTGAGAACTGCTGGAATGCATGAAGGGGCTGGTCTTGCAGATTCACAGCTACAGGATCTCCATGACTCAGGGCAACAGCAGGATAGCTGAGAGAAGCCCTGGTAAGGAACGAGCATTGATAATGTAGCAGAAGCCAGAGGCCTTGAACCAGACCAATGCAATGAACATTTGCAAGTGAAGATGTGTGGACAAAAGGTGGTCTGCAGGACAGTGTGACACACTGCAGCTTCCACAATGAGATGATTTTATTTTATTTTTTGTTTTCTTTTCAGGGGAGAGATTTCAAGGGTGGAGGGTGGATATGAAGGGGCTGGGAGATGAGTGGGATTGGAGTGCATGATTGAAATTCACAAAGAATCAATAAAGAGTTTAAAAACCTCATGCCTTTGAAGCATGTGCATGTGTGCTCAGAACAGTCCATGGATTTGTACTAACAAGACATTTTGTGGTGTGCAGTTTAAACTGGATCTAACAAGTCAGTCATTTAAACGCTTCAGCAAAGTCACAGGAAATACATCTTCCATCTTTTTTTGACTTTGTAGAACATTATATCCACTTTGTTTTTGGTACTTAAGATGTTTAAAAAGTGGAAAGAAGCCAAATGTGTAAGGAGTGTGTATGTTTAGAGTTTGGGTGGTGTTTGCTCTTAAAAAGAGACAGCTTCCTTCCAACTGCCTCTAGTTCTGATGGAGTGCTTACAGGAACTCAGAACAAAGACGGGGAGAGCAGGTTCAGAATACTGATTTCCTGTGGAAGTGAACGGTGTTCTCTGAGGACTAACAAAGACTGCCTCAAACACTTGAGACTTTACATAAAATTTTTTGCAAGACATATTTATTTGTCTTCTTTTTTAAAAAGAGCTAAGTGGACTAAGGAGGTGGCTCAGTGGTTAAAGCACTTGGTACCCAAGTGTAAGGATTGGAATCCAGATCCCCAGAGCACATGCAGATGGTGGGTGGGTGTGGCTGTCTACTTGTAATACCAGCCTGGAAAGGCAGAGAGACAGCATCCTCAGAACAAGCTGCCTAGTGGGACTAAACTTATCAGTGAGCTTTGGGTGTGATTATGAGACTTCTCCTTAGTGAATAAGGAGGAAGAGTCATCAATGCTGGGAAGGATAATTCCCAGCATTGGCCTTGGGTTTCCACATGCAAATGCATGTGCACATCTCTGCATACCTACATATAGGTGTGCTCCACACCCATAAACACACACAGCAAAAACAAGAGTGGAAAAGATTCTGTTTCCACAGATAGCAATGCAGTGCCTAGCATACAGTGATCTAGAACAAGGAAATGCCCAGAAAGAAAATAAAGGTTTATTTTAACAGACTCTGAATTCACACCCAGCCAAAGTTGATTGGTGTCTCTTCAGTACAAATACAATATGGTCAAGGACAGTCCTACCAAAGCAGTTTCCAGCAATGGTTGACCAAAAATGTTTCTATTCAGGAGGGCAAACTGCCAGGGGTAGTCAAATCGGAGCTTCCCAGTAGCCCTAACAATGATGTCAACAACCATGTCCGTCATAATAGGTTGCTATCCTGAGTCCATCTGCTGCAACCTTTGCCTTTGATAGAGGAAGAGAGATAGGTTCATGGCTGTCATACCTGCTGCTTTAGTTCTTCCTTTGAATTCCGTTGTCTTTCTATAGAGTGAGCATGGCTTGAGGGCAGGCTAACAAAACACGCTTCTAATTCTGGGTGTGGTGGTAAATGCCTTAATCTCAGCGCTCAGAAGAGGCAGGTGGATCTTTGTGAGTGTAAGGTCTGCCTGGCCTACAAAGTGGTTCTCATAACAGCCAGCACTGCATAGAGAGACCCGGTCTCAAAACAACAACAACAACAACAACAACAACAACAACAACAACAGAACAAAAGAAACTGAAGGACCCTAAGGATGTCTTACACTCCTACCCCCACAGCTTTCCCCTCCCGCCTGGGGTCAAGTTTAGGCCGAGTTCCATTCTCCACCCACGGGAACATTCTTGAGCAAACAATTCTCAGAAAAACCTCAGAAGGTACTGACTGATAGTCACCTGACCCTCGGAAAGTTCCAGGTAGAGTTCAAATGTGTGTCATGCTTGCTAGCCAATAGATTTAAAGGTCAATATGCTTAGCCAATCAGTTTGAACTGTAACCTTGCTGGTGTAACCTGTGCCCCTAAAAAGGATAAACTGCTTGTGATAGCCATTTGGGGTCACCTTCTAGTCACTTGCCTTGAGGGACTAATGGAAGGTTGATCTGACAAGTGCCGGAAAATAAACCTCTTGCTTTTGCATCAATATGCATCTTGGTGTCTCACTTTGGGGGAGGAGGGAGAGGGCATCTTGAAATAAGTACCACTGACTGAGGGTTGGGGTCTTAAAAAACAAACAAAACCAGGAAAGAAAGAAAAGACCCTTCTTTGGTGTGTGCTATATGTGGGCAGGTGTATGTGCATGTATATATGTGCTCATGTGCGCATGTGTATGTGTGTGTATGTGTATGTGTGTGCGCACGCACGCGAGTGTGCGTGTTCAAGTGCTCAAGTGGAGATCAGAAGTCCATATTTGGTGTTTTTCAGACAGGGTCTCTCATTGAACCTGAGTTAATTGATTTGGCCAGACTGGCAAACCAGCAATTCTCAGGCATCCTTCTGTCTCTGCCTTCACAATGTGGGGAGTGCAGACAGACATCTCCAATGTTTTATAAGGGTGCTGGGGATCTGAACTCAGGTTTTCATGCTCATGTGGTAAACACTTTTTCAACTAAACTGTCTCCTTAGCCTCAACAAAATACCCTTCTGTGGTGCTGACCTGGACACTGGATCTTCTTCCAAGCTATCTGTCTACCACATGCCCACAGCTTGGCAGCCTTAGAGCCAATAAATGCCTTCATTCTTTGGTAAATCTCTCTTTGTTTTTTTTTAATTGACAGAAGATAAAGGGTTATGTAGCCTTTTGGGTCAAGAAAAGTTTTGAAGAATGGGAGAGGAAAAGAAAGGAAATACCATCATTTGTAAGTCCCTCTCAACTGTCCCAATCTTATCTAACTAAACACACACAAGCAAATAAGCCAGCCTGCCCAGGGCAGTGAGCCCAATTTTGTAGTGATGCAACCATGCCTCTGTTTCCCCTCATTGTTTTTTAGTGTGCATGTGTGCCTGCATGCATATGTGCCTTCTTATGGAAGCCTGAAATGAACTTTGGGTGCCATTCCTCAAGCTTGTCCACCACTCCATCTTTCATGGGGGCATACGGCTTGCTGAGTTGGCTAGGCTGGCTGGCCATGAGCTCCAGGGATCCACAAGACTCTGCCTTCCCAGTGCTGGGGTTACAAGTGCATACCACCGTGCTTGGCTTTTTCTGAGGTTCTGGGGATTGCACTCAGTTCCTCATACTTATAAGGCAAGCACTTTACCAAGTGAGCCTTCTTTCCACTCCCACCTTCTGGGATTTTCTGTGACTTGCCAAGAGCCCTGCAGTTAGGCAGGGGAAGAGCTGGACATCCATGCTGGGTTCTGAGGACTCACTCTCCCTATCTCTCTTCAGTGCCTTCATGACCTTTCCAGACAGGACCTGGAGTGGGTGTTGAAAAATGAGCAGGCTGAATAGTGGCAAGAGCAGGAAGAAGCCTTGAAGCAGGGATGTGTGAGTCCATGAGGTACAGTGTTTCTGCTTTCATTGATGTGAGAGGAGGTTTGGAGAGGAGCTTATGAAGAACTTGATGGAAAGATAGATCTGAACCATCTGCTCATTTATGCACTCAACAAAGATTTGTAAAAAAGATTTATTTATTTATTTACCTAATATGAGTACACTGTAGCTGTCTTCAGACACCAGAAGAGGTCATTGGATCCCATTGTAGATGGCTGTGAACCACCATGTGGTTGCTGGGAATTGAACTCAGGACCTCTGAAAGAGTAGTCAGTGTTCCTTACCATTGAGCAATCTCTCCAGCTTCGAAACAAAGATTATTAAACACCCACGGTGGCATGCCAGACAGGAAAGTAAGCAGAAGGAGACAGTCACAGTGAAAAAAAGATAAGGTCCCTGTTTTCATGGAGTTGACCTTGAGGATAGAGGGACAACAAACAGGTAATAAATAGATTCCCACAATGACCTCCACAGTCTGAAAGATATGTGGGAGAGCAGCCAGACTGTGAAGAGTTTATTTGAGCCAATAGCTATTCATGAATTGGGCAACTCCAAACTAGAGGTGATTTGAGGTGCTGCTCCAAGTAGTGTATGAGGTGGGCTTTCCTAGATATCACCAGTGATAAAACTGCAGAACAAAGCAGGGAGAGGCACTGCACAGTGGCCCAGGAAGGAAAGGGGCCTTAGCCCTTTGAGTTTCACCCAAGGCTGTGGGCAGTGTTGTGGGCAAGTGCTCTCCCACCCACTGGACTGCAGGTAATGGGAGGCACATGGACCTGCTAAGAGGTGGAGCCAATCTGCTGAGGGGGGTGTGTGTTGGGAGGCAGGGTGCCCTAGCCTGATTAAACTCTTCAAATGATTAAACTCTCACTCCCTAGAGGTTAAGCAAGGGGGCTTACCAACTCCCAGTGTGAAGTGTGCAGGTGGCCAGTGTAGTAAGGTTCATTCAGGAATAGGAACATGTGAAGACCAGGGCTTTTATCTTCTCTCTTGTCACCCCCAGTACATTGGTCTCTTGTATTTAAATGACATGTAGCATTTATTTAATTAAAAAAAGTCAAAATTGTATATCTTTTTAGTGTATGACAGGATGCTTTGAAATATATATGAGGTGGAAAAGCTGATTGAACTAAGGGAAGCAGCTCACACACTTTCCATTTTTATAAGAGCCTTTAGAATTTATTTCTAGAGATTTTAAAGAATACACTATACTTTTCCAAGCCAAGGTATTCTTTTAACTGGCTCATATTTTTATAAAAACAATTTCTTTCAGTATATTTTCATACATGTACACAATGTACTTTGATTATATTCTCCCCTTCTCCCCCAGCCATCAGCCCCTCCTTCCGCTGGCTGCCTTTTCTGAGATAGTCCTCTTTCTACTTGGAATCTAGATTCTATGGATGAAGGGAAGCATGCTATGTTCATCTGAGTATGGCTTATTTTGCTTAACATGGTTTTCTCCAGTTATATCAATTTCCTTGTGAATGGGATAATTTCATTCTTCTACACAACTGAGTAGATTCCACTCTGTGCAGCACGCACATTTTCTTCATCTATTCATTCACTGATCGACGCCTATGCTGACTAGGTATCTTGGCTGTTG
This sequence comes from Rhynchomys soricoides, assembly GCA_019843965.1. Taxonomy (NCBI): domain Eukaryota; kingdom Metazoa; phylum Chordata; class Mammalia; order Rodentia; family Muridae; genus Rhynchomys; species Rhynchomys soricoides. Next base: position 1,744,892 of record JADRCH010000802.1, read on the forward strand.
TGGATGGAGCCATAGGAGTCATAGTTACACAAGTCTGTGTATTGTGAAATAGATGGTAGAGCGCCTATATCTATTTTTCGGTGTTTGAGTAGACTCTATACTGATTTTCACAATGGCTTCACTACGTTACATTTATCAGTGCAGAGAGAGTTTCCTCCCTTCTTATTCTTGCTTTCTTGACAGTAGCCATACAGTTCATGTGAGGTAGGTTTGGCGTGGGTCAGGCAAAGTTTTGATTTGCGTCTCCTTTTGGGTTCAGGCTATTGCACATCCTTTCGTGTGCTCACTGGCTGTTTCTACTTTTGAAAGCTGTCTGTTCATCTAATGTATGTACTTACTAGGTGGAGAATTTATATTGCTGTTATTTAAATTTTTGAGCTCATTATATACTTTGGATATTAGTCCCTTGTTAGATAGATATCTGTAAGCAGACATTCTTCTGTAGTAAAAGCTAGTTTCCCACTCTTCATTGTTTTCTATTATATGCAGTCTTTTTAGTTTCATGTAGTCCTGTTTGTCAGTTATTAGGATTATTTCCTGAGCTACTGATGTCTTTTTCAGAAATTCATTGCCTGTGCCTATATCTTGAAGTGTCTTCCCTTAGTATTTTCTTTTCTTTCTTCTTTTCCTTTTTTTTTTTTTTTTTAAAGACATTTAGTGTCATGATCAGACTTTTACATTTAGCAATCAACAGCATGGGTGAAAAAGGTCTACAGTAAAACCTTTTGTTGGAATGCTTTACTCTTTTCACAGAACAGAAGCTATAATAACCTGATATACAATTAGTCACAAATGCAGTCCTGGAGTTTTTGTCCACACACATGAGTATTTCCTAAAACATGTCTTCTTTGTAGCAGCTAGGCCCTGCCACCACTGTGCTTGGCTGAGTTCACAAATCTGTTGTAATCTGTATCTTCCCTGTCACTTCTCTGGCTCTCCTCTCCTGCTAAGCTTTGTTTCCTGGCTGTAATAGAACCTTCTGCCACTGCCATAGCTACTGCGGGGGCTGGAACCTCCAGAGCCACCTTGGTTTCCTGGTTTAACAAAGTACTGGCCTCTGCCACCGTAAGGGCCAGAGCTCCTGCCACCAAAGTTTCCTCCATGGAGGAGCCTTAATGGCTCCAAAAACTGAAGACTGATTGTTGTAATTGCACGAAACATTGTAGCTTCCACCATCTCCAAAACTGCTTCCGTCATTGCCAAATCCATTATAACCACCCCACTGCCACCTAAGCCACCATGACCACTGAAGTTCCATCCTCGACCAAAAACGTCATTGCCACCAAAACTGCCTCCATGACCACCACCAAAGTTTCTGGAACCACTTCGACCTCTCTGGCTGGATGAAGCACTAACCATCTCTTGCTTTGACAGAGTCTTTCTTACTTCACAGTTGTGGCCATTCACAGTATGGTATTTCTGAATAACAGTCTTATCCAGAGTCATGGTCATCAAAGGTGAGAAAAGCAAAGCCCCTCTTTTTTCCACTGTCTTGGTCAGTCATATTTTCTACCACTTCAATTTTCCTGTACTGCTCAAAATAATCTCTTAGGTGATGTTCGTCACTGTCTTCTTTAATACCACCAACCAAGATCTTTTTGACAGTTCAGTGGGCACCTGGTCTCTGAGAATCTTCCCTTGACACAGCTCTCTTAGGTTCCACAACTCTTCCATCCACCTTGTGTGGTCTTGCATTCATGGCAGCATCCACTTCCTCCACAGTGGCGTATGTGACAAACCCAAAGTCCCTAAATCTCTTGGCGTTTGGATCTCTCATTACCACACAGTCGGTTAGAGTCCCCCATTGCTCAAAATGGCTTCTCAGACTCTAGTCAGTTGTTTCGAAGCTCATCCCTCTGATGAAGAGCTTTCGCAGCTGTTCCGGCTCCTTGGGAGATTCTGACTTAGACATGACATCAGGGTGATGAGACCCTTCAGCGATGCTTCCTCCGCAGCATCAGGAGGATGCTTTCAAACAGGAGAGAGGAGTAAGATAACGAACGTGCCCGGCAGCCTACCTTCTGCTCTCCCTTTTATCATTCCCTTAGTATTTTCAAAGCTTCAGCTCCAATACTGAAGTCTTTGATCAGTTTGGCATTGATTTTTGTACAGGTGAGTATCCTCGTTAGCTTTAACTGTCAACTTGACTGAGCCTAGGGTCATGTGATAAGGGAGTTTCAATTGAGGGATTATTTATATCAAATGAGTCTGTGGGTGGTATCATCCCCCAGGCAAATAGTCGGGTGCTAAGAAGACTCCCTAAGCATGAGCCTATGAACAAGCGGCAAACAACATTGTTTTGTGGTTTCTGCTTTAAGTTGTTGTTTGGGTTCTAATGCTGACACTTCCATCATGAACAGTGACCTCAAAGAATAAGCCAAATAAACCCTTCCCTCCCCTAAGTGGCTTTTAAATCAGAGTGTTTCTTTATCATGACAACAGAAGGGAAAATGGAGTGACCAGAGATACAGATCTGGCCCATCTACTTACCGATATCCCCAAACAGTCCTGTTAGATAGGCCATCTTTTCTCTGACATATGTTCTTAGCATCTTTGTTAGGAAGCATATGGTTATAGATGTGTGGGGTTATTTCTGGCTCTTTTTGTTGTTGTATGTTTGCATGTCTGTTTTGCTCTATTGCCTTGGTGGGTTTGTTCCTCTGACTCGGAGGACAGCTTTGACCCTTTGGAGTCATTTGTTATTCCATGTGAATTTGGGATTGTTTTCTCTAGTTCTGTGAAGACTGCCATTGGAATTTTGATGGTGATTGCAATGCATCTGTAGATTATTCTTAGAAACATAGCCATGTAATAAGATTATGCTCGGCCATATGCTTGGACAGTCTTTCTATATCATAGTGTTTTCTTCTATTTCTTTCTTGGTTTTCATTGTAGAAGTCCTTCACCTCCTTGGTTAAGTCTATTCCTAGCTATTTTATTTTATTCTTTTGAGACTATGACTGCCACAGTGTGCACACAAGCAATTTCCAAATCTCTAGTCCTTAAACAAAAATAAAAAAGCCAAAAATGCTGGCAAGTTTGGATTCTGTGGTTGGGACCTTGTTTGTCTCTCAAAGGTTCATGTACTTGGTTCCAAATATAATGGAACCTGTAAGAAGTGTGTTTAGTGGGGTTAGGTTACCAAAGTCACTATCCTTAGAAGGGACTAACGCTTGCCTCTCGGGGCTGGATATGAACAGATGGCTCTAAAATGAGCTTGGTTCTCTTGTTTTGTGTTCCTGCTTTCTCTCTTTTCCTGTGATATTCTCTCTCTCTCTCTCTCTCTTTCTCTCTCTCTCTCCACATGACACCATACATTCATTTATAATGCAGCCTGATGGCCCTCAGTTGAGGCCAACAAGATGGGGTCTCTAAACCATTGAGCCCAAAGCCTCTTCTTTATGATACTCAGTCTCAGAAATTCTGTTATAGCAGTATAGACATCGTGTAAGGCATTGGCTATGGTATTCTATTTACATAAAAGATCCAAATATTACTATTTCAGTGTGTACTCAATGTAATTTTTACATTAAAATTATTTATTATTGTTAAATGAGTGTATATGTGTGCATGCACTCATGTATGTTATGCATGTGTGTGAAGGGCAGAGGACAATTTTGTGGAGTTGGTTCTATCCTTCGACCTTCAAGTAGATCAAGGGAATCAAACTCAGGTGATGAGGTTTGCATCTCCAAGCAGGAAGTGCCTTTGCCTTCTGAGCCATTTTGCTGTTGACCTTGCGTTTTCGTGATAAATTTGCAATCTGTTGTGTAGTTTGCTCTTAGAGCACATCCTGGCTTGCACTGGGCAGATCTCCAGTGTGAAGTATGGAGGTTGTTCACTCTCAGTGTGATCTTGTGTGGGTGGACCCCAAGTGCAGATAATCCCATCTGTAAAGGACTGTTTATCCCTCCACCCTCTGTTGCTCCACAAATGCTAGACACACTGGGTTACTTGGCATTCCAACTAAGTTACCTGTCGATTTTCCCATGCTTAAAATTGTAAGTCTGGGCTTTGCAGGCTGATATTTTGTATGAAAAATCCCTGGGTTTCGGGCACATTTATTCCACACCTTTGTATTCATATCACTTGTGCTAACATTTGTCAGGAACAATATAAGAATTGCAACACCATGACTGATTTTGGCCTTTGATTCTATAGAGAGAAATTAATTATAGGCTAATCTACAGGAGCTGGGTTAGTCCCCACGGCCACGGGTGTTTATGCAGAACCTTAGCTCAGTGTGAGGCCAGGGTGGGTAGGAGCAGAGTCTCCAAGAACCAGTTAACAGTTTCAGCCTCAGCACCAGAGCTCAGGTCCCTGTCCCATTTAATGGGTGTTTTATGGCTTGAAAGATTTTTGGATGAGCCGAATGAATAACTCTTTGCTGTAGGGACCAGGAAACTAGAGGTCTTTTCTATGCAGATGACATGGTTTTACTGTTGCAAACCAGGAATAGCCTCATTAGTCTAAGAGGAAATGTGGCTCACAATGAGTTGCTCTAAACCCCATGATTGTCATTTTTGGCAGATGTCCTCCTACATTGAGTTGGCTTTTATTCAACAACCTGCGATTGCCTTAACTCATTTAGTCATTTAGGCTACATTTTCTGCTAAGTCAGCCAGGGGACTCACCAGAAGGCTATATTTGCTTAACGTTTGGCATCTTACGGGTGCAGTACTTGGGTTTTTCTAAGTCCTTCTTGGGAGATTAGTAAGATGTACTTTGAAAAACATTTAAGTTGAAATTATTATGCCTGAGCTTGATGGACTGCCACACTGTTTCTTTTGTGATCAAGCCCATAGTGATCTCAAGGAAATCATCTTTCCTCAGGTACCCACACATGCACTATCACAGGCGGTCCAGTAGGGCTGTTCTCAGTCATTTCATGTACATTCTTGCTGATATCCCTCAAGGCATTTCCCAGACATCCACACCGATTTTTTGAGGGTGTGGTCCTGTTTCCCACACTTATTATCACAGGAGCTTTTATAGGTGTTCTCATAAGTAGTTTGTGTGTGTGTGTGTGACAGAGAGGCTAGGGGTTGATGTTAAGTATCTTCCTTAACACTCCCCACTTTATATCTTGAGACAGGGCGTATCATTGAAACTGGAGGTCACTAGTTTGACCAGATTAGGTGGCCAGCAGACCCCAGTAATATTCTTGTGTTTGCCTCCTCAGTGCTAGGATCCCTGGCTTGTACCACCATGCCTAGCTCTCTACATGGGCATTGGGGCTCTGAACTCACATTTCTGCTTATAGCAAACACATCACTGACCTAGCCAGCTTTCCAGCTCTACTTTCCCACAGGAGTTTCTACAGATTCCCTGCAGCTATTCTCACGGGATCCCCATGGTCTTCTCATAGAAACAAAACACAGGTCTTTCCAAATGGATTGTCATATAGTTTTGTTTCTTGAAGATCCCCACAGATATCCCTCAAGGTATGCTCAGAGTGGTGGGTGTGTCTGCATGGACCTGTAACCACAATTCTGGGCTGGCAGAGACAGGAGGATTCCTGGGAGTTGCTGGCCAAAATGGAAAGTCTTGACCAAAAGAAAAGCTCCAGGTTCAGTGAGATACTCTTTCTCCAAAAGCAGATTGGAGAGTGACAGAGGGTAGCTGATGAGTCTGGCTGTGTTCAGGATGGGAGGAAGAAGGTTCCTGAAGTCAGTCTCTGGCCTCTGTAAGCTGAGCTCTGTCCTATCAGTTCCTTTCTTCACCGTGACATTTATTAGTTTTTTCCTTTAAAAAGTGTGCTGGGTTGAATATATTCAAAATCTTCCAGACTTTTCAAGGATGATGTAGGTAGGATAAGTAGTTGTTGTGTACAGAACCCAATGATCTGTTTGCCAAATGAAACAACTAGTGGGCATTGGGTGCTGGGGCCAGGCCAGTGGACCGCCTGACTGGAGTCTTCATGTTAGCAGGAAGTAGACACAAGCTTCTAATAAGGAGAGCTGTGCTGTGAGAGAACTTCTGGCTAAAGTGTGGTCACAGTTTTCCTTATGTAATTTCCAGATGCAAGCTGTTGAACCTGAGGGCATGCAGTCCAGGCAGGGAAAGAACCACCTTGGTGCATGCAAATATGTGTATGAGAGTGTGTATGTGCTCGCATGTGCCCATGCATGCTTTTCACTTGCTCATCTGTATTGATCACTAAGTCTCAGCAATGTGGAATGGGGCTTGTTGAACCTGGGACCAAAATGTACCAATATTCTTGTTATCTCATCTATGGAATGGTGCTCAAGGCAGTGATTGCTTTGATGTATCTCATGTAAGCTGAGACAAAACGCAGAGCCAGCGAACGGCTGAGTCAGTGCATGACCCAGAGATGTGTTTCTCCTCCAGCTCCAGCTGAGCCAGGAAGGGTCATTTGTGTTCAGCTGTCACCATGATGAGTCCAGACCTTCTTGCAGCTGTCTCCCTGGTGACAGTTGCTATGATTATCTCAAAGGTTCAGCGGCTGCCACCCATCACAGGGAGGCCCCACACTCTTCTGTCTGGAGTCCTTTTAACCTATGATTTATTAGGTTTGTTGTCTGTGTTGAGTTCTCAAATGAGCCATAAATTAAAAAGATTATAAAGCATCCCTGGGGTTTTAGATGGATAACTTGTGCTGGGAGGTCCATTTATGGATCAATTATGATCCATTGACATTTCCACCAGCATTGCCATGCAGTGATATGCAAACGGTCTCCAATTCATACTCTGGAAGTAAAGGGAAATGCCAGCTAAGTGGCAGGTTATGTGACTGTGGTGACATAGCCTCATTTTTTATGTAACCACCCGCTCCCTCTGCCCCCAACCTATGACTTAAACATACTTCATACCTTTTTGCCCTCTTCTGCATTCCAGCACTTTCCCTGAGTGACATGTTCATTCAGTCATTCATTCATATCTATATTCCTCCTTTTTGAATCTGTAATGAGATCACTAGTTGTTTCTTTGGGCAGGTGACATAGGTGTACATAGTACATATTTATGGCTTACCAGGTATACCACAGTAAGGTAATAAGGATGAAGGTGATGATGATTTTAAAAAAGCACAAAAATGTTGGCTGTTTTTAAATATTTGTATGTGCCAGGAACCCCACTTTTCAGAGTTGATGTCTAAGGCACACTAGTAGTAGAATAACTTTGCAAGACTAGAGAGGGTAAGCACCTTATCCAAAGGAGCCAGTCAAACTTAGGCATGTTATGGAAATATTGTGTATCTCAGTTTCTTCTTTTATAAGCTGTTGATGAAGTCCACATGACACAGGCTGGACCCAAGGCATTTTGGCAGGGCTTCTCAGAGATGGTGATGCAACCTTTCTTTGAATGGACTCTGGAAGAGTCCTTTGGTCCTTTTGCACTGTTCTCAAAATGATAGTATTCAATAGAAGGACCTAGCCCATATAGGAATGGCAGACCTCAGAAGAAAGTTTCCCAAGATTTAGGATCAGCTGCTGGAATGTCAAGATTTACATCAACAGGGCCTATCACCTTTGATTCTGAGACACAGACTGCCACAATTGGGGGACCCTGTAGCTACCTCCCCTACTGAACAGACACACAGAGGGAAAACACCTGTTCAGCAATTGTGAAGGTCCCCAGCTTCCTCTCTTGATCTTGCCACTTACTGGCTCTGAGATTTTTAAAAATCATTATTATATCTTATGACTCAGTTCCCCTCATGTCTTCAGTGGATAAGGAGTTCACAGGTCACAGACCTGTTGTGGTGATCTTATGTGTGCATGAACATAGCACAGCCCTTGTTGTGCACTGAGACCCAACTGAATCATGTGTTAGTATATCCTCATGTCCTGGTACGGTGGGCACCATGCCCACCTCATAGGACACTGGCTTGTTTGGGTAGCAGCCCTCAATTTTCAGGAATTGTCTTAAGCCTCCAGGCCTGAGCCTGGCTTGGTTTAGACAGAAGCTATCTGCATCAGCCCCAACTCCTCTCTTGTCACCCACATACCTGTCACGAGCAAATCCTTCTAGACTATTAGATTCAAGTGGTTCTACCCCACCTCCTACCACAACAACAGTGGGCACTGCTCAACCCTGTCACAGACAGCAGTCCTTTGGCTCCCCATCCTTCATTTCCAGCAGGCAGTATCTGGCTGCTTCTGCTCAAGAGCCACCATGCTCCCACGAACCCGGAGGATAACTAATGGCCTGCAAGGCTCTGGGGGCCCTTCTTTCCTCAAGCAGCTTTGCGCTCCTGCTGCATTACCCTCTTGTGTTGTTCCCTCTGTCTGAGTCCTGCTTGTCCTGACAAAGCCTCAGGACTTCCAGTTTTTCCAGCTGCCACTATCTCAGACAGACATCCAGGCTCACCCCGACTCTGACACCCAGGGTCTCCTTTTCTTCCTCACTGAATTTCTCACCTAATACTGCACATGTCTGTGGCTTAGGGTTCGTCCCCTGCCTTCCCTCCCCAAATTGGACTGTAAGCCTTCAAGAAGGCTTTGTGCGTTTTCCTTTTCTTTTTTGTCTGTTTACTTAGCCTTATGTCTCCAGCACATCCTTCTGCACAATACACTTATTTAGCAAACAAAGGAATGTGGGATGGGGAGATGGCATCATGAGTTAAGTGCTTTCTGTGCAAGCATGAGAGCCAGATCCTCTGTTAAAAGCCAGACATGGTGGGTATAGACCTGTAATCCCAGCACTGGGGAGGCAGAGATTGGAGGACCCTAGAGTCACACAGGCTAGCTAGGTCTGGTCTAATTGAGTTCCAGGTTTAATGAGAGACTCTGTCTCAAAAGAGAGTGATTGAAGAGGATCCCTAATATCAACCTCTGACCTACACACACACACACACACACACACACACACACACGCACGCACACTCCCACACTCATTCATATACACACCCACGCCCACATTCATTCACACAAAGACTCACTCACATACACTCACACACACTCATTCACACACACTCTCACACACACACTCATTCACACACAGACTTACACACATACACTCACACATACTCATTCACACACACTCACACACTCACACACACTCATTCATACACACACTCATATACACTCATACACACTCATTCATATGCACATTCACATTCATTCACACACACACATACACACACTCACATACACATGTACATACACACAGACTCACACATACAAATACATGTACACACACAATTTGTGCACTCACTCATATACTTGCACTCATACATGCACTCACACACACATACACATATACACACACTCACACATATGCTCACACGCATCCACATACATACGGACTTACACACATACATACACATGCACTCATACACATACATGTGCACTCACACACACTCACACACATACCAATACATACTCTCACACACACACACACACAAGTTCACATACACATTCACACACTCTCTCACACTCATACTCATGCACACTCACGAACACATACATGTGCACTCACACACGCACTCACCCTCCCCAACATGTATGCATGCATTCATGCATTTGTATGTGCATACACATATGCACAGAAACCTGAAAAGTCTGCTTGAGTCTTCCCTGGCTTGGGCTTCCTCTCTGAGCAGAGAAATATTAATGGGTTTGTTCTATAAACCTTGAATCACCTATTGAGTGGGAGGTCTGTTTGGTCAGTGTCAGCCCTTTATGCCTGTCCTTGTAGAGGGTCAGACCAACTTAGCATTCAAATAAAACCTGAAGCGCACTAATGATATATTCTGTTTAACAGTATTTCACTGCAGTTAACTGCTTTTTTGCGTGTAGACAAAAACAGAGTCACATTTTTGTTAGGTTCTGGTGAAATTTTTTTTGGCAAGATGGTATAATGACACGTTAGGACACATTTCCCATATTAGATCATCACAGATGAAGCAGAAAGAAGGTCACTTTTGCAGGATGCTGATGGACTTCATAAGTTTCCCTGATGGCCTCACTTAGAGCTTGGTATTTAAATACTGTCCTCATGGGTCCCCCTTAGCTAATCACAGAGGATCACACTCTTTTACACAGCCACTAATAAGTAACATTTTCTGAGAACTCACCATGACCCAGCCTCTCTGAGTGTTGAGATTTCTTTCCATGACAACTGAACATGGTAGATTATGTTATTGTTCATGTCAGAAGGAAATGGAGGCACACAGAAGGCAAGTAACTTGTCCGTGATGTCACATCTCAACAGGGATGTTCAGGACTTGAACTTCGCTGAGACACACTTCCATTATCTCATGAGTAGTGCCACCCTTAGGAGATCTGCACCTTCAGGGGGAATGAAACTCATTTCGTGTACATGGCATCCTGGAAGTTTTGTGTCCCACCATGAATGCATTTGACTTGTGAGTGACCCAGTGGTATCACAAAGCACGTAGAAGGTGGAGCTAAATAGGAAGTGGGGCATTTGAGGGAGCTGGCCACTCCATTTGGGGTGTGTGTGTGTGTGTGTGTGTGTGTGTGTGTGAAGGTCAGAGGACAATGTCAAGTTTAAACCTAGGTGGCATCCTTTTTTTTTTTTTTCCTGGAGACAAAGTCTCTCCCTGGCCTGGTGCTCACCAAGTAGGCTAGGCTGGCTGGCCATTGAGCCCAAGGGATCCACCGGTTTCTGCTTCCCAGCACTGGGATTAAAAGCATGTGCTGCCCTGCTGGATTCTTTATAAAAACATGGGTTTGAACCTAGCTAGGTCTTTGGGCTTTCAATCTAGCCCTTTGCTACTTGTGCCATCTTCTGGTGTCCCTCCATTTGGAACTTTTATACTCAGTAAGGGAAGCTGTTACACAAGAGCTCCTCAAGGGAAGGGTGCTTTCACAGTTGGCTGCACTAAATGTCCAGGCTGTAGCTTGAGTTCATTCTTCTACAGAATGGGAAGCCAGTCTTGAGGACTGGGCATGGCAGAGGCAAGGCTGAGGTCCAGAAGTAGCAGAGGGAAGGAGATATCAAGACATCAGTTTAGCTGCAGTCCACACCCATCTTGGGCCATGTTTCCAGGGGGAGAATTAAGGAATTTCTATCATATACCAGGGAGGAAGATACTGGCAAGTCTTGAGGAAGCTGAGGTATAGTGCAGTGTCTGGTGGCCTTGGCAGCCAGATCTAGATGGTTGGGTGTGTGGGTCTAGTTGTACTAGCCTGATTGTGTGGCTATAGGAAGGATTGTTGAGCAAGGCAGTCAGGTGGCAGGCTGTGAGAGGCGGGTCCTGTGGGGATGAAGTTTCCAGAACATTCCCAGCCAAAGTGTCTTCCCCAGTGGCCACTGCTCGGATCTTCCAAGCCCTTATTCTTGGAAAGAGATTGTTTTTCAAGGGTGAAAGGATGACTTTCAGATGACTCGATCCATGTCACTTACAGAACCCTGAGAACATGCCACTCTCCAATCTCTGTTCTGCCAGGCTCAGAAATGTCAGCTTGACCAGATGGAGAAGAGCTGGCCAAGGCAGAAGGATGGAGTAAGGTTTCTAGCAGAGCCTTGGGAATGGAAAGTTAGTGTGTTTCTTGTTTGATTCATGTACCAGTTACATTAGCCTCATTACAGGGCTAATGGGGGATAAAACAGAGGTGTGCCTGCAGTGCTGGCCTACACGTGCTCAGAATTGCTCAGGCCTGGCCAATCACCTCCTAGGTGAGCCCAGAAAGGCTGAGATATTGGCTCTACCAGAGTACATTGAGAAGGGGCCATGTGTGTAACCTGCCTAGGTGAAACAGTCTAAAGGGCCAGGCCACACCATCCTTTTTGAAGTCATTAGTGATGTTTCACTCCCACCTGGAGACTTAGGAGCTGCAGCCATATGTTTGGGGCCCATGACCAGCTCTCCCAGGGCCGTTGTTGTACCAAGGGCTCAGGGTTTTCCAGGCTGTGAAAGTGGGTTCTAGCTGGTTCCCTCTGCTGAGCTGCGATTCACATATGATCTGTCGTCCATGGCAATCTGAGAGAGAGAGAGAGAGAGAGAGAGAGAGAGAGAGAGAGAGAGAGAGAATATGAGTGGGATGCAGGGCAGAGAGTCTACCTGTAGGACACCTTAGGGGACAGACCGTGCAGAGCACCCACTTTTTCTGACTTCTGTCCTTACTCTTCAGACTCCTGATCTGCCTGTGTCCCCTTTGTCCCCTCTTTTCCATCTGATTCCTCACTTCAGGTGACTCTATTATGGCTGTGGGAAATGGTCTTGGGGTCCAAATAAACTCTAGAGGATATGAAATGCCTATAAGCTTTAAAAGAGGCTCATGTCCTTCAGAACCCAACTGAAGGGAATGACAGAGTCAGGATGCTTAGCAGACAGCAGGCAGCAGGCAGCAGGCAGCAGGCAGCAGGCAGCAGGCAGCAGGCAGCAGGCAGCAGGCAGCAGGCAGCAGGCAGCAGGCAGCAGGCAGCAGGCAGCAGGCAGCAGGCAGCAGGCAGCTTTGTTCACCTTGAGTTTTTTTTATTCAGCATACAGCTCTGATGGGATGTCTTTTGGAATATCTTAAAATGTAAATGATTCAAATTTTGTCTTTTAACCCCCCCCCCAACACTCTAATACTCAAACTGGGCCTCAGAGACAGTAGTCCCCAAGCACATGCTTGGAGCCACACTGCACTGGAGCTAGAAGCTGGCAGATTCTGTTTGGCATAATACATGTATATGGGAACAAAAAGACTCTGGAGCAAAGTGGTCATGAGAAGCTTTTCGTAGGCTGGTATGCAAGGCATGACCCTTCCCGACTATGATTTTGTCAAGAACCTTGTGGGAGGTGAGTTTTGCCATAGTCTGTCAGCTCTAAAAGTGCAGAGGCCCTAGAGGAGTGAGGAGGGAAATTATGGATTCAGGTCCCCTTGTAAAACCTGAGAAACTCATGCAGATTGCCTCAGCCCTAGGAACCTCAGCTTTTCATGTCTACGAAATGGGCACATTTGTGATTTCTTTGCTGGGTCACAACCCAAGATTAGTTGAGTTCTAGGGTGTAATCTGAGATCTAAGTACAGGGACAAGACTAGAGCAGGAGTCAAAACTGTGCCTTTAGATGAGGAGGGGACATAATGCTGTGTGCAGATGAGGGAGGGGCAGGCTTAGAATAGTCTCGATGGGAGCTTGTACTGTGTGCACGGATCAGCCAAGTGAGGAAATAGAGATCTGATGAGGTGGGGGCCTGAGCAGTGGATGGTTATGAGTATCATTCTGGGAGTCTTCTGTTTTCTGAGTCGCGGTGGGTGTATGTGTGTAGGTTCTCAGCAGAATCAATCCATCCTTTTTTCCCTGCGTAGGGCAGCAAATATTTCTTTACCATTGAATGGCATGTTAAATCTGGCCTGAAGAGGGCACTGAAGGAAAGGACATTCTCCTAGAATCCTGCTGTGGTTTCTTGTTCCTGGGGCTGGTTATGAGCAGGTGCTTCAGTACTAGCCTGTGTCTCCTCTCTAGAGCTTTGGGGGAGACTCGGCTCATGTTCAAGGGAAAAGCAACCAGTGTGTGTTGTCCTGCCTACTGAGATCTGAATGTGTCCCCTATATCCATGTTGAAACGTCATTGATAATGTAATAACATCGAGGTGATTAAGTTATAAGGGCAGACTAAGTCCCAAGCTTGTAAAAAGGATGGGGGAGCTAAATAAGCCCCTCTGCCTTCCCCTCCACATGCATTATCACGCTTCTTTAAAACATTTTTTTAATTAAAATTTATTTTATGTGGGATGTTTTGCCTGTATGGATATCTACACTACACAAGTGCCTGGTGCCTGCAGGGGACACAAGAGAGTGTCAGATCCCCCAGAACAAGGGTTTACAGTGAGTTGTGAGTCTTCATGTGATTTCGGGAAACCAAATGTGGGTCCTCTGAAAGAGCAGCCAGTGCCCCTCTATCAGACTTGATGCAGCACTTCCAAAATTCACAGAGCCCATTAATTAAGACACCTTCTTAAAAACAGAAGGCAGCCCTCACCATATATTGAGCCTGATGTCATTTTGATCTTGGACTTCCCAGATTCCAGAACTGTGGTTCCAGATGTGGGCCAATCATATCACCTATTCTGTACTATGTGTAGTAAGCATGAATCACCTAGTCTGAACTGCTTGGCTGAAGCAACAGCAACCAGCAAGTGAAATGCTAACTGGACCATCACCTGGTTGATATGTTGAACACACTCCTTCCAGGGAGGTCTGAACCTGTTTTGTGGTGGGATGGAGCGTTTTTGAAATGTATGCCTTCCTTTTTCTGCCTCAGCCCTATTGGTGGAATCTGCATTTCACACCAGCTATTTCTGTTCTGTCTTCTTAGTTGTTAATCCTCTTCTGGCTGCTAGCTAGTTAGCTAGTTGATAATTCCCAGTTTTAAATTCCTGCTACTTTAATCTTCTGACTGGACCCTGGCTGTGGGTTAGAAGGGAAAACATTAGATCTTGTGGGACAAGAGACCCAGGATTCCCAGGTTGTGTGACAATGCTTAATTCTCCTCCCTCCCACACTTCCTCACTGGGCCTCAAATTTCCCTGTCTGCAATAGATGACCCAGACTGGGAGACTCTAGATGTTCACTTCAGTTTTGCTCAGAAGCTACTATCAATGGAGTGTTTTTTACATCTTTCTTTGTGGGATAAGCCTTGGCAGGCAGTCCTGGTCAGGGACAAAGGCACCAGGTAAGTGTACCAGTCTGAAGTCATAAGGTGGAAGTCTTGGTGTGTCTTTGCCTCTAACGGCCCAGTTGAGGACAGGCAGAGATCTAGGGAACTTGGAGACTCAGTTTCCTCTATCATGTGAGGTCTTTATATTCACCTCAGGGTCTGTGGAAGCACTGAACTCAGGACAGTGCGAATAAGTCTCTGCAGACCACTGACTACTCAGGGTTAGAGGTTACGGGAAGAATGTGGGTGGGGCATCTTTAGAGTGGAGGGGGACCAAGCTGAGTCTGCAGAAGCTGTGGAGGCGCTGTCCAGGGTGCTGCCAACCAGGAGCTGTCCTTAGAACACAGATTCCTGGCTTTTGAAGCAGAGCTGATTTGGCCCTTGCTCTGAGCTTCAGTGTCCCGGTGTAAAGTGGGGAAACAGACTTTCCACACATTGGTGCCTCTGAAAGTAGCTAAGTCCAAGTGTGAGATGTTGAACCAGATGGCCACCAAGCATTGTGTCTTAAAACCACAGGAATGAATTCTCTTAGTTTGCGCAAGTGGGACTCACAGGTCAGAGACAGTTTAGTTTTATAGCTCTCAAATACAATAGTTAAACTTAAAACAAAACTTCAGTGCTTACAGTCCTCACCTGGTAGAGGAGCTGAAGAGAGAGTGAATTCACTCCCAAAAGTCCTCTTGAGTAGTGCTAATCGACTGGCAAGGGTCCCAATGCTGATGCACAGGGAACTAAATTTCAGTGAGTTTGGAGACACAGATCTTCAGAGCACAGCAGGTCTCTGGGAAGTATCTGTTACTGTCTCTTCTCATAGGCTCTGATGTTGCCTGCAAACCTTGATTCTCCTTGGCTTGTGTGTTCATGACTGCCACCTCAGCCTCTGTTGTCACATGAGCTCCACCTTGTGTGTCTGTCTCACAGAAGCACACAATCATGTCAGTCCAGTCTATCATTTCTGGCTGCTCTTTTAGTTCCAGTAGCAGACCGTGGAACAAGGGAGGGGTCTAAGATGCTGGCTTTATGAAGGGAAGCAGCTTTGGGTGTGCTGAGATCTGGAATAGGTGCTGGGGAAGGCACTCAGGGACTCTTTGCCAAATCCACACCTCCACTCTTGTCTTGCCTCAGTCTTGGTAAATAAATATCTGTCTTGTTCTCAAAACCCAGTCTCTACGTCCTCAGGTTGATTGTGAAGTGCCTATGCCATGTGCTTAGCTGTGATGTGTTCTGAGAAGTTCATGCCGGAGAGGCTATCTCAGCTTCTCTACAAAATCACACAGACAGGGTGAAGCCCTCTACAGCATTGTGGACTGAATGAAGGACCTCCAGCTCTCACTATCCTCTGTCATGCACCATGGCTGGCACTGGGCTGAGCAACTATCAAGGAAGAGTGTGCCTGTGTGCCTGGAGTTCCAAGAGGTTTCTTACTCTTCTCAGCAGTGTAGGGAACTGATTCAGAACCAGCAGGAGGTGGCTCTGTGAGTGGTGTTCCTTTCTCTAGCCTGTACTGTGGGTCTTGAGTGGAATGCTATGCTCATTCCACATGTATGGTCCTGCTCTGCTTATGTGAGGACCTGATTGTCAAAGCCCACTAACATTCTGGGTGTGGCACACAAGCTTACCACTCGGGAGGCTGAGACAGGAGAATGGGATTTGAGTTCATCCTGGATTACACAGTGAGATCATGTATAAAACAAAACAACCTTTAAATGGTCCCAAGCTCTTTGGGTCACTTTTGGATAATCCTGACTTCCCTATATCCCCCTGGATCTTCCTGCAGCCTACACGTCTGCAGACCCTGCTTGGGAGAATTTCTGTCTGCAAGCCAAGAAAACCTCAGCTCAACCCACTTCAGCCAAGAGCTTCATCCTCTCCACAGAAAAGTGTGGACTCTTGCAGCTTCCCTGTCCCCAAGAGTCACCTGCACATCCCAGTAACTATCAACTAGCCTAGCAAAGACCAAAAAGAGATTTCAGGTACCCTTGAGGTCCCTGGACCCCCAGATTTGGCTTTTCACTGCCTCCATATGTTCTCAGAGGAGGACTGAGGAAGAGAATCAGAGAGGCAGGGACCTAGCAATGGCCCTTCCCTCAGCCTCACAGCTCAACAGATCATCAGGACAGTTACAATGAAGGAGCAGAGCCTGAGGTGGCAGCAAAGGGGACAGGAGTTGTCTGAGTAGGAGTCTTGCCCATGCCACCTGCATTCTGCAGATTCTTGAACACAGCATTTGTCTCTCAGTGCCTCAGTTTTCTCTTCTGTAATATGTGCTCAGCTAGAGGGTGGTGGTGAGATCTGATGAGGTGCATGTGCCAAACGGAGGACATGCAGAAAGGCCCTGACCAAACTCAGACTCACTCCATTCCCAAATCTCCTGCAGTAAAACACACAGACAGTAGATTTAGGCAAGAAAGTCTGTAATATCTGGAAAGAGCTGAAAAATAAGGCTGAAACTCAAAGATTACCTTTCTACAAATTAGAGACTTGGTCTCATTATGCTTCCTTAGCTGACCTGAAGCTCTCTATGTAGACTAGGTTGAACTCACAGAGATCTGCCTGCCTCTCAATTTCCAGTGCTGATATTAAAGGTGTATGCTATTAGATCTGGCTCATTTGCTTTAAAAATATGTGTATGTTGTGTGCTGTGTGTATGTGGTGCATGTATGTAATCGAACATGTGTACTAGCCTGTGTATATATGTGCAGAGATCAGAGGAAGATATAGCTGTCTCCCCCACCACTCCCTACCACATTTCCTTGCATAGGGTCTCTCATTGAACCAAGTTCACTCTTTGTCTAGGTTGGCTGGTCAGTAACCTTCTAGGATCTGCCGTTCCTTGTCCATAGTAGGCACACACAACCACACCTGCCTTCTTATGAAGGTGCTGGGGCTTTGAACTCAGGTCTTCTTGCTTGCAGAACAAGCACTGTTACCCACTGAGTCATGTTCACAGCTTCTAAAATAACCTTTGGTAAGTTAAAAACTCTATGAACATTAGTGCATTGTGGTTGAGTTAATTTTCATTCTCAGTGTTATGTAAAAACCTTATTATGTACCTCTCACGTGATTTGCCACCAAAATTTCCACATGGTCAGACAGCAAGAATTTGAGGGTTCATATGCAGCTGAATCTCTGTTGCAGTCATTTAATTCTGCCCCAAACCTCAAAGAGCCATTGGCAATGCTTCAAGGAGTCTGGCTACATTTTCATCAAATTTTATTTGTGGAATTTGTATTTCATAATTTTCACGTGCCATGAAATATTCTTTTTATTTTTGACAGCTTAAAAATGTGGAAGAATATTCTTACCTTGTGGGTTGTGTGTAGAAACAGGCCTTTGGGCTGTGGTTTGCTGGGTTCTGTGTGAAATTCGATAAAATGTGAGAAACCTGTTTTACAGATTACAGAGCTAGGTCTAGAGGGTTGTGGGAATGTCTTCCACAAGAGAACAGAATCCCGAACATGGGAGGTTCCTCAGCTTCTGAAGATAGAAGGCAGGCACAGGGCAAAGGGATTGCCATGAGCTCTTGACTTTAGCTAGAGGGTGCTCATTGCTGCAGATTGGTTTTTAGTTGTAATTTTTATTAATTATTTGAGAATTCCACACAATGTATTTAGATCATATTCACCCCTCCCCCACTCCCACAATATCCACCCCTCTTCCTTGCTTGCCCAATTTTGTGTTCTCATTAAAAACAAACCATCTAGTTCAGTCCGTGCTGCCCAAATGCTCTTGAGTGTGTGGCTATCCACTGAAGTGCAGTCTCCCAGGAGTCACACATGAAACACTGATGGGGCTGGGAATATAGTTCAGTTTGGTAGTGGGAGTGCCAAGTACACAGGAAACCCTGGGTTCAGTCTCCAGCACAGCATTTAAGAAAAAAAAAAAAAAGTGGTGACATGTCTTTTATTTCTGTACTCTGTAGGCAGAGGCAGAAAAATCAGAAATTCAAGGTCATCTTAGGCTACACAGGGAGTCTGCGATCAACCAGGGTTAAATGAGACTCTGTCATATAAGAAAAAGAAGCAATGGGTGATGAGCGTAATCACGCTAGGGATGAGTTCATTCCGAGTTAGTCATCGCTCCATGCTCGCTGTTTTCCTCACAGCCAATTCCCCAAGCTCTATTCTTTCATCCAGGGAAGAAGGTATCCACTAGCTCTATACCTCTGCACTCCCAACTCCACTTGGGTGGGGACATCAGCGTCTCCATGGGTTGACTCTTGCCTGGAGTTGGTGCGAGGAGGAGCCGAGCAAGGAGCCAGGAGAGGGTAGCCACCCTCCTGTATAGCCTTGTCCAGCAGCGCATGATGTACTTTCTGCCTCCAGCCCTCACCTAGGCTCTGCCTTCCTCCCTTAACCTATCTCGTGTGCTCCTGGGCTCTCTTTCCACTTAGTGGTTCATTTACTGCGCAATCTGTGATTAATTAAAACAATTTAAATAACTGTGCTGATGCTAAATTCATTTACAGCCACCTCCGCTGTGCTCAGCTGCGGGAGCACAAGGGAGCTGCGGCACTGGGTTTCGGCAGGAGCCCAGGGGCACTGTAGTCAGCTTTGATAGAGCTTGTGCTTTTGGCTGGATCATGAAGTTAGGCTCTAGGAACCTACCTACCTTTTGCCTTCTTCCACATGGCCCCACATCACACCCCCAGGCTTCAGAGATGCCTTGGGATAATCTAGAACAGGAAACGTTAGGGAAGCAAACATCTTTCCTTTGTTCTAACTCATGCTGGAATGCATTACTTGGACTCCTTGGGCCCAGGGACTGGAGGGTTTGCTATCAGAAGGGAAACAGAGGCACAGACTCTGTGAGAGGAAACCATGCCTAAAAGACTCCCTTGATAGGTGAAGAGAGAGTCCTAAATTCTGTGACTGGCAACCTTGTTAGAGGTGAGGACCTGGAAGGGAACCTGTATAGAAAAGGCCACGTATGGATGAGGTACGGACCGGAGCCCAGGCAACAGATCCACCCCCTGTCCTTCCTACAGAGCTAGCAGGCCAGATGAGCTCATACCTGAGGCTTTCAGCCACCCTGTTTGTAATGGCAGGAGGAAGCAGAGGTAAGGTTAAACTAGGAAGGAACCCAGCACACAGTCTTCTCTGCCAAGGCACTTCACTAGATGCAATCACTAATGTTTTCTAAATTAGCAATATGTTTGGGGAGAGGCAGGGCTAGGTTTTAGCATTTACTGCTCAATCTGTCTACCACACATCTACTGACCTGTAGTCCTGAGATTTTTTTTTTTTTTTTTTTTTTTTGACTAGGGGTGAGACAAAGATGGTTAGGTTTGGTGGGCGGGAACAGGCAGGGCCTGAGGATATTTTCTGGATAGGAGCACATTTTGTACAGCCCAGGCTTATTTGTGGCAGCTGTCTGCCTTTGAGTTAACATGGTATAAAACCATATGCATCGAAGTGACGTTGGGTGGTAGACTTCTTTTCTCAGTGGGGGAGATTTTTATTCTCGGGAACCACTTGGACATATCTGGGGACATTTTTGTGTTGTGTTGTGTAAGGCATGCTTGTTGGCATCGGTGGGTAGGCTATCAGGACTGGTCACCTCTCCTAACTCATCCCCTCTCACTCTCCCTTCGTCCACTTTCCTCCTTTGGCCCCTGTGGTTTCTGAGACATATAGTACTTTCACTGGCTAATGCCAGGATCTGCCTTTGCCAGATCTCATTCCAATCTGCAACGCCTCCCTGCAAGGCTTCTTATAACCACCTTGTTTGAAATTACAGTCTCATCAATCTCATATCTCTTTTGTGCTCACCCAATCCCTCTTCTTATTTTGTTTTTTGGGGTTTTTTTTGTTTTTTAAGATAAGATCTTGCATACTCATCCATCTGCTTCAGGCTCATAGGTATGCTGACATTATGCCAGGATAAAAGTCTTTTAAAAATAAAAATCAGTAGAATATGTTACCTTCTAACTTATATTCTTCCTTCCTTCCTTCTTCTCTCCCTTCCTTCCTTCCTTCTTTGCTTCCTTCCTTCCTTCCTTCTTCCTTTTCTTTCTTTCTTTCTTTCTTTCTTTCTTTCTTTCTTTCTTTCTTAATACATTTAATTTGTTTTGAATTGTGTTTGGGTCTGGGTATGAGCATGTGAGAGCAGGAGCCTAAGGAGCCAGAAGAGGGAGTCAGACCCCCTGGAGCAGGAGTCACTGATATTTGTGGACTGCCCACTGTGGCCCTGGGAACCAAACCTGGGTCCTCTCTCATACTGTAAGAGCAGTATGGGCTTTTAACCTCCAAGTCATCTCTCTCACCCACACATTTCTTTAGAGAAATATTCATTTATTCATTTATTTATTTATGCAGTTGAATGTTTTGTTTGCACGTGTTTCTTGCAGCACATGCATGCCTGGTACCATGGAGGCTAGAAGAGACTGTTGGACTTCCAGGGACTTCCGGGGACTAGAGTTATGGAGTCGAGCCCCAGTCCTCTGGAAGATCAACCAGTACCTTTAACAGTCGAGGCACCTCTCCAGCTCTGTATTCCTTTTTTCTTATGTTTCAGTTTCATGTCTGTCATCAGCAAACTATTTTTTCCTTTGGTTTCTTTTATTGGCTAATGTGTTCCTCATGCCCAGTATTCTCCTTGTGCTTGGGCATGTGGGCGCACTCAGAGGCCCCACATGTTCATCAGCTCCACCAGTGCTGTCTCAGTGGACATTTAGAATGTGTGGGCACAGTCAAGGCTCCCAGAAGTCTGGTGACAAAGAAGCCAGTGTAGCTCTGTTTCACCCAGGGTCCCTCAATCTTACTTGCCCATAGAACCTACTTCCTGTCTCTCAGTGTGTGTGTGTGTGTGTGTGTGTGTGTGTGTGTATGTGTCTGTCTGTCTCTGTCCTACCATCTGACAGTCTACAGAGGATACTGACAATTGTTGTTATATTCCCATCTTTTCTGGGGTAATGTGTGGGTAAAGATCTCTTTGTCACAATACCTATAGAAAACCCTCTGAAACCCCACAGATCAGTACACCCCATTTCACTCTCATGTGTTTAAGGACTCCCAAAGTCTATTGCTACCCTGGTACCAGAAGCAACTTGGATACCAGGAGTAGAAGTGACAATCTCAAATTCACAAAGATGAGCACAATCAGTGTCTACTGGACCCAAAATATGAGTCCTAAGGTCCCACTCAGAACAGCCTATCTCTTTGTGAGAAGTGAATGAGGTTTGAACAATAGAAAGGAAAAAAAAGCCAGGATTGTCAGATAGGTTATTACACAGATATTTTTTAATGCTCTTAGTTCTTGGAGATTTATTTGTTTTTGTTTTTAAGAGGAAGAGTGCATGTACTCATATGAATGCACACATTTGGAGGTCAGAAGAAAACCTTGGGTGAATGTCCTCAGGACCTTTCTACCTTTTCTTCAAGACAATGTCTTTCATTGGCCCAGAGCTTCAATGAGTAGGCTAGGTGAGCTGGCCAGAAAGTTCCCAGGAACTCACTTGCCTCTGCCTCTCATCTTGCTGCCACTGGGATTACAGGTGTCTAACCATCATGATCAGATTTTTGCATGAGTTGTGGGTATCTTGACTCAGATCCTCATACATGCAAGGTAAGCTCCTCAGCCCTCTTGGGGATTTAAGACAAATCATGACCCCTCCTTGAGTTGACCAAACAGGACTTGGAAGCGATTCCTCAACCATTTATTTCCCTGAGATGAGTACTGAATATCCTTCCTTGCCCTTGCTCAAACCCCAGAGGCACTCTGAGTCACCATTGGAAGGTCTCTCGCTTAAGGCAGGGTTCAAGAGATCAAGATTGGGCATGGGTGAGATAAGGGAGCAGTTCAGGAGCAGGAGGTTTCAAAAGGGGGATTTGGCAGACAAATAGATGGGGTTATAGGAGCAGGACATAAATATAAGAAGTTAGTCATAACACCCTCCTGAAACAAAAAAAATGGTTGCAAGGTGATCTTAACAAGGTGGTCATAACAAGATGCTCATAACAAAGTGCTCATAGTATCAGGTTGTCATAACAAAAGATGGTTATAACAAGGTGGTCATAATATCAGATGGTCATAACAAGGTGGTCATAATATCAGGTGGTCATAACAAGGTGTTCTAACAAGATGGTTGTAATAACCTTCTGAAACAAGGCATGGTTTCTGTTTCCCAAGACAGGAAGTACAGAACCATTTGTAGTTAAGGTTACAGGTTCAGCATAGCCCAATCCTTGAGAAATAAATTTAATCACATACAAGAATGAATCTAGTTTATCTTTACTAGAAGATATCATTCAAACCTAAGATGGAGGCAGGCTGGTTTATATGGGGAACACAGAACTGAGAAAGGCAATAGAGCAGCACACTGTCTTCTCCAGTTCCATTACCGAGAACTTTCTTGGAGTCCAGTCCTCTGCCAGTTGCCTGGAGAGAGTGGTAATCAAGTACTCTCAATTGAAGACAAGGCCTGCCCACAGGAATGGCTAATCAGTAGGGATAAGGACGAGGGAGGAGATGCCTTTAGTACAGGGTGACAGCAACCATAATAGAGGACAGTCTAGGAAGGAAGGTAAGTGGGGTATTGTCTGAGTTGGTAGAGAAAGAAAGAAGAGGACATAGGGGAAGGGGTAGGCTGATTCTGTGTACAGCCTTGAAGTTAGCCAAGCAGGAGGGCTTACAGATAAGATTTCCCAAGCAGGGAAGAGAGCAGAGAGGATATCCTGGCAGGATTGCCAGGCTGGGTCCATGCAGGACTAAGGTAGTCTGGAGTGCTAAGAATCCAGGGTGGAACAGAGGCTGTTTTGTCTGTCAAGATTCTGATGCCACTCTGGGTGGTACGGGCTTTCTTCTGAAGACAGCAGTCTGTTTTTGTGAAGGGATAGAGAGTAAATATTTTTGGCTCTCTGGATTATTTATTTTGTCTGAATATACTCACTGTTGTCATGGTAGCAAGAAAGTATCCATGGACATTCTTAAATAAATAGGTATGGTAGTGCCCCAGTACAAGTTTACATAGGAAAACAGGTGATGTTGGCCTTAAGCCATGGGTTGAGGTTTGTTGACCCTGCTGTAGAATGTGAGGAGTCATGGAGGGTTTTTTCTTTGTTAATTCTTCTCTCATACAATATGTCCTAAACACAGTTTCCCCTCCCTCCATTTCTTCCAGTTCTGCTACAACTTTCTTGTCTCCCAGATCCACTTCTTTGTTTACCTTCAGCAAAAGAACAAGCCTCCCAAGGGATGTCAACCAAACACAGCATAACCAGATAAGATAAGACGAGGCCCAAACCCTCATATCAAGGCTGGGCAAGGCAACCCAGTAGGAGGAAGAGTCCCAAGAGCAGATGAGTCAGAGACACCCCCTTTCCCACAGTTAGGAATCCCATAAAAACACCAAGTTAACAACCATAACATATGCAGAAGACCCAGGGCAGACCCATGCAGAATCTGTGATTGCTGCTTCAGTCTCTGTGAGCCCTTATAAGCCCTGCTTACTTGATTCTGTGGGTCATGTTCTCCTGGTGTTGGTTACTCTTCTGGCTCCTACAATTCTTCCTCAGGTTCCCAGAGTTCCAAGGGGAGGGACCCAATGGAGATCTCTAGTTTGGACTCTCTCCACCAAATATTTGGCTACATCTGCTCCCATCAGCTGCCATGGAAACTTCTCTGATGACAAGTGGACTAGGAACCAAGCCTAGTTCTCCGGGTTGTCTTGCCTTCAGTTCCTGGTCATCAGGTCAGTGTCAGGCATGGGATTCCTCTTGTGCCAGAGCCTAAATTAGACTAATCATTGAATGGCCACTCCAACAAGTACTGTGTCACCATTGCCTCAGCATGTCTTCAGGAAGAACAGAAGGTCCTTGTAGGTCGAAGGTTGTGTCTGGGTTGGTGTCCCAGTCTCACTGCTGGAAGCCTTGCCTGGTTACAGGAGATGGGTATTTCAGGCTCAGTATGCCCCATTACAAGAAGTCCAGTCCCCACTAGAGTCACCTTCATAGATTTTTGGGAGTTTCCACTGCAGTAAGTTTCCACATCAATTTCCAATGCCTTCTAATTCCAGCCATCTCTCCCTGTACTCTCTTCCCCTAGACTCCCACCTGATCCTTATTATTTCCATCACCACCCACTCCCAGTCCACCCACAAAATCTATTTCCCCTTCCCAGGGAGACCTATGTATGTAGTTCCACCAATGTAGCCTAACATAGGGCCCCCGGCCTGGGTGAGAAACAAGGCAGGCTGAGGCTGAGGAGGCAGGAGTTCCCAAAGTCCTGGACACCCAGGTGCTGCTGGGAAGTTTATGGAGTCAGGAATGAAGTGGGGAGAGGGTGCAGGCTTGAAGGAGTATTTCCTTTGCTCACTA
This sequence comes from Rhynchomys soricoides, assembly GCA_019843965.1. Classification (NCBI taxonomy): domain Eukaryota; kingdom Metazoa; phylum Chordata; class Mammalia; order Rodentia; family Muridae; genus Rhynchomys; species Rhynchomys soricoides. Next base: position 1,769,785 of record JADRCH010000802.1, read on the forward strand.
GCATGAGCTGTCACTTGTGTTTTTGAACTTAGCCATTCTGACAGGTGTAAGATGAAATCTCAAAGTCATTTTGATTTGCATTTCCCTGATGGATAAGGATGTTAAAAATTTATATAAATGTTTCTCAGACATTGCGATTCTCCTGTTGAGAATTCTCTGTTTCGTTCTGTACCCCATTTTTAATTAGATTATATGGTTTTCTGGTGTCTAGTTTCTTGAGTTCTTTCTATATTTTAGATATTAACTCTCTATTGGATGTGGAGGTGGTGAGACTCTTTTCCCATTCTCTAGGGTGCCATTTTGTCCTATTGATGGTGTCCTTTGCCTTACAGAAGCTGTTCAGTTTCATGAAGTCTCATTTATTAATTGTTCATCTTAGTGTCTGAGCTATTGGTGTTCTGTTTCAGGAAGTTGTCTCCAATACCAATGAGTTCTAGCTTATTCCCCACTTTCTCTTCTATCAGGTTGAGTGTATCAGGTTTTATATTGAGGTCTTTGATGCACTTGGACTTGAGTTTTGTGCAGAGTGATAGATATGGATCTATTTGCATTCCTCTACATGCAGAATCCAGTTACACTAGCACCATTGTTGAAGATGTTTTCTTTCTTACATTGTGTATTTCTGACTTCTTTATAAACAAACAAACAACCAAACAAACAGTGTCCATAGGTATATAGATTTACATCTGGGCCTGAGTATTGGCCTGGTAGATTTCTGGGATTTTTTTTGGTTGGGAGACTTTTAATGACTGCTTCTATTTCCTTAGGAGTTATAGGGCTATTTAAATTGTTTCTCTCTTTTCTCAATAGAATCCATTTAACTTTGGTAAATGGGTTCTACTGAGGAAATTATCCATTTCTTTTGAATTTTCCAATTTCTTAGAGTACAAGTTTTTGAAATAAGACTTTAAAGATTCTTTAGATTTCTTCTGTGTCTGTTGTTATATCTCCCTTTTCATTTCTGATTTTGTTAATTTGGAAAGTCTCTGGTTTTTTTTTTTTTTTTTTTTTTTGTCTTTTAGTGAATTTGAATGTTTGTCTACCTTGTTGATTTGTTGATTATTCTCAAAGAACTAAATCTTTGTTTCATTCACTCTTTGTATTGCTCTCTTTGTTTCTATTTTATTGATTTCAGCCTTTAGTTTATTTCCTGTGATCTAGTCTTCTTGGGTGTGTTTGCTTCTTTTTGTTCTAGCTTTCAGGTATCCAGTTAAGTTGTTAGTATGGGATCACTCCAGGTTCTTTAGGAAGGCACTTAGTGTTATGAACTTTTCTTTTAGCACCACTTACATTGTCTCCCATAAATTTGGGTATGTTTTGCTTTCATTTTCATTGAGTTCTAGAAAACCTTTGGTTTCTTTCTTTCTGCCCTAACCAGTACAGAGTTGTTCAGTTTCCATGGCTTTTTAGGTTTTCTGTTTTTGTTAAAATCCAGCTTTAATCTGTGATGGTCTGATATCATGCAGGGGATTATCTGAATTTTCTTGTATCTGTTGAGATTGCATTGTCACTGAGTATGTGATCAATTTTTTGACAATGTTCCATGAGATGTTGAGAAGGTGTATATATATATAAAGATTTATTTATTTATTATATGTAAGTATACTGTAGCTGTCTTCAGACACTTTCTCTGGCCCTGCTCCCTGTAGCTGTAGCTGTCTTCAGACACACCAGAAGAGGCCATCAGATCTCATTAGAGATTGTTGTGAGCCACCATGTGGTTGCTGGTATTTGAACTCAGGACCTTTGGAAGAGCAGTCAGTGCTCTTAACCGCTGAGCCATCTCTCCAGCCCTGAAGGTATATATATACATAGATTATATATATCGTGTGTGTGTGTGTGTTTCTGCATGTGTATGCTTCCCTTTTTTGGTTTTGTTGATGTGAGATTATTTATTTCTTGTATTTTTTGGGTGTAGTTAACCTCTTTAGGTTCAAGTTTTGCTTCTAATACCTTCTATAGGGTTGGATTTGTAGATAGATGGTGTGGTTTCAATTTGACTTTATCATAGGATATCTAGTTTTCTCCATCTATGGTGCTTGAAAATTTTGCTGGATATAGCAGTCTGGAGTGGCATCTGTGGTCTCTTAGATTTCTGCAGGACATCTGTCTAGGCTCTTCTGGCTTTTAGAGTCTCCATTGAGAAGTTGGGTATATTTTTAATAGGTCTGCCTTTAATATGCTACTTGGCTTTTCCCCCTTGCAGCTTTTAATATTCTTTCCTGGTTTTGTTATTACCATATAATAACATTTTGATTATTATATGGTAAGGGTACTTTCTTTTCTGGCCTATATATTTGGTGTTCTTTATGCTTCTTAACTTTATTAGCATCTTCTTTGGGTAATGAAAATTTTCTTTTATGATTTTGTTGAAAATATTTTTTGTGCTTTTGAGCTGGGATTCTTCACCTTTTTCTATTCCTAGTATTTTTAAGTTTGTTTTTTTCATAGTGTTCCAGATTTCCTGGATGTTTTGTGTCAGAAAATTTTTACATTCTTTTCGACAGATGTATTCTATTGTATCTTTAACAGCTGAGATTCTCTCTTCTATCTCTTTTATTCTGTTGGTGATGCTTACATTTGTAGTTCCTGTTTGTTTACCTAGTTTTTCCATTTCCATAATTCTCTCAGATTGTTTTCTTTATTGATTCTATTTTTTGTTTTCAATTTTTATTCATTTCCTTCAACTGTTTATTTGTTTTATTTCCTTGCTTTCTTTAAGGGGTTTATTTATTTCCTCCAATTTTTTGTTTGTCTTTTCCTCAATTTCTTTAAAAGATTTATTCATTTTCTGTTTAAGGACCTCTGACATTTTCACAATGGTTTTAAGACTGTTTTTGCTTCAGCTATGTTGGAATATACCGGGCTTGCTGTAGTAGGATATCTGGGCTTTGGTAGTGACATATTGCCTTGGCTGTTGTTGATTCTGTTATTATATTGGCATCTAGTTAGCTGCTTTTTGGGTGATTATAGGTCTAGGTACCTATTCTGAGTTTATCATTGTTGGATAGGTATTTTGTTCCTTGGTTTCTGGTTCTTCTCTGATCTTCGTGCTGGTGTGGACTCTTGTTGAACTGGTAGTTTCCATCTGACTTGTGGTCTGGCCTTCTGGTGGCCAGGGAACCTCCAACCAGGCAGAGCATCTCTCTTCAAATTGGGGGCTGTGACATGACCATGAGGAGGGGAGAGTGGACTGGACATAGGGTGAGGGAGTACTGAAAGAGTTGGAGAGGTCTTCAGGCAGGTGGCCTACTTGGACTTCTGTCAGCCTGTGTAGACCATGGTTGAGTTGGGTGTACATCCAAGTTGGATGCTGGGACATGGCAACAAGGAGGAGACAGGGGATTAGGAAGAGTATTGTGGGGGACCAGCACTGAGACAGTGGGGGAGTTCCACAGGCAGGCTGCCCTCCTGGGCTTGTGGCAGTTGGTGTGGCCTGTCGTGTGGTGATGGTGGATTACAAGTAAGAACAAACAATTTCTTTCTATTGATGTTAGCTTTTAATTGCTGTGACAAAATGTTTGAAAGAAGCTATTTAAGATGCGGAAAGGTTCATTTTAGTTTATGACCTGAGAGGTTTCACTTCATGGTAATTTGGCTACATTGTTCAGAGGCCTATGGTGAGGAAACCCATCATGACAGAAGGCTGTGGCAGGCAAAGCTGCTTACCTCATGGTGGCTGTGAAGCAGGCAGTGAGAGGTGAAGGGGATAAGATACATCCATCAATGGTAGGCCTCCAGTGACTTCCTCCAACTAAGCTTTACCTTCTAACAGCTGACTTAGCTTTGAACAAATCAGTGAGTCAATTCAGTGATGAGGGTAGCGTCCCCACTATCTAATCATTTCCCCAAGGCCCTACCTTTGAACATTTCTGTGAGAGCTGTAACTTTAACACATGAGACTCTAGGAGACAGTTCATTTTCAACCACAACAGCAAGCTTATGTTTATGCTCTCAGTAGTATAAGTATTATAGCATTTGGGGATCAGTGAGGAAGAAGACATTGAGATCACATCTCCAGAATTCAGGAGTCCTGGATCTTGCCAGTTCTGGTTAATCTTACATTTTCAGATAGCCCAGAGTATGTGCTCAATAAATGTTCAGAGAATTAATGAGTCCCTCCATCTGAGGTTGACTCTGACCAGTACATGTGAAGGTGACATATTTGACAGGCTCTTAGGAACAAATAAGTCTAGAGAAAGAGCAGGGGGAGGGGATATGATTGGCCAATTTCATTTAGGTGCTTTCTCATACCTGTTTCTTTCTGATTCCTCTGTCAGAATTTTTGCCATCCAGGGAGGTGGGTTCTTCTGGAGGGAGGGCCAGTGCCAGTCACAGCTTGGTGATAAGAGGGTGAGAGAATCTATCAAATAAAAGTAATTTATTGTAGCTACCTTAAGTCCGAGTGTTCTGAAATGATAGTGTCATCCATGCAAAAGTCAGCACTGCTCAGTTTTAGAGTTGATGTTTATGGTGCTAATTTCAGGGGAACAGAAAGACCATTATTTCTTGCCTTTATGTTTCCCTGCATCATGTTACTGAGCAGCTGAAGCATAGTGAGTTCACAGAGAGAAGGCCTTTCCATTCCTAGAAGGACCCTAATTTTAATTCCACATGGTGGTGGGGTCATTGGAGTCACCTACTTTCCCTGGCTGTGTTGTACTTTGCTGTGCTATATGATCCATGATAAGAGGGTGATTGGTGCACTAGTGCACTTTGTGAGCAGTTCATCAGCTTGCCACTCATGGTCCCTTTCTGTTAAAGGACCCATCCAGGGGACCACACTACTTTTAGTTGTCACACACAGTCAGTCTCCTCTGGTCTGCAATATTTCATAGACTGTCCTTTGAGAATACCTGCTTTATCCTGATGCATGCTCAGCCTTCTGCTTTTGCTCTTGATGTCTTGTGTTCCCTTTCCTCATAGCACCTGTGCCTCAGCTGTGACCTGTACTGACAAACCTAATTTGTACATTCCCAGCATCTTGCATACAAGCGTGTGAATGTCCCAGTGACCAGTGGTCAACACTGAACTCAGAGCCCCTCAGAGCCATCCTCCTCCAGGGTTTGCTTAATGTACTCATTAGGGAACTTATTTATGTTGGCTTACTCTTAAGAAACAGAAAACTCAGATGCCTTCAACAGTAAGCTTAGTGTGGTATCTTACCTACAAAGAAGTCCTGGAGCTGGAGGGCCAAGACTGGATTACCAGGCATCTCAGTGAGCTCACAGGGACTTTGGTTCTTTCTCTCATTTCTCTCACTACTTTAGTTTTCCCCAGGGTTGAATATGACTCCCGTCTGCTTCTGATCTCATCCACAACTGGAAATCTGATGGTCTGTCATTTTTTTTTGAGGTCACCATGCCTCAATATATTCGGTCATTTGCATAGCTAGGTCCTAGTGCATCTCTCTCCTTTTGTTCATGGCATGGGACTGTTAGCCACAGCCCCTTGCCATTGGATTCACCAGACATGACTGGCATGGCAGTCACACTATGTAGCCCATAGAGGGAAGGCCACCTTTGTGGTCCTGAAAAAGGAAGGTGGTACCATTAGCCACCTTTTCATCATCTGGACCAGGGTAAACTCTAATATCCACATGCTCCTGTGGCTGTTGCAGCATTTAATAGGTGGGCAGGCAGTCAGACAAGAGTGACCATTTGCAAAATGGGTGTTTGGTCCCTCCTTCCTACGTTCTGGAAAGAGGCCTAGCACTTACATTGCTGATTTAGACAGTGTTACTGAAACCAATGGGGAAAGCCTCTTTCAATAGCTGCTGTGCAGTTGCTTTTCACTTGGCTGCTGTTACTTTTATGTTAGGGGAAGAATGTGGACCAGAATTCCCATTTCCTCACTCTCAGAGGGGTGTCCATTCCCCAGCTACAGTGTCACTCAGAGGTTGAGGTGAAGGGCAGCCAGTCCAGGGACAGGCCATTATCTAGATTCACTGTCATTTTTCAAAGCCAGTAGAAAAAAAAACCCTTTCAGAAAACACACACACACACACACACACACACACACACACACACGATGTAGAGGGAGGAGATGCTCACACGCAGCGAAAGCAATTAAAAGAACCAGTGCAGTGACACAGAGACAACCTATCAACTGTGCCAAGTTGACAAATTTTGCATTGTAAAAACAAAAACAGGAGCTTAATGGCCTTGCTCCCCCACAGGTGTCACCAGTACAGCATGCCTCTGCAGCTGGGGAGTGGAGATGAAGTCTGGCCAGTAAACATGGAGACCATGCTGATAGAGGAGCCACCCGTGGGTAGCAGACTCATGGTAGAGTGGACCCTGAGGCCAGGAGAAGGGGAGCACTGTCCACTGATCCCCACAGGATGGCCATGAAAATGCTGTGACTTCAGTCCTGCTTCACCATGGCTCACCTGCTGACCGAGACCTTGTGTTCCCAGGTAGGGGTCCAGGCTGCAATGACCAGCTTGCTCACAGACCTCTCCCTACAATGGCACTAGTATGGGCCATCTCAGTGCTGTCTGCTCTGAGGTGGGGTTTATGATCTTTGCATTCTGTATCTTGATAATCTGCTCATGTTCTTTCTTGTGGGTACTCTACTCTGCCTACTCGGAATTCTTTTACTTTGACTTTTTCTTGTGCTTGGTAGAGATTATGTTGATCAAATATTCTGGCTTGACCTCTAGTTTGTGCCAGGAGAATGTTCTAGAGAGCCCTACCACAAGTGCTACTGGGATGACAGGAAGCACAAAATGGGATAGGGAGACTTTTTCTCTGTGCTGGGGGAGGGTGTATTCTAAGTCTTTATTTGTTTATTTATTTCGGAGACAGGATCTTACTATGCATCACTGGCTGTCTTGAAATTCACTCAGGTGGGTCTCTTAACTCACAGAGATCTGCCTTGCCTCTGTCATCTAATTCTTGGGATTAAAACTGTGAGCCACCACACCTGGTTAGTGTAAGAAGTCTTTATACCAGCTGTCTTCTTGTTTTTGGATTGCTGTGTTGGGGAGAGACTACTCTGTTTTCCCAGCTAGTGATGAGGGTAGAGCCAAGTGCGGGGGTGTGGGGGGGGAAGGGGGAGGAGTTCATTTGCTGCAGGAAACAGCTGCAATTGGGTTATAAGCCATTGGTCTCAGAACCATTGTCTTTGCCCCTGTGCCACAGTGAAAGCCTTCTGTGGCTGGGTAGATGATGGGGGAAAAGAGCAGCTACTGGGGACCTGGAGAGCAGTCAGAGGGGAGGTTCATGAGGGTGGGAGTAGATAGTATTGCTTTTTTTCCCTGGAGAACTGATATCGGAGTGTCCACTCAATGGAGACTGGAGTGGTGTCACACAAGGCATGGTCCTGTTGTGCCATATCATGAACCCCAAAAGACCACCAAGTAGTCGATTCTGATGCAATCACACAGGGTCTTTATTCAAGCTCAATCTCCATTTGCACAGTTGTCACTGATGCAGCAGGACAGGAGGGTGAAGCTCTGAGCCCAGTTTCAAGCAAGCATTTATGGAGGCAAGTAAACAGGCAAAGGGGTATCCAGCTTGGCACACATCTGTCTGGGAGGCTGTTATGGAATTTGTTGCTCTTTAAAATGATTGGCTGGTGCTGAGAGCCAAACCATAAACTTTCATAAGTAAACATCTTTAGGTACAAGTGTAACTTCTGCTTTCCTCCTGATTGGTGGTTGTTAAGAAGTGACCTGGAGACTAGTGTTAAGTACAGGCCTGATGCCTAACTCAAGTTCAAGCTTAGGTCAGGTTCTCTAAGATGGAGTTTGAACCTAAGGTAGAGTTGGGTTGGTCTCTCAGTCCACGGTGCCTAGTAGTCATTGTCTTTCTCTGTCTAGAACATTGAGTTTAGAGCATCAAGACTGAGCTTGAAAACAAATCAAACGGGTCCTTAAATTTTGATTATTTATTTTGGACACAACATCTTAAACTCTGTAGTTCTGGCAAGCTTAGAACTGTCTCTATAGCTCAGGCTCCCTCATACTTGCAGCAATCCTCCTGCTTCAGCCTCCCAAGTGCTAGATTACAGACATCAGTTACCATATCTGGCATTATTATTAGTTCCAGGACAGCCAGGGCTACACAGAGAAACCCTGTCTCAAAAAATCAAAAAAAAAAAAAATTCAAATTCCTTTTGTTAATATCTCTTCTTTTGTCCTTAATAAAGTCCACCCAAAATTAGCTTTTACTTGTGCTATCAAGAGAATGTTGGCTTTTAAAGCAAGCACCTGAGGTTGGGACTCCGCAAACTCCAAGTTTGTCCCCAGCTCTGCTGTTGGCTGCAAGTGACTGAGCTAGGTTTTGCCTTCTCACAGCTTTGCGTTTTGTTCTGAAAGGAGGTAAGTGTCCATGGCCTATCTTTGATTATCTGGTCCACTGGGAAAGCCTGGCAATGTTGCTAACTTCATGGGATATGGAATAAGTAATGCCACATCAGTAGGAATCCCCACTCAGAAAAGCCTACCTTCACATCAAGTCACGGAGTCCATGACCCCTTCCCACATCTAGAACTTCACACTTCATCCTAGTCTATCAGCCACCATGGTAGCTCCTACCCCACAGTGGGCATCAGGGTATCAGCGCTGCAGATTGGCTCTGAACCCAGTGACATCACAGATCAGCGACAGGACCCCACACATCTGTTACCAAGGCAACCGCCACACATTCCCAGAATCCACTTGGCTCACCTCCTACCTTTTCCTGTGAGCAGTTATGTCACTATCCAAATAAAAGGCAGACCCCTTTAAGCCCCCCCCCCGTCTCTTCCCCCCTCTTCTTCGCCACCACCTTTACACTTTTCTCCTACAATAAACCTCCCGTGGAACTGTTTTAGCCTGGTGTGGTCTGTCCGGACATGAGCTGAGCTTCCAACATGACATTGGTGCCGAAACCAGGGAATCGCTACCCAGAAGAACTGTGGAATCCAGGTGGCCTTTGCCACCTGGTGCGACCATGAAGCAGCTGCTGCTTCTGCTGCTGCTGCTACTGGCTGATGTGACCGCGAAGGACCAACGCCATGTGGACTGCTGCCACCGCCACCGCCACCGCCACCCCACCGCCACCGCCACCGCCGCCTGCTGCCACTGTTACACCACCGATGCCACCTGCCGCCACTCACCATGTGGATTTCCACCACTTCTGCATACCACTGCCACCTGCCACTGCGAGACTCACAGACTTCTACCACATGGTAGAAGCACATGAGCTGTGCTCCCCGAGGTCCACCACATTTAGCTAGCCTCTGCCACGTCGGTTATACAGTCAGATGGGCCCACATCAACCATACAGTTCCATATTTCCTGCTACCAGCCAGCAAAAGCCCACAAACACATACCGGCATATTGATGGGTAAGATGTTCTCCAGTCAGTGGGAGGGACCCTAAATGCCCAGATAGGGCCTGGCCAGCCTTTTTTGGGGGGCTTAGGGGTTGGCATTTCAATGTCTCAGTCCTTATGACTTGGCCCCTATGAGATAAGACTTAGACCCTTGGGTGACTTACCTTCTCAAAAGTGGTCCATAAATCCCTTGGACTATTGTAGCCAATCCAGAATTCCTAGATCTAGGTTGGACTACTTTCTGGCGATTCCAGGACACCACTGCTGCAGTAGCCCCTACTTGTTCACATGATGACCTGAATATCTAGCTTGGCTGTACACTCATGACCCGAAACTGAACTCTGTTCAGGACGCCAGTACAAATAGGTCAGTAACATTCCCATCACCCACTGGGTGCTAAATTGTCTTCAAATATACCCCCAGGTACCCCAATGGGATGTCTCCTGAAAAATCTCAAATCTCTGAAGTTAACACCCTATTTGAGGGCATCAAAACTTGTACACCTCTGGATTCAGTACCTGTTAGACATCAGCTCCAAATGGTCACTTAATTGGCAATCAATTTAAGGGATCTTAATACATAATGCCAGCGATCTGGTAAATGGAAAGAGGTCTCCTATGTCCAAGCATTCATTTTTCTTTGCTCCCACCCCTCTATGTGCTCTGCTTGTTCCCCAACCCAACTTCTCTTAGCCATGAAACCTACTCAACCACCACTAGATGACTCTACAACCCTGGATCCAGCTAATGAACAGCCTCCCTTCAGCTGCAGACCTGTTACCACATTGCCAAAAATCCAAAGTGCCACCTCAGTTTGTCCTTCTCACCAGGCTACCCCAGAGCCTACTAGCTCGACCTCTCCAGACCCCTCCCCTACTTCTGTGCCAGCAGCAGGTCGCTTCAATCACCCTGCATTGGCCTTTATTAAAGAGTTTCAGTACATTACTCAATCTTATAGCTTGACTTTCCATGAGGTACATATGATTCTTACTAATAATTTACTTCCTGATGAATGCCGGTGAGTTTGGGAAGAGGCAAAAATGCATACAAATGAAATTCACCAAACAGATGGAATGTATCCAATCGGATCTGAAACAGTGCCTGACCAGGATCCTCGATGGAATTACAATTCCACAGGTGGTATCTTAGCTAGAGACAGGTTTATTATATGCCTTCTGGCTGGCCTAAGAAAGGCAGCCTTAAAGCCAGTAAATTTTGAAAAACTCCAAGAGGTTGTCCAGGACAAACAGGAAAACCCATCTCAATTTTTAGAACGCCTCGCAAAGGCTTTATTGCAATACACTAATCTGGACCCTGAAAACCCAGAAGGTAAGCAACTTCTGATGACTCACTTTTTTTTCCCCAGAGCTACCCCGACATAAAAGCTAAACTTAAGTGGTTAGAGAAGGGGCCCCTAGTTCCGCAGGCAGAAGTCTTGGCACTGGCTTACAGGTATACCATGAGAGGGATGAGAAAGCCCCAAAACAAAAATACCACATGCTGGCAAAGGCTGTCTGACCAGCCTCAGCCACTACCCCAGATTCCTGGTCTTCTATGGCTTAGAGACTACTGGGCCTCTGCTATAGGTGTGGTCAACAAAGTCACTGGGCAAGGGTTTGCCTACCACCCTGAAGACCAAAGGAGCCATGCCCTAGGTACCATCAGAAGGGACATTGGGCTGTCAGTTGGCCTCATGTCACGCAGAACAGAGGGACATCATTCCCAGGTAACTCTCTAGCCAATCTCCTAGACTTGGCTATAGATGACTGAGGAGGCCCAAGCTATCTCAACCTGACTACTGCCATCACTAGCGGGGAGTCCTGGGTAGCTATCATGGTATGTGAGTGGCCCATCTCCTTCTTCTTGGCCACTGGGGCCACTTACTTGGTCCTGACAGAGTTTTGGGGGACCCACCTCCCCTTAGCATTTTCCTTTGTTGGGGTAGGAGGACAACCTTACCTCTCTCACCAGACCCCACCACTTATTTAGTTGCATTTTTAGGGGTGTACCTCTCACCCATTCCTTTTTGGTAGTGCCAGCATGTCCTGTCCCCTTACTGGGAAGGGATCTTTTAGCTAAGTTGAGAGAATCTACTTCCCTTGCTTCCCCCATTCGCCTAAACCCAGCAGTTTCTCTGTTCCTTCTTCTAGTCAGTCAACCTGCTAGCACTAACATGTTGTTTCCTTTACCAGCTTCTCAGGTGGACCCCTGAGTTTGGGACACCCAGAACCCCTCTGTTGCTAAACACTGTTCTCCTGTTGTCATCCAGTTACTGGACTCTACCAGGTACATCACTCAAGCTCAATTACCGCTCCCCCCCAACCCCCCCGAGCCTCAAGGGACTTAAGCCTATCATTTCTTAAGGAAAAACTCCTTTGCCCCACCTCTTCCCTCTTTAACACCCCTATACTAGCAGGTAGGAAACCTATCACCAGGTTCAAGACCTCAGCGCAGTGGTCCCCTCCATCCTGTTGTGGCTGACCCTTAAACACTTCTTTCCAGTATCCCCTCGGGAACTTCCCATTTCTTGGTCCTAGATTTAAAGGATGCATTTTTCTCTAGCCCTCTAGATGCCCAGTCACAGAACATATTTGCCTTTACCTGGACAGATCCTGACACCCACTTTTCTACCTAACTTACCTGGACTGTTCTACCTCAGGGATTCCAGGACAGTCCACTCCTATTTGGCCAGGCCCTGGCTTCTGACCTACTCTCTGTATCTCTCCCTGAATCTAAGATTGTGCTTTACACGGGTGATGTCCTTCTCTGCAGCCCCTCTCCAGATATTAGCCAAGCGGACACCTCTGCTCTTCTAAATTTCCTTTCCAGTTGAGGCTACAGGGTCTCATCTTCTAAAGTCCAATGGTCCACTCCTCAGGTCACCTATTTGGGACTAACTATTAGTCTAAACTACAAGGCTGTTTCCTTAGATAGAAAGAATCTGATTCAGTCTCTAACTGTTCTTCTACAAAGGAAGAGATTTTATCATTCCTAGGAATAGTTTCTTGCGTTCCTGGGTTCCTTCCTTTTCCCTCCTTTCTCACCCCTTATATGAAGCAGCGTTAGGCCCCACCCACGAACCTCTTCTCAAACCTGTTACCAAGCCTTTCAAAGGCTCCAACAGGCTCTCCTTAAGGTCCCAGCCTTACATCTTCCTGACTTCATTCTTTTTCCCTCTATGTAACTGAAAAGGAGGGATTTGCCCTTGGAGTCTTAGGTCACCAACTGGGACTCTCTTTTGCACCTGTAGCATACTTGTCCAAAAAACTAGATCTAACCACCCAGTGATGGGCATGATGTATTTGGACCTTAGCAGCCGCTGAACTCCTTATTCGAGAGTCAAAAAACTTAACCTTGTGGTCACCTATAACTGTCTTCTCTTCTCATAACCTGTCACAGCTCCTAACTTACGAAGACTTACAGACTCTAACCCCTCCAGGGTCCTTTCTCTTCAGGTAGCTCTAATAGAAGACTCCACACTCACCTTCCAATCATGCCCACCTCTTAATATTTCCAATCTTCTTCCTTGGCCAAATACTAACCACTCCCTATCTCACTCCTGCACTGAAACTCTAGAGGAACTAATACATCATCCTTCACACATACAGGAGGGCACATTGCCTCAAGCCATCTACACCTGGTATACAGATGGAAGCTCCTTTCTACACGAATGGGCCAGGAAGGCTGGCTATGCCATAGTGTCAGACACCGAGGTGGTGGAGGCACAGGCCATTCCTACTCACACCACTAATAAACAGGCTGAACTAATAGCCCTTACCTGTGCCTTTCAATTGGCACAGGGACAATCCCTCAAAACCTATACAGATTCCAAATATGCTTTCCATATCCTCCTGTCCCACACCACTATCTGGAAGGAACGTGGGTTACTTACCACAAAAAGAGAATCAGTAACTAATGCAAACCAAATTATGACTATGCTAAAGGCCTCCCATCTCCCCACAGCTATGGGATTGTCCACTGCAGATCTCACCAGATGGATGACTCTATTGTCTCCAAGGGAAATAACTAAGCCAATGGGGCAGCTAAAGCTGTGGCCCTTAGGGGCCTGGACTCATCTCACCCTCCTAAGGACATCCTCACTGCAACCCGCATCCCCACCTTCACTCTGAGACATCGCCAACCTCTGTCCTCTCTTCACCAACTCTCTCACCCTAACAGCCAAGTGTTGTCTTCTTTTGTCAGGACCTACCTACAGCCTACTCCTGAGGATGCAAGTTTCTTAAAATCTATCACTACTTCTTGCAAAATCTGTCAGATGTCAGACTCAAGGTATCATAGCACCCTTTTTCCTACCCATCAGGCTAGAGGTTCCCTTCCTGACTGGCAACTTGACTTTACCCACATGCCCACTGTCAAATGTGCCAAGTACCTCCTGGTCTTGCTGGACACCTTCTCTGGATGGATGGAGGCATTTCCCACAACTAACAAAAGGGTTCAGACAGTCTCTGATCTCCTCCTCCAGGAAATCATCCCCTGATTGGATGTCTCAGCCTTCCTCCAGTCAGACAATGTTCCTGAATTTATTTCCCAGATTTCTCAAATTCTATCTAATGCCCTTGAGAATCTTCTGGCATTTTCACATTTCCTACCCTCAGTCTTCAGGTAAGGTAGAAAGAACTAACCACTCTTTCAAAACCACTCTTGCTAAGCTGTCACCGGAGCTTCACCTCAACTAGGTAAACGTTCCACCTCTGGCTCTCTTCAGGCCACAAGCTCTCCCCAAGCGACCTCTCCTCACCTCACCCTTTGAACTCACGTATGGACGTCCAACCCTAACTCCTGGTCTTTCACCTAAATGCTCTTCCCTCCCAGACCATGTACTCACCCCATTACTTTGCCACCTCCGTTCTCTCCGATGGAACTTCGCAGACCACCATCTACCGTAGTCACACAGTGTCTCCTGTCTACCGTATGTCAACACTGGAGACCAAGTCCTTCTATTCCCCCCAGATCATCAGCTTTCACACCTCTTTCCCAAATAGCAGGGCCCTTTTAAGGTAATTTTCATGACTCCTACAGCTGCTAAACTCGAGGGACTCTCTCACTGGGTCCACCTGTCTCACCTCAAACCTTTCATCCCTCCACCTAAAAATGACTCTTCTTCACACACGTCAACCCTAACAGGACCATGCTCTCTTAAGCTCCGGAGGATGTGGAGACCACTCACCTTGTCCCCAATCTCAGAAATGAGACTCTACTCTGGCAGTTGAGCTCTAACTCACTGGATTAGACATGGGTTTCTTGTCTTCTCTCTGCTGTTCATTTCCATCCAGGGTAGCCCTTACATCTGGAGATTTGAGGGTCAAGAAACCTTCACAGACAACAAACAGTCTTTCCAAATAGGGTCTGAAAACTGCTCCATAGCTGGATGCCAGGAACCGATTCAAATTGCTATCATCTCTGTATCTGTTATCCCACCTAAGTATTATGATCTCTGTACTTGCTTTTTCTTTGACCAGACAAAAGATTATTGTAAAGAATGGCCAGACAAATATGGGGGCTGCCATATATTTGATCTTGTCAGATACATATGTTAGGATAATGACCATTCATTTCTTCTATCAACACTACAAGACACTCTTTTTCTACATACAAGACTCATGGGATTCCAGGTGGGAGACAGGAGTTACTGGTAAGCTCTACAGTAAAAATCAACCCAGGTACCCAGTAAGTACCATCCATATCCAGAAAAATATGTCTCAATTGCCCAACCTATAGACATTAGAAAAGTAGGGGAAATAATCAAACACTCCTCTGAGGTCCTTACCTCTTTGACATCACCCCTCATAAACGGCACTAACTTGTCATTTCACCTTTTGCTTTATATCTTGACCTCTGTGTACCAACTCCTTAATGTCACCAGACCTGGTTGTTTTAAAGATTGCTGGCTATGTGTACCCCCTGGAGCTAACTCATAATTGCCATTTATAGCCTCTCTGGTGATACTGCCAAGTAACCTTACCTCACCTTTTGTCAGCTGCCCTGACTCTGATGTTGCCATGACTCTCTATCCCTCTTTTTTGGCATGGCAAATTGTTTTAAGACCTTTGGGACATGTTCTGTAGGAACGCTAAGCTCCCTAGACTGCAATAGAACCATAACCCTTGATATACCATCTCTGCCACAGTGCCTGCAGTCCAGAACACATCAGTTCTTTGTGACATTCAGGTATATCATCGCCTACCTGTCAGCTGGTCAGGAGTTTGCACACTGGTACTCCTTTTCCATGAACTAGGAGTTATCCAGGGAAATGAGTCCCTGCCAATCCCAGTTGTAGTTATGATAGCTGCCCAACATAAGAGGGCAGTTCAGGTTGTGCCACTTTTGGTCGCTACAGGAATAGCCATAGGTGCTGGTACTGGAGTTGCAGGGATAATGACTTCCATGACTAAATATAATAAATTCACTTTTCAGCTTAACAGCAGTTTTCAAAAAAAAAAAAAAAAAAGTCTGAAACCATACTAACTATCCCTAAACAGATTGATTCTTTGGCAGCTATGGTGCTTCAGAATCGACGAGGGCTAGATATCCTGACAGCTAAAGAAGGTGGTCTTTGCCTGTTCCTCTAAGAAGAATGCTGTTTCTATGTCAACCAATCCTGGATAGTGAGAAATAAAATCCAGGAGCTCCAGTCCTATAGCTGTAGAATTTCAGGGTATGTGAGACTTCCAGTTCTGGGGATTTTTGAAAACCCTATATGGAAGTGGATGCTCTTAGTCATCCTGCTGGTGGTATTATTTGCTCCCTGCCTCATTAATTTTGTTTCTACATTCCTTCAATGACAAATGCACAACATACCTAACCAACTATTAATCAGTTCCTGTTACAGGATTTCCAGTCGCTGAACCTGATTTGAATGTTTACCAAGTAGACCTCAATGGTGAAAGTCAGCTACACCCCAAAATTGATGACACCCTTAGACAGCAGGAAGCAGTTTAAGAGACACGATACCCCCCCATTCACTTTTCACCATTAGCTTCCCCCTCCACCCCTTTCCCTTTCTCTTTATGATAAGAAAAAGTGAGGTATTTTGGTATCAGGGTATCAGTGCTGCAGATCAGCTCCAAACCCAGTGACATCACACATCGGCGACAGGAACCTGCACATCTGTTGCCAAGGCAACCGCCACACATTCCCAGAAACTACTTGGCTCACCTCCTACCTTTACCTGTGAGCAGTTATGTCACGATCCAAATAAAAGGCAGAGCCCTCTGACCTCTCTCTTCACTGCTACCTTTGCCCTTTTCTCCTACAATAAACTCATGTGGAACTGTTTTGGCTTGGTGTGGTCCGTCTGGATGCAAGCTTCCAGTACAACACTCACTATAAGCAGCTTAGGCTTTGATCCAGATGGCTGGGAGGAGCAAATGTCCTGTGTTTGTTTACAGGAATCTTGCCTGAGTGATGATCTTCATGGTGTCCACTGTGGTGTGTTTATGGGTAATGCTCACTGATCAGCGGAATGGCTTCCTGGGTTCTGACAGCATAGACTTTTGAATAACACAGTCATTCCACCACCTGCTAGCTGCATGTCTTTGGTGAAGTCACTGAATCTTGCTGAGCCCCAATTTCTCCATCTAGATTATGGGTTATATTACCAGAGAGCCAGTGGTGTACATCTGAGAATGATGTCGGGAGAAAAACTAAAGTTGAAATCACAGGCATGAAGGGATTTTCCTGGGTATGCATCATAGAGCTACCAGAAGCCAGATGAAAACCTTGGTGGGGGTGGGGTGGAATTTATAGGCATTGGAAATGGAGTAGGAAACTTGAGGTGGGGGCGTGGTGAACCTGGAATTAAAAGTGGAGAAATGATGTCTATCATTTGTACTCTTTTTTTTTATTTATAATTTTTGATACTTTATTTATATTTCAAATGTTTCCCCCTTTCTAGATCTCCCCTTTGGAACCTCCCTATCCCCTCCCCTCCCCTCCCCTGCCTCTATGGGGGTATTCCCCCATGCACCCAACCACCCATTCTCATCTTCCCTCCTTGGCATTCTCCTATACTGGGGCATCTAACACCCTCAGGCCCAAGGGCCTCTCCTCTCCTTGATGGCTAACAAGACCCTCCTCTGCCACATATGTGGCCAGCACCATGAGTCCCTCCATGTATATTCTTTGGTTGGTGATCCAGTCTCTGGAAGCATTGAGAGGTCAGGCCAGTGGACACTGTTGCTCCCTCCATGGGGCTTTAAACTCCCTCAGCTCCTTCAGTCCCTTCTCCAAGTCCTCCATCTGGGACCTCACACTCAGACCTACGGTTGCTGTGAAGTGACTCTTGGGTATTCCGAACTTTTGGGCTAATAAGCACTTATCAGTGAGTATATACCGTGTTCATTCTTTTGTGACTGAGTTACCTTGCTCAGGATGATATTTTCAAGTTCTATCCATTTGCTTGTGAATTTCATGAAATCATTGTTTTTAATATCTGATAGTATTCTATTGTGTAAATGTACCACATTTTCTGTATCCATTCCTCTGTGGAGGGACATCTGGGTTGTTTCCATCTTCTGGCTATTATAAATATGGCTGCTATGAACATAGTGGAACATGTGTCTTTATTACATGTTGGAGCATCTTCTGAGTATATGCCCAGGAGTGGAATAGCTTAGTCTTCAGGTAGTACTATGTCCATTTTTCTGAGGGTCCTCCAAACTGATTTCCAGAGAGATTATATCAGCTTGCAATCCCACCAGCAATGGAGGAGTGTTCCTCTTTTTCCACATCCTCGCCAACATCTGCTGTCACCTATCGTTTGTACTCTGTACATTCCTGTTTCTGTGACTAGATTCTATTCTTGAAGTAGAACACATTTTCTCAGTCTTCTTTGAGTTCTCCAGATCTGATACCATTCAAAACACAGAAATATTACTAGGCTTGCTAGATTCTTTGGTTTGTCTCTTACCTGCTGGCTGCCTTCAGGTTGTATTCCTATTCAGTACTTTCTTTATGTAGCCTGTAACTCCCTGCTACAAATTATTGAGCTGTGATCTCCTCAGGGTAGCATGCCAGACATACCTGTGGTCATTTTGCCTTCCATGGAAGACATTGCTAATTGATAACAAGACACTGCCCTCTGAGTCAAGCCCTGAACTTCAGATCTGCCTCCATTACCAGGCAGTACCAAATACCAAATACCAAATACCAAATACCAAAGTATGAGGATTCAAAGTGAGTGCACCATCCATTCTCGTTCCAGAGAAGCCAGACGTCTATTTGGATCCGCTGGCTCCTGAGTCCCTATTCAGCTGTACCTTACCCATCATAGCATGACTTCTGCTATCATTGAGGCATGCACTTTGCAGGTAGTTTTCTGGCCTACTTTTTTTCCACACCATGTTGGCTCTTAAAAACTAATTTTCTAACAACAACTGAGTGTCTTCCCACTGAGAAGAAAGGGGAAGAAGAAGTAGCAGCTTCCTGTCTGAGGACTTCCACTGGAGTTGATTTATCCCAGCACAAAGAACCCAGCATTTTCCTTCCAAATTAATATGCAAAGAAGTGTAAGCAACACCTCCCTCAGGAAGGTGCAGAGCACAGCGGTATTATCTAGGAACATTTATTAGCACTATTAATAGAGTTCACTGCATTCCTCCCTCCCCAGCTTTTATTGCCATTCTAATTATGGACCATTTTGTTGCATTTTATTTTGTTTTCTGGGTTCTGGTGCAGGCCTGCTGCTGTTGCTGGCTGGGAAAGATGTTCCTTATGGGATGGGGCTGTGAAAGTGGAGGGGCCATGACCTTCATGATTTCCTCCTTCCATGACATCATTCCCTCACTTGGTTTGCATCTTTGCAATGGCTTCGGTTTTTATTCCTTTAGCACCTCTGACACCATGGGACCACAGATAGGAATTCAGCTGAGAGCTGCTGAGCAGGTTTGGGAGGGCCCTGGGCTTCTGAAGAACTGTGAAATTAGAGGGGATGTTTTCTGGGAACTCCAGACCCTCAGGAGATCACTGCAGAGGACTAAGTAGTGTTGTAGGTGTTCTGTGCAAATAAAGCCACTTTTCATCTTATGAAAGCTTAGATAAGCAATGACAGCATATCCGTTTTCCAAGGAAGAAACCAAGGCATAGAAAGGTTAAATGACTCACCAGAGTTGAGGGGGCATGGCTTCTGATCCTCACCTCTGATCTACTGTCCTCTCTTGGGCCTCGTCATCACTCTTTTTTCCCATGAAAGCAATTAAACATGGTTCAGTCAATTCCTAAGACTTCTACTCTGCTTAATAACGGGACACTTGGGGTTACAGATTTACACCTTTAGAGGACACAGGCTTCATAAGCAAATACATCCTTTCGCTCTTGCCTAAGAGAGTCTGCTTCAAGTTACAGAGCCCCAAACCTCACACACTGCTCAATAGCCCATGCCCTTCCTGATAACCATTCTATGCAACTGAGCTGTGTTAGGGTGACACCCAGCCTTTACTATGCCTAAGGTACTTCCAGTCAGATGAGAGTCCAGTGATTTATGGTATCTATCTCCTCACCCCATGACCTCAGATGAGACAGTTAAGTTATTGACTGGTGCACCTGTTCAAGAACCTGGGCCCTTATTTTGTTTGTTTTTGAAACAGGGTCTCAGACTATTTTCTCTGGAACTATGTAGCTCAGGCTGTTCTGATCATCCTGTTGCAGGCTCCTGAGTGTTGAGGTTACTGGTGTGAGAATCTGTTATCTTAACCAACATGGGTTGCCTGTTGTTTGCCAGTTTCCTCACTGTAACTGGGTTTCTGGAAGGCAACAAGATCGTTTTTATTCTAGATGTTGACATGAACCCAGAATCCTTTGTTCTGTTTGGATGGAAGCTGGAGGGTACAGCTTGGGAACCTCCCATGCTTGGACTTCCTCTTTCTTACAGCTAGCTGGGTTTCATTCAGAGCTGTGGCTTCAGAGATGCTGATGTGGATACTGGGCATCTTAGCATCAGGAAAAAGGTAGGCTTTCTCTGTCACTCAGCATTCAGCCATCTTTATGCTTCTCCAGGAACAGGACAACACCCAGTTGCTGAGTGGATTGCACATGTGGAGAAGGCTGGGTTTGCTGTGGTCACTCAAAAGGTGTTGGGTGTGACCAGGCCATGTAAATCCCATTGCTACATCCAAGCAAGGCTCTAAGTTACTCCTCACATAAAAGGCCCATTTCTAAGCTGGAGACAAAGTACGGGTTGAGAGAGCAACAGTGTCACATTCTTGGGGCTCTATTTTTCCTAGTTGGTGTGGATGCTCTGAGTATTCTGATTCTAAGTCTAGGATAGCCCACTGGATCCAGCTTCTCTTCTGCTTCATCCTGACCATCATTCCCTCTCTGTTCAGGGTAGATTTTGTTGAGGTGACTGTAGAAGGAACAAGCAGGTGCTTCAGGTAGAAACCTGCTAGCAAGGGAAAAATGAAAGGATAAAGTACAGACACAATGAGTCAAAGGTCATTCTTCCTTTAACAAGGAAACAGATGTGACCATTGGGGTTGGAGACCTGAGTTTAAGGTCAGAGCACAAGTCTCTCTGAGCACTGCCACCTCAATGAAAAGGCATCTTTAGGGAGACCCTGGGGCCATTCGGTTGGGATTCATTCCTGCATTTAAAATAATACCTCAGTTCTCTAGGTAGGTGATTCTGGGTCACAGGGAAAGAGGGCTTAGTCCTGTATACCAGGGTGGCTTCCTTGCATGAAGTCTGGAGAAGCTGTATCACATAAGGATGAGGTATAGGTGAAAATTCCAGAGGAAGGAAAGAGAAGCTGGATGAACAGGAAGAACTACTTCTGCCCTTTCATAAATTAATTCTACATATGGAAAAATTACTAGAGAATGTTGACTATCATCATCTTTATACAAGAGCATCAGGCTTTACCATACTTCTCCCTTGAGGCTCGTGAATCTATGATAAAGAGGTAGAAAAGTTGTCAGAGCCAGAGGTGGTGAATGACCACAAGGAAACATGTCTTCCAAATATAATAGAGTTGATATTCATTTGAACTCACAAAGTTTATTGTAGTATTCACTAGACCTGTATAAGTTCAAACCAGACAAATCTCAGTATAAGGGAGAAGAAATGTACATGAAGTTCCACTCTAAAGAAGAAGCTATTTGCGATAGCTAACTGCAAGAAAAGGGAAAATCAGCTTTCTTCAATGGAGAGTCACTGGGTGTATCAACCACACTCCTGGGCAGGACCCATGCCCAGAAGTAGTTGGCCAACACAAAATGTACTTTGCTTTCTGGGTGGGGAGGAAGGGTTTGCTTTGTAACAGTATTTTTTGTCTTATTAGTTTTTTTTTTTTTTTAATTTACTTTTCATTTTGTTTTTTGAGAGAACAAGTGAGAGAGTAAGTAGTGTTGTAGTTGGTGTTTAATCTCAAATCAGAGGTTTCTACTCCATCTTTGATCATTCAGTTCCCAGATAAAGGACACACAGCCTTTATATTTATAATAAGCCTTTAATGCACTAGAGTTGGGCAGGTATCTACCCTCTAAACTATTAGAATCTACTTCCCTATCAATAACCTGGAGTTATAACTTGCTATGTTCCATCTGGGCTGCTATTAACTCCCATTGGCCAGCTCTCATGACCATGTTTGGAAGATTCTTACCCCATTGTATCTTCTTTCTCCACTTTATCTTTCCTTTCTTCTCATGGTCTCCTCAGACCCCAAGCTTGGCAACCTCAAACACTGCCTACCTCTTGTCTGCCCAGCTTTTGGGTGGAGGAATCTTTATTCATCAATCAGGAATAATACTTGGGGGCAAGGTTACATAGTATCACTTGTGTGCCCGTAGATTCTCTCATCCCTGGGGGCAACCAGGCCTTGTGGCCAGTATTTAGCATTATAGCATGTGGCAAAAGACCAAACCATAACAATTTCCTTGTTTTGTCTAAATAAAAAGGCTTTTTCTCTTATCATAATAAACAGCACACAGTAGGAACTATTATGAAATTATCACAAAAATTGTTAGGTATGAGTTATATTAAAAAATTCCAGTCTGTTTGTATTTGGCAATTTAGGAGGAAGTATTTTTTATCATCTAACCTATTTTGTTAGTTCAGAGTTTTGTATCTAAATCATTTTCTTATTTTTCTAAATCATTTTCTATCCTAACTTGCATTACTAACCTAAAAACATCTTCTTAACCAGAGAACATCTTCATAAATTCTAAACAATTTAAACTTATAGTAAGATTATAACTGTTTAGTCTTCAACCCCATCAGAGACCAGATAAGGAATAAATATTATCTGTGTATACAGGAAGTGCTGGGAAGCAACTTCCTAAAATTGCAGAAATGACAAGAGACAGCTGATCATCTGGACAGTCCCCAATATTCTCTATAACCTTGGGGCATCTATCTTCAGGCTTCTGACCCAGGATATCTGACAAACCTTATGTGAAGCAGGAATTATGAAGGATTTTCTTACTCTGTCTTGGCAGAGCTTGACAGTTGACTACCCTGTATCCATTTGTCCTTTTTTGACTGTATTTTGTCTGCAGATGAAGTTAGGGCATTTTCTTTGCCCTGTGGCTAGTTTGCCACAATTGAAGTAACTCCATATGGAGGTTATTGTTGCTCATCATCTTTGAAGTGGAATGGGGGTATTGTCAGGGGCAGACCTACCTCATAATTAGGAGATCCTTTAATAATGAAATAATTTAAAATGTTATATAATGTGTATCTCTGTGGCTTTGAAGACCATGTATTTATTTACAGCATACCTGAATTGTCAACACAATTTTTAAGTATTTACTATCTGAATAGCCTTGAAAACATTTTGCTGTAATTAACTAAACTAGTATCTAATATGACCATGAGTTTGACTATCTGACTATTAACTTTCATTACTTAATCATTTTAAACAGTTTGTCATAGCAGACTTTAAAAGGACTAGAACTACACCTTATATTTTAAAATGAGTTGTGTAGGCATAATACAGAGTGGGGAGAGGCGGGCATGAAATTGAATAAATATGGAGGTGGAAAGGATCTGTGAAGAGTTGGGGGAGAAATATGATCAAAATATAGTATTTAGAAAAAATTTAAAAAGTATATAAAATAAGAGCAACAGGGGACTCATGGAGAGGGAAAAGTATTTCTTCCAGGGAATAGCAGCAGAGTACAAGGTAGAATTCTAAACTCCAGAGAATTCTGGGGTGCAGCTTCCTCATAGCCACCCTGCCTTTTAGCACTACCTTGTGCCCAGTCCCCTCTCAAGAGTACCATGGGCCTTATCACTTAAGGACTACAAACTGGAATCCACCATAGAAGCTGTACCTTTGGCCAGAGCTATTATAACAAAGCCCCACAAGCAGTATGGCTTCAGTGACAGTCATTTATTTTCTCGGGGTTGTGGAGGCAGCAAGCCTGGGAATGGTATTTCATTAGTCAGGGTTCTCTAGAGTTACAGAATATATAGAATAAATCTCTCTGTATATATAGAAAGGGGATTTATTAGAATGGTTTACAGGCTGTGGATCAGCTAATTTAATGGTTGTCTCCAGCACTAAGGTTGGAGTTGGCATCTCCTGAAGTCTCAAGCTTGTAGATGGTCATGTTTCTCATGCATCCTTATATGGTCTCCCTCTGTGTCTGTGTCCAGTCTCCTCTTTCTATCATGTTGGGGTGTGTGTGTACAGATTTCTTGTTTTGGGTTCTTTGTCTCATTTTTAAAAGAATTTAGGAACCTACTCAAAAGGAAACACAAGGGCAATATTACAGAGTCTGGAAGAAAAACAACAGGATAACTCAAGCTGGATATTCCTCTAGCTATTGGGAGAGGGGGAAGAAGAGGGTAAGAAGAGGTAGAGCCATGCCCTTTGCTGTGGAAGTGTGTTAGCAGCTGCATGGCAGACAAGCAGCCATTTGGTATAGGAAGGAATTGGAGTAGCTTCAGAGAAAGAGTGAGAAAGTCCAGTGTCTAGCAAAGCATATTCAGGCTTTTGGCCAGTAACTTAAAGAAAAAAAGAGGTAGGAAACATAAAAAAAGGAAAGCTACACTTCTCTGAGTTATGTAGGAAAGTGGACAGCCACATGGCTAAGTTTTTGTGAGTAGCTACACAGAGGAGAGGACTTAGGGAAGTTTAAGTACATTATCTCATTAAGGATATAATTATTCCTCCCCACTCCTTAGCATGTCTTCACCTGCAACAGAACCCCTGGCCAGATGTTTGAAAGGCCTGGCTAGGCTAACTCATAGGAAAGAGACATGTTTATACATTTTCCTGAAGTGTTTTATTACAGCAATAGAATGGACTAAAATCCTTTGAGGAAAGAGTAGGTGTTATTTCAAGATTGTTCTTCTAAAAGTGAATCTATTCTTTCATTTGGCCAACAAATATGTAGCAAGTACTTTAACTATGTGCTAGTGTGGTGCTTTCATGGAGGGCAATACTTCCAACTCCAAAATGATCTCTGCTTTTATGACTACCAGGGGGCAGGGAAGGGTAACTCTCATTGACTCTTATAGATCTACTTGGTTGTCAACTTGACTACATCTGGAATTAACTGAAACTTGAATGACTAGACACATCTATGAGGCATGTTTTCTTAATGGAATTACTTGAATGGGAAGCCCTACCTCTAATTTGGATATTTGAGATGGGAAGATAAACCTTTAATCTAGACCTTTTGAGGTGGGAAGATATATCTTTAATCTGGGCTGCATCTTCTGCTGGTGGACATGGAAGAAGGAAGCTTTCTCACTTTGCCTGTTTGGTCTTGCTCTGTTAGCAAGTCCATTCTTCCACTGGCATTAGAGCTTACTTCTTCAGGATTCCAAAGTACATTGAGGACCAGCTGAGACATCTAGCCTTGTAGACTGACAAGCTACTGGATTCTTAGAGTTTCTGTTAGATTAGGTGGTCCACAGCCCATATGCCATTCTAATAAATTCCCTTTCTATATATATATATATAATATATATATATATTCATTCTATATGTTCTGAAACTCTACAGAACCTTGGCTAATGTAATCCCACACCCAGGCTTTTCTCTCTTGTTTTGGGGTGACATCTAAAGGAACATAGTGAGTTTTAGGAAAATTGCCTTAGTTTTTAGTTCTGTCAGAAGACTGAAATCTCGATATAGTAGTTTCAGATTCTATCTGCTGTCTAACAATATTGATGGAGAATTAAGTCAGATCCTTTTTGCAGTGCTTAAGTCCATGCAGTACCTACCTCAGTTTCTTTTGAATGAACCTTTCTTAAAGTCTCCAGGCAGGGCTGGCTGAACTGGCACTTTCTAGCTCCTGAAGAGACAGTATCTCTCTCTGTGTCTGGCTTGCTGCAGTTGCCACATCCCAGGGTCTTTGCATTTTTGACTCCAGGGCAGGAAGATCCTTCTGTGGTTGTGTGTGGCTGGTGATAGAGTCATACTAAGGGCTTACTGGAACCTGCCTTTAAGTTCCACTCCCTGGCTTCTGCTGGACAGAGGGTGAAGGAAGAGCTGAGCAGCAACTTTTATCTAAATTTTATCTAGATTTTTTGTATCTTTCTGTAAACTCTCAGCCCTCCCTCTCTGTCTTCTGTTCTCCTAAGCAGATGCCCTCTCTGCTTTGCCTCCCTGGAAGGTTCTTAGTGACTGAGGACTTGCATCTTATGAAAGTTTTGACTTTTAAGAGTGTCTAGAGGAAAGAGCTTAATTACTGTGGGCTTTGTACCTCAGTTACTTTGGAATACAAAGTTTAATAATTCATAGGAATTAGGACAACTTCTTTATTCCAGGTCAAGTTCTGCTGACCAGCCCCAAATTTTCTCTGGTTCATCACATCTTCTAAGTTTGCTAGGAAGAGATCCCCATAGGCAGGGTGTGTGACTCATTTCCTCCTTTCTAAGGTAATTAATTTAACACAGATAAATCCCCAGGGCTTTGTATGTCTCATTCTCAACACTGAACCTCTCACAAAGAAAGCCCCTCTGTCACCAAGCAAGGTTACTGTTTTCATCCTGTCTGTTTCTGTCTCTTGATAGAATGTCAAAAGAGAAAATCTGTTTTGTATTTGTCCCTTTGGAAAAGGGTCAGAGGTTCCATTGATAATAGAAGGAATTACTGCTTTTTGTACAGAAAGGGAAAGAGAGAGAGAGAGAGTTCTGATAATATCAGTGTGTTTTAACCCAGTGTGTGCTGGCTCACATCTGTGATGCCAGCCCTTGGGAGGCTGCATGGTGTGCTGGCTCACATCTGTGATGCCAGTCTTTAGGAATCTGGAGGGTGTGGTGACTCACATATGTAATTCCAGCCCTTGGGAGACTTCATGGTGTGGTGGCTCACATCTGTGATGCCAACCCTTGGGAGGCTGCATGGTGTGCTGGCTCACATCTGTGAGCCTTTAGGAATCTGGAGGGTGTGGTGGCTCACATATGTAATTCCAGCTCTTGGGAGACTTCATGGTGTGGTGGCTCACATCTGTGATGCCAACCCTTGGGAGGCTGCATGGTGTGGTGGCTCACATCTGTGATCCCAGCCCATGGGAGTCTGGAGGGTGTGGTAGCTCACATCTGTGATGCTCAGACTTGAAAGCTGAGGCAGGGCTGCTGTGACTTTGAGGCCAGCCTGGTTTACATAGTGAGTTATAGACTATTCTGTGCTATGGAATAAGACCTGTTTCCAAACAACAAATAAAACAAACAAGCAAAACAAATGTTGTATTATCAGCCATAAGGTAAATCTCTATTTCAGAGCCACTAAAATGAGGGTGCAAGTTAGATTCAAGCATGTAGCACATCTCGTAGATAGAAGAACATGGAAGAAAGGGGTGAAGGGTATGGAACAGTCAGGAATCTCTTTCTTGATCCTATTTTCCTTCTGTGTCTCTGTGTCTATCTGTCTATGACCCCCAACCCCATACAGGCCTGTCAGTGGCCTGCTTTGTCTCTCTCTACTTTTCCCCCTTGAGACACTGCCTCTCACTCAGTCTGAAGCTCATCATTTTGGCTAGGTTGACTGGACAGCAGGTTCCTGGGATCTAAGTCTACCACTCATGGCTGGAGTTCCAGGTATTTGCAGACATGCCTGGGTTTTACACTCCAGTGCTAGGATTTGAAGTCAGGTTCTTATGTTTGCGTTGCAACCTGTCTTGGCCACTGAGCCATCTTCCAGCCCTTTGGTTGGCCCTCAGAACAGTAAGAAAGAAAAACAAATAAAATGAACTATTGCTCTGTTTTTTGTCTGTGTCACTAATGGTTCTTTTCATCTTTCATTTCTTATCAGCCTATTTGTATCATGTATATAAAATTTTTAATTTTATATGTGTTGGATAAAATGGCGTGTGGAGAGGGTGGAATGCTGGTCCAGAGCATTCGCCCTGGGCTCTCGTTGCCCCTGGGAGAGGCAGGACACTCAAGAAGTTTGACCATGCGGACCCCATGGACCTCTGGGTGTGTGTTGAATTGTGAGGAGCCTCCTCGGAAACACAGCTCGGGGTGTGGGGGACATGGTCATGGGTCCCAGGAGTCACATGGCAGCTGGCTCTGTGGGGTTCTCTGGTTCTTGGGCAATGCAGACGCTGCTGGATGCCACGGAAGAACTGAGAACGAAGTGGGGGCCCACATGTGGGGCCGAGAAGGGAAAAGCTGGAAGGGGAAGGAGTGTGGCTGGGTCTCGGGGGGACCGAGTCCTTGGCTTGGTTGCTGGCTAGCTGGATTGGCTTAGTTGGGTTGGTGGCCTTGGCTGGGAGTGCTGGGAGACTTTTTGTGAGAGACTAGACATGGCTTTTTAGATGAAGGCTGGTTCCCTCGTTCCCCATGGAGGACCCCAATGAATAGAGACAGTCCAGGGTTTCTGGTTGTTTATTGTCATGGTGGAGAGTGGCGTGGGTGAATCCGTACCCCCATGACCTCAGGGAGGGGCGATGTTGAAATAGTGGCTGGGAAGGAGAGTGGCTAAGCCTCTAGGTGACTCATTAGCATAGGGATGGCTTGAGGCTATGTGACCACGCCTCTACCTGGGGAGGGGCTTGAGGGGCATTCCCTTTATGTGACCAAATGTCACAGACCTATGGAGAGATGTAGCCACGTGGCAGGAGCTGTTTCTAGGAGCATGGTAAATGCCTGCCGTCCTTTATAGGGTTTTTACCCCCTATTAAGCCCACGGGGTTTAAACCTCAGCTCAATCAGAAGCCAGGCTGCCTTCATGGCCCCACATATGTGCACAATATGTTATAGTTATAGCTTTATCTCTCTTTTTTTCCTTGCAAAGGGACTTATGTTCTTGAATTTGGCTGGTATTACTCTCTTATATTTGTATTTTATCTTACAGTTCTGATTTTGTGAGACAAGGTCTCACTATGTAGCCCAGGCTGGCCGCTAACTTGTGATCCTCCTGCCTTATCCTCTAGAGGTCTGAAACTGTAGCATGCACCATCATGCTTGGCCTGGTTTTACATTTTTCACTACCTTTGTTTGTATCATAGGCACAAAACTCCTGTAACTCTGATGATAAGCCTTCTTCTTTTGTGCCAGAGGCAGTAGGAGGGTGGTGATGTGAAGCAATACAAACCAAATATGTATTATATGAAAATTATATGTATTATTATAAAAATTTCAAAGAATAAATATTATTTAAAAAAGTTATGTCGGAAAGAACTGAAAAAGAGTCTGTATATCTTAAGAAATTTAAAGCTTTTGTTTGTTTAATGTCCTTCTTTATTTAGAAATTAACAGAAAGAGTATACAAAAATTTGTTAATGATACCATAGTAAGACTCAACATGAAGACATGAAATGAATATTGGTCTTAAAAAATTCTATTTTACATGTAGGGCATTTTGTTTGCATATGTCTGTGACTACATGAACAGAGAGTGGCCAGAAGATGTCATCAGATGCCCTGTGTGGTGGTTTGAATGAGGGTAGACTTATCAGCTCATATATTTGCATACTTAGTCCCCAGTTGATGAACTGTTTGTAAGGCTTAGGGCATTGTGCCCTTGGAGGAGGTATGTCTCTGGGGATGGGTTTTAAGATTTTAAAATTCCACACTAGGCCCCCTCTTTCTCTCTGCTGTTTACCTGCAGATCAAGATGTAAAGCTCTCATCTACTGTTTCAGTACCATGCTATTTGCCTCTCACCATGATGATCATGGACTAAGTCTCTGAAAATTGTAAGCAAGCCTTCAATTAAATGCTTTCTTCTATAAGTTGCCTTGGCTATGGTGTCTCTTCATGGCAATAGTAAAATAACCAAGAAACCATAGAACTGGACTTACAGATAGTTGTAAGCCACCATGTGAATTCTAGTAGCCAAACTGAAGTCCTCTACAAGAACAGACAGTGTTCCTAACTGCTAAGCCATCTCCCCAGACCTGGAATTAAAAAATTTAGCAAAGGACTTACTATCTCAATAGCAAGAGTAAATACCATAAATAAAACAAACAAATAAACAAACAAACAACAAAACAAATTGACTGGAGAGCTGGCACTTAAAAGAAGTTACTTCTCTTCCAGAGGACCAAGGTTTAGTTTCTACCACCCACATGGTAGCTCACAGTCCAATATAACTCAAGTTCTAAGGGTTTTCACACTTTCTTTTGATCTCTGCACCCACCAGGCATGCACATGGTACACAGACATGCATGCAGGCAAATATTCATACACAAAATAAAAATCAATCTTTAAAAAATGTCACACACACACACAAAACCGATGGGTGTCTTTGTAATGATTGAGTTTTCAGTAGCTAGTTATGCAAATGCAATCTTCTGACTGCCCATCCTGCATGCTCTCTAAACACAGAATTTTCATGTCAATGTTCTAGCTGAGACTTGAGCACCCATGGGACCATCAGTTGTGGGTATTTACAAAGAAACATTTGTTTTGACTCAATAACACTGTAGCTTGGGGGGAGGATCTGTGTGCATGGGACAACCATATCTGTTTACTTGTGTCTTGCTTTTTATGTTTGTTTTGTGCTTTTTAAAAAATTATTTTTGAGCACTTTGTATATAAGTATCACTCCCATCCCTCTCTCTCCTCTTCAAATTCCTCCCATGTTACCCCCACATTAATGATTTCTTCTTTAATTATTGTCCTTACATGTACATGCATATGTGTATATAGATGCACACATGTATATAAAATCTACTGAATTTATTTAGTGTTGCTCATACGTATGTTACCATTGATTTCTTGTAGCTCTTCATCTAGGGGTGGGACCCTGTGGAATTTCCCTTAACCACAGTGGCATGCCAATTAGTGTTGTCATTGTGCTGGTCTTATTTAGGTAACTGTATTGTTGAGATTTCATAGATTTATTTTCCCTGCCAGGTCCAGGACACACTACCTAGCAACAAACATCATGGGTTTCTGGCTCTTGTAGTCTTTCCACCAGTGAATGAAGATACTCATCAACACTATGCAACTTCAATCAACGTGTCTTCCACATCATCCAGTTTTCTCAGCATATACTCCTATGGCCTTTAGATCTTTATCCTGAATAAAATGAAATGAACATTGCATGAAAAAAAGGTAAATCTTCTTTGCCTCTTCCTCATCATCTTTCTCCTTCTCCATGCTTCCCTTTTCTTTTTCTTGACCATCTATAATAGGACCTCAGAATGTAGCCCAGGCTGGTCTCAAAGTCATGGCAATTGTGTCTCAGTCTGCTAAGGGCTGGGATCACAAACTACTAATACCACTGGGTTGAGAATATTCTGAAAACACAATGCATATTTCCCTTTCTCTCATTCCATGACTGTTCCTCTTAATGACATTGTAGACACAGCATTTGTTTGTCTCCCCTTTAACTCTCACCCCCTCATCCTTTTGATTTCTTCCTGACACTCTCA
The DNA here is from genome assembly GCA_019843965.1 of Rhynchomys soricoides. NCBI lineage: Eukaryota > Metazoa > Chordata > Mammalia > Rodentia > Muridae > Rhynchomys > Rhynchomys soricoides. The sequence continues at coordinate 1,800,902 of JADRCH010000802.1, forward strand.
CCTGCATAATTCCTCCATTTCTTCTCTTGGCCTCATCATACAGATCAAGGTTAGCAAACTTCTTCCATAAGGGGTAAGTGTGACTATTTTAGGATCTGAGCCTCTTCTAGTACTTCTGCAGTACCTTCCCTGCCCCAGCGTGGTCCAGGCTTCCAGTCCTTTCTCAGTCACCTTACCCATCATTCTTTCACATCAAGTCTAGGGGTTAAAGATTCTTTCTGACCAACGTCAAAACAAGATACTCATGCAGCTATAAAAGAAACAAAGGCTTTATTTAGTTCATTAATTAGTGAAGAGATCAATATTCTATTATAGCAGTTCAAAGGAGAATGCACACAGATTCACAAGGCAGGAATGTGCTGACAGACAGTTACTGGATGAATTAGCTAACACTTTACAGGACAGGGCTTCTTAAGGTTTTGCTCTTAGTATCCCTTTACAATTTTGAAAATCACCAAGATCTCAGTGAGCTTCTGCCTATGGTCTGTCAATACTTTCTGTGTAAAATGTTAAAATTGAGAAGTCCTTTGAGTGCTAGAGTATAGAAGCTCACAGTTCATTAACTAACACAGCAATGATAGCAGCAATGGAGTCAGGTTGCCCCAGGACAGTGTCACTATACACTTGTGAGAAGATGAGGGTGTAAAGGGCAAACAAAGTCTGATAAATGAATCCCTAAGGCAGCTTGGGGAGAGCCCCAGGTGGGTCAGATGACATTTTGACAACCACCGCCACTGGGTAAAATTATTATTTTTCTACAGAGTGAAAATCGATTATATTTTTGCCAGTTAAATTCATCTTTATTGCTTCAGACATGAGCTATTCCTTTTTATCCCCATAAACTTTCAACAGATTTCACCCTGACAGGGTACAAGGAGCCTGGTGATGGATGTCTGCCAACATACTCATCTTGGTAAGAGCTGATAATCCCCAGGTATCTGAGAGGTCACACTTGAGCTACACTGGAGGGAGTCTCTGCACTTGGCTTTTCTCATTTCCAAATCTTTGTCAATTTTTCCTAACACCAGGGATCCTTTTCTGGTCTCCGTGGTGATAGCCATCTGGCTTGTTCTATCATGGCCTAAACTCTATGTTAGTGTCCCTTGGGTCCTTCATTTGAAAGAGCTACTTTTGGTCTGTGTAACTTAAAAAAAATATATGTCCTTTATTTTTCTCAAGGCAGTGTATGGGGAGGTGCAGGGTTGAGAACCCTGGGATATGCTCTGGTGACAGTGCCTTCCCCTCAAAACCCCTTTCTAAGCCCACCCCCTCCAGAGGTCAGGAGGTTTTTAGTGTGACAGGTAGATGTTAGGAGTGATAGTTAGGTGGATGAATAACCAAAATAGCTTCAGTCACAAGATAGAGGCCACATCAGTCTGAAGTCTCAGGTCTCAACTTGGCAAGTAAGGAAGATATTGATTTTCATGCTGGGGTTCAAGCCTGAATCTCAGGGTTGCAAGGGATACATTTTGATGACTCAGTTTCACTTGACCTCAAAGTCCTTGTGCTGTGCTGTTTTTCCAAAGGATTTTGAGTTAAAAGACATGAGTTTGGGGGTTGTTTTAGTGGATGGCAAAGGTTATCTTGTCACATTGCAATGATGTGGTGAGCTATGACACATTGAGCGCTTACCACATTGCTGAAGCCTTGCTCAGCCCCTTCCCATTTTGTCCTGTGAAAAATTACAATGGCCTAAGAAGAAATGAGGGCCATTGTCACTTTTCTGATGGAGAAGTGAGAGGTTAGGGACCCAGACACAGAAGAGAGAGGTTAGTACTTGACTCAGTCCATTTGGGATGTCTTTACAGATGCCATTTTGAAATGTGTGGGGTCTGAGACAAGTTGCTCACACTCTCCATGTCCTAAGTTATATAAGTTTTCATATTTCTGTGGGACCACAGCCCTTGACCCAGCTTTCTGCTAGCCTTTTAAGTCAGGTGCTTCAGAGCCTTAGTAATTGACTTTTCCCTGTGCTTGGGGTGCTTTCCTTTACTCTCTTTGTATGGATGACCCCACAAATCATTCAGAATTTGGCTTAATGTATACTTCTTCAAAGAAGACTGTCAAAAGTTGATGGGTCCCACTTAATCTCCCAGTTACTTTGAAAAACCTAGCTTATTACATGTATCATTTCTGATATTTTTTCAATTTATTTATAAACATATTCATTAGTTATCTCTCCTACAATTCCTGTCCCCTGAATTGTCTTTTCTGCATCCCGAAGGTCTGGCTTAGTGCCCAAAGCATAATAAACACTCAAAAAAATATTTGTTGGGTGAATTGACAACAGGCCACGGGTTAATAAGATTATTTCCAGAGACACCAATATCATCATTAGAGAGGGACAGAGTTCTGGCCTGGAAGATGGTGGACATCTGGTATCCACATGCTGGCCTCAGATGCTACTGAATGATAGTTTATGCTGACCATCAACAGATGTGCTTTCATTCTCTGGGCAGAGACCCAGGGGGAGGCAGCCAGGATCTGACTTTGTTGATATGACCTCTCAATCCACATGGATGTATTACATGACCTCTCTGCAGCATGCAAAGCCTGATATGTGTGTTAGCATTGCTAATTAAGAGTTGTGTGACCTTCAGCATGTTACCGCACCTCCTCGAGCTTAGTTTCCGACTCTTAATAAAGCTGGAGATACAGTGAAAATATAAGAATAATGAATATATAGATAGTGTCAAAGCACCCAGCACACACATGCACATTTCTCCTTCTCCCATCTCTCCCTCCATTTTCTCCTTCCAGCTCACCCTCTTTCTCCTTGACTTCTTCCTGCCTCTTATGTATTCTCTCCTAGGTACAGGCTCACCTTTTACAGAGTGAATAGCAGGTTGATGAACACAGAAGGAAGGAAAGAACTGCAGGATCCCATGTCTCTAGATCATGTGGGTTAAAGGTGTGCCACTAGGTTGAGTTTGGATTGTTTTTTAAATCATTGTGGGACAGTTTTCCAAGATATGGAGTTGCAGGCAATTTTAAGCACCACAATATGGTTGCTGAGAAACAAACTCAGATGCTGTGGAAGAGCAGTAAATACTTTAAATCTTAGAGCCATCTCTCTAGCCTCTGATTCGGAAATGGATCTCCACACTAGCTGGCCTATCTTGGATCACCTTGGACCAGCAACCTTAGGCCTATCAATTCTACTCTTTGGGATTTCATTTTTGTCTTGAGCAATGAAAAGACTACATTATGCTGGGGATGGTCACATGGCTACTGTGCTAGGGGAAGCCCTGTAGAGTCTTGATGGATTAGTGACAAGACTGTCATGGGGAGAGATGGCACAAAACCCTGTACTAGCCATCCCTGGGTCTACATGTTATTTCAGGTGTTTTTTGTTTTTTTGTTTTTTGTTTGTTTGTTTGTTTGTTTTGTAACTCTAGAGAGTTGTCACTGTGTGACAAGCAGGAAGCAGATGTAGCCTACTATTCTGCCTATGGTAAAGGGACAGAGAGACATATACTTAAGAGTCCACCTATATTTTAGGGCTTCAACCTTCAAGTTCAAGGAGTAGCTTCAAGTTATGGTTTGCTATATCACTTGGTGCTTGCTTTCAGTTTCTTTTTAAACTGCCAAAACTATGAACAGACCAGATGAGGTGGTGTTTGCCCAGGCAGGAGCTGGTGCATATGCCCTCAGCTACTCCAGAGCCTGTGGCTCTCTTTTCCATTACCCTCCCTTCCTCTCCTGTAATTTTCAAGGGTGATGGAAGCAATTGTCCTGGTTGCTTAGGAACAGCATATGGGGTGAGAGTAGTTCTGATTCTTCAACCAAATACTCCCTTTCCAGGAAACCCATCTATATCTCCTAGTGCCAGGACCAGCCTTCCTTATTTTTAATAGTCAAAGTAATTGGGGGTGGGGGTGGGGGATAGGGCAGTGGGGGTTGGGGGAAGGGGATATCACAACTGTCTTTTGAAAACAGGAAAACTGTAGACCTTATGAATAAACTTCCAAATTCTTTGCAGTCCAGTGATTTGTAAAAATAATAACAGTGTCACCAATAACTAATTTTTATGGAATCTTTGGCTATGTATCAGATAATGCAGTGGGCTTTTTCTGTGTAGATTATGCCATCTTCCCTGTCAGTTCTGGAGGGGGATATAATTTCTATTAAATAGGTAAAGAATAGGCACAGAGAGATTATTTCCTTAGATTTCAATGTGAGCTGGTAAAAGCTCAGAGAGAGAAGAAAATCTGGGTTATAAATCTGGATCAGCGATAACCAGGGGAGGGGCTGAGGCCTGACACCAGTTCTTACTGCACCATGTGTGCTTTCTCTGTCTCTGTCTCCCTTTTCCTTGTTGCTGTGTCTTAATGATTATAGGGTCTCAACTCTTCCTTTGTTGGAACAGGACTAGTGTAGTTCAGCAAGCCCCTTGCTACACCTGATGGGCATAGGTAGCCTTACATTGCTGAACATCCCTAATGTACTTTTGTTTTTAAGCACTCCTTGCAGTCAGGCATGTTATGAGCTGTGGCAAATAGATAAAGGCAGAGTGACTTGTCCATTTGTTTGCCTTACCCTCACTAGTGATCCTATCTGACTCTCCTGTTCTGACTTCCCTTCCCTGTCAGCTACATGCAGAAGATCTAGCAGAAACTTGACATGGAGGTATGCTCATTTAATCTTAGTACTAGAGAAGCAGAAACAGGGAGAGTTCAAGTCTAGCCTGGTCTACATAGCAAGTTACAGGCCTGATAGGGCTTTGGAAACAAAGACCCTGCTTCCAAATTTTAAAAAAATGTAGTAGAAAATTGAGGCATACGGAGGCACAGGATGGCAAGAAGCTGGTTCCTGAATAACCGTGTGGAACACAGTTTTCCTCCTGCCTTGCACAACCTGCTCTGGATTCTAATGTGAATGCAAAACAAATCTGCATCATGTTAGCCCTCCTAAGGCTCTGGGGCTGTTTGTTATGGCAACAGCCTACCTTGATTAATGAAGCATCCCACTGGCTCTGAGTACCACTAGCTAGTTACTCTACATACATAGAATTTTGGAGCATAGACGTATTAAAGCAAGCTGCCATAGTCTACTTCCTTTCAAGAATTTCTCATTCTTTGAGTTATTAATTCATTCAGCTAGCACTTACCTTGTGTACCACAGTTATCTGCTGCCATAGATATTATTAAAAGCTTGTGAATTAAGAGGGTGTATTGGTTTATTTTATGTTGCTGTGACTGCAGTACTGGGTGGCAATGACTTAAGACAAGATGGATTTCTTTTGTATCTTGGTCTGTGGTTTCAGTTCATCACGGCAGGAAAGGCATAACAGAACATTATGCCCAAGTTGCAAGGACCCCTCCAAAGCCACTGGGGAGCCAATTCTGATGCAAACACATATGGGTCTTTGTTACAAGCTTGCAAGCAAGGATTCTCACTGCCTTCCCTCAACACAGCTGGTCAGAATGAAAGCTCTGAGTCTAGGGGTGTAGACTATTTATTGTAGTTACAGCAAGCTTGGGGAATTTATATACAGGCCAGCAAGTTAATATTTTTTTTCCTTTTTCTTTTTAGTATAGAATAAAGTTTATTTGGGAGCATGGGAAGGGGAGCTGAGAAGGGAGTAGAGGCAGAGAAAGGGAGGGAGAGAGAGAGAGAGAGAGAGAGAGAGAAGCAGAGAACACATGGGGAGAGGAGGAGGGGAGAGAGGGAGGAAGGGGTCAGAGAGAGAAAAGGGAAAGAGAGAGCAAGTTAATATTTTTATAACTACATTTCTAGTGTAATCTGCAGGAACTGAACATGGGGGCAAAGACACCTGACAAACAGGATGGCTAAGTTATCTATTCTCTTCAGGGTGTCTTTGATTATCTATATGTTCCTTGACCCTGGTATTATAACCTGACTGGCTGTTGCTAATTGGGCAGGAGGGGGAGTTGTCACAGGATGCTTGCAGAGGAAGACTATGTGATTTTCTTCCTGGAATTGGAGTTTAGTCCCTGGTTTCGCATAAAATAGACTTTCTTCAAAAATGGAGTAGGTTGGGCTTTACAAGAGCCTCTCAGACCAAGGTGGTGGCAGCTGGATGTAGAGGTTGTTCATATCATGGCAGACTGGGAATGAGAGCTGACCCACTGCTGAAAGAGAGGTTTCTTACCTCTATTTTTTTCAAAGCCTTCCTATACAGCATCATCATCTGAAAATTCAAAGCATCCAAAACATGCACCTGTGGGATGTTCAGATCAAACAACAGGCATCTGTTATTTCACAATGTCTTGAGGGTTTTGAGTGAGGACTGGTCTTAGGTGAGTCCTGAGCCAAGTGGTCATTAGGAAGTTAGTCTCACCTAAGTGTTTATGTGTGGGGGGGCATTTTTCCCAGAGTTCTTGGCAGAATTGGTTTTACAGGAGTGGAGGTTTCAGATTTCTGATTCACAGAGTTCCTAGAGGCTACCCACAGTCTCTCATTCCCCATGGCTTGCTCACTTTACTTTTATGTATCACCCAGGACCACCTGTCTAGGGATTGGTGCTGCCCACAGTGGGCTGGGTCCACCCACATCAAACATCAAACATCAATCAAGAAAATGCCCCATAGAGCTGCCCAAGGCCAGTCTTATGGAGGCATTTTTCAATCAAGTTTCCATCTTCCTGGACCACTTAGATTGTATCAAAATCACAAAAACAACAACAACAAAAACCAAAACCAAAACAAACCAAATAAAACAACCTAACCAGGACAGTCACAGCCTCACTTTGTGATCTTCAATAGATTCTGCTGGTTAGCAGCAGGCCAATTGTCTTTCTGTCTCTAAGGGTTTGACTAATTTTGCTATTTCCTCCTGACTCCTAACCACTAACCACAAAGGTAATTAGCCCTGGGCACATAATAATGTGTCAGGGGGAAACTACCTTAATGATGGAAGTCAAACACACGCCTTAGTGGTTCATGGGATTTATTTCTATTTTACAAATATCAGTTTCTCCCTGTTAGCCCACACCTATGAATTCATGGTTCAGTACAACCTAACAGACAGTTGAAGACCACCTGACAGCTGCTGTGTCTTGCCAGGGCCTGGAACAAGTTAGTGATTGTCATTGAAGCTCTGTGTAACTTTTGCCTGTTTGCCTTTAATTTTTCAAAATTATCACAGAACTGGAGCATGATGAAGGACTGCTGTCAAGAAAAGGCAAATAGGTGAGAGTAGGTCTTTAGGCATCTAAGTAAGAAGGATTGAAATGAAATGGAACCAACCTCAGCCAAGCTCCCTCAGCATGTCTGCTGCACAGTCATTTAAACCTCATAAGCATTCTGTGAGCTTATGCAATATACTCATTTTTCAAAAGAGGACACTAAGGTTCAGAGAGGTTAAGTAAGTTGTTCAAGGGCACACAGCTCTTAAGTGGCAAGGAAGGAATAAAACTTGGCTCAGTTTGACTCCAAGGCAATGTGCTTGCCCTAGGTGCTGCCAGTGTGTGCTTTGTCACTTTTCTATGCAAACAATGCTGCAAGTCTCATCTGCATATGTATTTCACAGCAGGGGACCCATACAGGGAAGCTCAGCTGCTGCTCTCAAGGGAGGTTGGGGGAGAGGAAGGAGGAAGGCAGGAGGTGGGACCAACATTAGCTCTCTTTAGGACATCTTGCAAATTGTGAAGGGCGGTAACAGCTGAAGATCTTCCAAGTTCAGCTTCTCGAGAGCTGTTGACAGGTCCTGACACAGTTGTTTTCATAGTGCCTGGTCATCTCTCTCCCATCGTCACAGGTCACCGCTACCTGAAGGCTGGTTTCAAGCTGGTCCACTGTAAACAGAGTTGTGAATGGATGTGCTAGACAGAGCCTTACTTGGGATTCATCCTGCAGGAATTCCGGGCAGAAATGACAGGCTGGGAGGGTTGCTGCTGTTGCTTAGTATTCTCTTTCCCATCTTATCATTCTTGCTTTTTCCATCCAAATAGAAATGTTTCCCCCTCCCCCCAACAACCGGAAATACTGCCAGGTCCTTCTGGCCTCAAGCCCATCCTGGACCTCCCCCTTCATGTCCACTGTACTCCAGACGTTTCCTTTGGAGTACTCCTTAGCTCTTCTGAGAATTTTATCTTGATTTTGCTTTGTGGGACACAACTTAGCCAGAGTGTGTTGATTTCCCAAGTCCTGGTCATGGCATGTCCCCTCACAAACTGACTGTATGTGACACAAGTGTGGCTTATGAGCAAGCACAGCTCTGGGGTGTTTCGTGGAACTATCAGGAGAGATGTTTTCTTCTTCCGGAGTAATAGTCCAGCTAGAAGTGTGCAAAACTGGAATTTGGCAGCAGTGGGGGTTGGGGGTGGGTTGGTGAGGTAGGGGGAGGGCTTCTATTCTCTGAGAAGATTGGCTTGAAAAAATAGCTCACAGTGAAGAAAATCAAGCCCAGAGAAAAGGAAAGGCTGTTGTGCCATTTCAGCGCATGCACCTTATTTAATTACACCTAAGGCGCGAGCCCTATTCTTTTCAGTTCCCTGGACCAATACATTGTCTATTTTATTTGTTCATTTTTGTTAGCTCTCTGTCATTTGCATCTGGAAGGGACCTGCCCAACAAGCTGGTCTTTGCAATAACCACAAAAGGTTCTTCCTCTGTGCTTATTATCCCCTGAGCAACCATAACTCCTACCTTATCAGCAGTGTTTATAGAGCCCCACTATGCTTTAAGTGCTGGGGACTCAACACCAAACAAAACAGATAAAACCCTCTGTCCTCAGGGAACATAGACTCCAGAGAAAGAGAAGCGCAGCCAGCAGGATAAATAAAAGATATGGCTTATTAATGGTGATAAAGGTCAAAGAAGAGATAAAACCAACATGGGAGAAGAAATCCCAGCTCAGAGTGAGAGGGTGGGTGAGGGTATGTGAGGTATAGGAGGTTCAGAGAAGGCCCCACTGAGGTGGAAACATGTGATCAAGATCTCGAGGGCACAGGCGAAGACTGTGTGGCTGTCTGTACTCCAGGCAAAGGCAACCGCATGTTTAAGACTGTGAGCTGCACCTCTATAGCAATCTCCTTTCACTTCTTAGTACGTGCATCATATAGAATTAAATGTCAGGAATTGTTGTCCCATCTCTGTCTCTATCTCTCATTTTATTTTCTTTGTCTCTACCTCTCATTTTATTTTGTGTTTCAGTTTGAACATTTTAAAAATTATTTTTTATTTGTGCATGTGAGTGTGGGTATGTTCATGTGCCCTCTGGTTCCCACAGAGGACAGAAGAGAGTGTCAAGTCCATTGGAGCTGGAGTTATAGGTGGTTGGCAAGCACCCAGTGTGGATGCTGGGAACTGAACTCTGGTCCTCTATAAGAGTAGCAAGTTCTCTTAATTGCTGAGGCATCTCTCTAGCCTTTTGATATTTTATATGGATTCATCTTCATGCTGGTTAATTTGCACTGTCAGTTTGACTGGCTTTAGAGTCACCATGGAAACATACTTCTGGGCATGTGTGTATGGGTGGTTCCATAGGTGTTTAACAGAGTAGGGAAGATTCACCCTGAATGCTAGCAGTACTGCTCCATAGGCTAGGGTCTCAGACTAAATACATAGAAAAAGGAGCTGAACACTGTTGTGGATAGCCCTGGATCTGTTTGTATTTTGATGCTAATTCTGCCCTCTTAGGAGGGGCTTAGGACAAGGAGTGAGTTACATACTCATGTGACTTCTTGTGAACCAATCTCCTAATGAATACAGGAGCCAAACACTGGGTGAGGAGGAGGGACTTCCAGGTCAGAGAGGGGAAGAGAGGAGGAGGAGAGAGAGAGGGTCCTTTTGGAACAGGGACAGCATATAGGTATGATATAGCTGATAGAGTTTCTTGGCTCATGGTGGATCCACAAGCATTCGCCACCAGAGGAATCAGACTTTGATAAGGTTCACAGGATTAGGTCTTAGTTGTTGCGCCCAGAGATTGAGTTTCCATTGTTTCTGAACTAAGTTTGTGTTGCGATTTCCTTCAGGCAGCAGCTTGTCTGGGTTCCAAAGAGAAAGGTACGGTGCCAAAGTGTGGGTTTGCCTGATGTGCAGCACAGAGGCCAAGGAGGTATTAAAGCATGGGGCTGGTGTTAGCGACCTGCCAGTGGGAACCTAATGAGCTGGTTAGAGAGATATGGAGCTCTGAGTCAGAGCTCCACCAGATAAAAGCAGGTCATCCATTGCTCGCCAGTTCATGGCCGGTCAGACCAATGGGGATGAGAGAACCAGGGCATAGTGTGGGAACATGTTATATTCCTTCTTTTTAATATTTCTGCAACAGGTGCCGAACCAATGTGTTTGGGCAAGAATCCACTAGAAATTTAAGTTTATTAGCCTGAGAGTTAGAGTGTTATATATTTTGTTTTTAAAGAGTAGCTGGGTAGTACTGATTAGTCATGTGGACTCAAGAGCAGGAATGGAAACAAAGCAGTCTGGGAGGTCTCTAGCTGTGGGGAATTGCAGGCTGCTCTGAGTCAGGAGAAGAATGAAGTTGCCTACTTCTTAGGGAAGAGATTGATTGAACTGTGAATTTATGATATTGGGATTATTTGCTTTTAGGATAGATTTATATACAGTTTTTGTTCGAATCACGTGGGGAATTTTGCCCGCGGTTTGGAACTAGGATAGGGAAAATTAGTCACTGACTTCAAGTAGAGAGAGCAGTGATAATCATTGCCTGCTTCCTATAGGCAGATATTAGTGAAAGTTTGAATTAATTGTTTTAAAGATGGTATAAAGATATATTACTCTAATATGTCTTATAAGATACTCAAATTCTGTCTAACATGGGCTCCATGGGAATCTTGGGTTATTATCCTGCTTGGCAAAATAGAAAAGGCCTAAGAATAGGCACATACAGTAATTTAGTTTACTTCATTTGTTTTGGATTGTTTTAACTTTTAAAATGGGTGTGATTGTGAGTTTTGTGGTTATATAATTTCTCTGGGAGAGAGGTCAATATAAGGTTTTTCTGGTTACTGGCTCAAGGATATGCTGAATTGGGAGAAAAGTTTTGTCTTTATGTTTTTAGGAAAGGTGATTGTGTCTATACACCTTTCAGAGCAATATGGATCAGATTTGATAGAGGGAGACCCCCAGAGAACTAGTTTCCAGAGAATCAAACAAAAAAGTTATCTTGATGATGCTAAAATTTTGTTTTGAGATTTGTATATTACAGAATATACAGCCTTGATACAGAATATACAGTCAGACATGCTGAACTGACCTGATTGAACTCCTAATGTCTTGGACTTTCAGCTGGATTCAGTCAGGACACAGGCATCAGAGATTAAATCAATCATTGGTATGGCTTTCTTAAGCTCTGAGTCAGAGCTCCACAAGATAAAAGCAGGTCGGCCATTGCTCGACAGTGCATGGTTGGCCATTGCTCGCCAGAGCACAGCCAGCCAGGGCTGAAAGAGCCAGGGCATAACATGGGAACTTGATATATTTGTTCTTTTTAATATTTCCTGCAACAGAACACCAACATGCATGTCTCTCTGCTTCTGTGCCTGTTCCACTGCAATAGAGCATACCCTTAAATTGTGAGCCAAAGCAAACCTTTATTTCCTTAAGTTGCTTTTGTCAGGTCTTTCATTGCAGTACAGTAATGAGAAAAGCAAGTAGCATGCTCTTAAGTTACTGATCCCGTCTTCAGTAGAGCCTCATTTTTTTTTTTTGTTCATCTCTTGCCTCTTTCGTTTTAGTTATATTCCCAAGTTCTAGATTTTCTTTTCGTTCTTTCTGTAAATCATTATCTTCAAAAGTTTTCTGGTTGTTCTTGCTTCTATTTTAAAGTTCTTTAAAAAAATATTAATTCTGTTTATACGTATGGATGTTGTGTCTGTGCATGTCTGTGTACCACATATGTGCCTGGTTCCAGTGAACACCAAGACTAGAGTTACATGCAGTTTGTACCACCATGTAGGTTTTGGGAGTTCAACCTGAAGGAGCAGCCATTGCTCTTAATCGATGAGCCATCTCTCCAGCCCATCTTTTAAGATTACATAAAATGTCTATGATAATTCTTTTAAAGTCAGTGTTTGTCACTTCCACATCTTTGTCTCTGGGTCTACCTCTGTTGATGATCATGGGTCTCGTGTTCTGCATCTTACAATATCTCATTATTGTTGATTGTTGATTAAGTACTAGATATTTTGATTGACTGAACAGTAAGAGATGAACTAAGTAATATGTTTTTCTTTATTTTTTCTCATGGAGTGGCATGGAGGTCTATGCAAGTACCACAGCCAGAGGAATAACAATCTGTGTGAAGCAAGAAGAAAATCTGCTTCAGCACAACTTAGTAGCTGTTGTTGATTCAAACTTCTAGAGTCTGACACAGGGGAGTTTATTTTAGACATAGTTAAGCACAGCTTAAAAGTTGAAAAACAGTTTTTTGATGATGATTAACCTATTGTCCAGTGTACCGATAACCTTGAGGCATGGAAACTCTTTGTAAAGTACATGTGACTTCTTCCATAAAGATGAGTTTTATTGACTCTGAAACAATGTTCAGGATAAGGGTCTAGGGAGAATGCACAGAGGTTACCTAGGCCATTGTAGACTTCATAAGTGACATCTCCTTAAGGATGGGTTTTATTGATTGAGAAACAGTGCTCAAGATGAAGTTCTGGGATAAACAAACATAATAGTCTGGGGCATTCAGGTGTGGCCAGTCCCTACAGATAGCACAGATCACCAGGCTTTTAACTTTTTTCATTCCCAGCTTTCAAAGTGGAAAAGAGGTATTTCCACTTCTCCCTGTGAGGAGATAACCCTTAGTGGTTTACATTCCTGGCTTCCCCAGTGCTTATCGTGGAGCACTTGGGACCTTGTGCCCTCTATAGAGGAGTTCTGCTTTTTGCGACCAGGAAGCCAGGGGGTAGAGGTTAATAGTTCAGTTCCTACTGTGACCAAGATGAGCTGGGCTAAACTAAAACTGTATTACATTTTCATTTACTTTCCATTTCCAATGTCCTGTCTTCCATCCCAGTGCCTAAGTTCCTATGCTGAGACTATTAAAGACCAGTCCTTCTAGATTATCAGAACTGTAGCTAGAAGGACTCGGTTTGCAGCTTTGGTGAATTTTGACTCATCTCTGGCCTTAACCTAAGCAGTATGCAGAACTGCAGGATTTATCTCTGCTGCCCCTATCTCCTCCCCCTTTCAAGCTGCTTACTCAGCAGGCACTGTAGGGGAGAGTTGTTGGCTTAGGAGATTTATTACTACATTTTGGACTCTTCCAGATTTCAATTTGTCATGCTAACCCACATTGTCACAAAGAGTCGGGCTGGTTTGTTTTTGCTCCAGCCAAGTTCCCAGCCTATGGTGGATTTCGTTTCCTATCTGCTCAAACCCACCCAACAGTTGGTCCAGAGGGCAGTGAGACTCTCCTGCCTCATTGAGGAGGGGCTCAATCTTCTATGAAATCCAGCTTATTTAAGTATCTTTGCATCCTTCATTAGAGACTTAAAGTATGGCATTTTGTCATTTAGTTTTCTAATGCCCATGATGAGAACAGTAATACATTGTAGCCTTTTGTATCCTGAGAGGGTGTCTTTTACATTAGATCAAAGGACAATGGTGGCATTGTAACCCTGATAAAATTCTTGACCACCTCAGGGGCATAACATAGACCTGTATTGTTCAGAGGAGCATGCCCATGTACAGCTCAGGGCCTGGCAGATTGTGCATGCTCAGATACCTTACCTAGGTCTTACATCAAGAGCAGCATAAGAACAGCAGGCGGGAAAGGAAGATCACAGACCTGGAACTGCTCACAGCTGAGCTGCAAGGATGAGTGAGAACACACCCATTTATTCATCTGCAACAGGCTTGCCAAAGCCCATCTTTAAGGCTGTGTTTCCAGTTTCCTTACAGCTCAAAGCAAACATTAGCATTGGTGTGGAAAGTGGAGGCACTGAACTTCATCTGCATTCTGTTCCCCTCTGGGAGGTTACAATTGAACCATGATGTAGGGGAGCCATGTTTAAGGGAGAAAACTGAGTCTGTGAGTCTAAGCAGTCTTGATAAAAGAATCTCAAGCATGGGAGAGACTCTGCTGAGAGGGAACCACTGAATTCAAGTTCACCAGCTCTTGCTAGAGGAAGCAGATAGAGATAAGTGCACAGCTCCAGGGAGAGCTGAGATACTTTCTACTTAGGAAAAAAAAAAAAGTTTTATTTACGCTTATGGCTTGCATGTATGTCTGTACACCACATGTGTGAAGTGCCCGTGGAGGCCAGAAGAGAATATTGGATCCTCTGGAACTGGCCTTATAGGCAGTTGTCAGCCTGTGTCACAGGTGCTAGGAACTGAACTCAGGTCCTTTGCAAGAACAGAAGTGCTCCTTACCACTGAGCCATTATCTCTCCAGCCCATTTTTCTGCTTAATCTTTATCATCAATTCTTTAGTAATTCTCTCTGTGTTAAGTATTGCATCACACACACACACACACACATACACACACATACGTGAGTAGGTCTTGGGTGGAAGCTTTCAGGAGAGCAACTTTCTGGTTTGGCCAAGACAGGAGCAGGAATTTGGCTATGAAACTGAGTCTCCTGGAAGTAGCAGAGAAACTTCAATCATGGCACCTTAACCGTATAGTCTGCCTGTATACATTTACATAAAACCTAACCACATCACTCCTTGTAGCAAGGTACTAAATACCATTTAGTCAGTGATATGCTTAGGTCCAGACAGGTTAGCCTGCTTGCTCCAAGTCCTATAACCCAGTTCTGAAGGATCCAGGGTCAGGAACCCAGGTGTCTGCTTCCCAATCTGTGATTTTCCATACATTTATATGACATTAATGGTCTATCTCTTTATGCTGGTCATCGTAAAACCTCTTCACAAATATTATTTCTAATTTTCTGAATTTGATAACAGGTTATTTATAAGAAAGGATATGGAGATTTAATAAATAGGCTTGTGTAGTCCCATGGCTAATACACAGAAAAATTAAGATTTGATCCTAGGCCAGTCACTGCTGTCCAGGTCTGCTTTTCTCCTCGGGGTCTTCTCTGGAGACAGTTTTTAGTCCAACAGCTCTATTTTATTAGGAGTAATAAGAGCTATATAAACCTTGGGGTGTGAGTAGGGATTTTGGTACATGATTGGCTGGTGCTTGTTGCGGGAAATAGTAAAAAGGAGTAGCAGGCACATTCCTGCGCTAGTGCCGACAATCAGTGGCTGCAGAGCTCTGGTTGGGTGATCTCACTCTCTCCGCCTGCCAGTTCTCTTGGTGGATCTCTGCCAAGAGGCCCACACAATAAGTGCCCACCCCACGGTCAGCCATCTCAACACCCAATTACCAGGTAGAATTAAAACTCTAAAGCATATAGTTAACCAATCAAATTTATGTATCAATAAAAACAATTTACAAGATGCTCTTAGGCTCCCCTGGGCGATGCGCAACCCCGGAGACCGTCCAAGACGCGGCTTGATGCAGTCAGCATAAGGCTTTATTCGGGACACCAACGTGCGCTGGGGCTCAACACTGTCCTCACGTAGAAGAGTCGTGTGGAGCCCCGAACAGCAGAAATGTTCAGCTTTTAAGCTTGAAAACCACAAGCGGGGTGGGGGCCTAGGGGTTAGGAGCTTTTCATTAGTGGTGGAGTTTAATTGGCTCTGGCCAGGTGTCTTGGGGTGATAGCAGGCTGGCCTTGGAGCTGTTAGAGAGGGCTCTCCTTAGAAATGTCTGCCCGTACAGAATATCTGGCAACCCCCCAAGGTCAGGAGTTTAGGTTCTCAAGGAAGGCAGCAGTTTTTCTAAAAATTTCCACAGTCTCACAAATTTTACAGTCTCACAATGCCAGTACAATAATTTCAGAGCCAATTGATAATGATAAAAGCTGCCCACCTAGATTAGACAAATTATCCCCAAATTCTAACCTTTATGATATCCTAACCACTGGTGGTGCTAAGCCAATTCAAGTCCATTACCATCTTCCTTCTCCTCTCCCCCAAGACACTCTCTGCCTCCCCAACTCTTAGCTCCGCCTTCCTGTTTCCTGTCCAATCACAGGGCTCCTATTGCCCTAATGTAATTGGACAGAGAAAATACTCCGACAGGTGCTGAGGTGTTAGGAATGCTTCATTTGCAGGAAGAGAATTCTAGGTGATAGCTGGCCATGTTTTATAAGGTGAGAGAATATTTAACCTGTAATCTGGCCATCAGGAATGTATTTAAGGGTGTTGGAGATGATGGTCATAAGTCTTACCTGTGTTGGGATGTGCAGACCCAGAGCAAGGAGGAAGCAGTCCTCTTCCTGACAGTCCCAGGATGAGATTTTTGGGATTTGGATATTTCTTGACCTCACTCTTGCTCTGGACTGGCTCCCCCAGTTACACAGTTTTCTGGTCGCACAAGTCATTCTACACCTGAGTTCTACCAGCTGACTTAGGTGCTCTTCCATTGTCTATATCTTTTTTCTCCTCTGGCACCAGGGACCTAACCCCTGTAGCTGGTATTTGCTGAGCTCTTTCACTTTGCTGTGGTTGAGCATCTGGGTACAGCTGGAGGCTGGGAGGGAGGTGTGTGTGTGTGTGGGGTCTGAGCATATCTGCCCTTGCTACACTGTAGGTTCTTGGTGGTTGTGTCTTATTACCAAGCTTCTAGAAAGTACAGCCTTTTTCAGGCTCCATCGTTCAACTGGACTTCGATGGCAACTTTCCTCTATGTCCTTTCTGCCCTAGGGTTGAGCATAGCACAGGGTTGTTGCTCATCCTCAGAGTCTTAGCCATGCTGTGGGCTCCCTGAACCCTGTTAACCTGTATGTTCACTCTGGTTCTTTCATTATAACAGCAACAAAAAGAAATCTCTTCCAAAATACCAGCTGAGTGAGCCTCTGCATCCTGCCAAATCCCTGACTGATGCAATTCCTCATCAGAGATACAAACTCAGAGAATAAGATTTCAACAGCTAGCTTGGCTTGGAGATTGCATTTGTTTTACTTCTTTCCAGAAAAACAGTGGTGACATCACACTGTGCCCTCTTCAGGTTACAGCAGTTTGACATCAGGCTCTCAATGCCAGCAGGAGGTCCTCAAACCCTGTTGTTTTCAGGCATCCAGTCACTGCACTTCCAGGAAGCAGTTGTGGAAGCAGCTGAGAGCAGACAATCTAGTGAGCTGCTCCTGCTGTTGGTGGGAAGGAGAGGGACAGACATCTCTTCCTGTTATCTGTGGGAGCCAGTCCTGCTTGAAAGATGATGTGTGAGAGAGTGTTCTTGGCTGGAAACCTTCGAGAGAGCAACTACCCAGTGTGTCTGGGCCAAGAGAACACCGGGAAGTCCTCTGTGAGATTGTGTCTCCTAGAAATGACAAGCGAGCTTTCACCATGATACTTCAACATGATGGCTGCCTAAAGTAGACCTGAACAATGACAACACCAATGGATGTGTTAACTCAGAAGGGGCAGATCTCATGGAGTTCCAGCCCTAGACAAAGAACTGCAGGCAACTAAGGAATGCTGAGAGCAGGAGACATAGTTGATGAACCTCATAATCAGTTATTTAATAGCAAGTGGGTAGCCCTGAAACTCAGATACGTACACGCAACACTGAACAGACTCAGCAGCACAGAAGCAACACCACACGGACCCAGCAGGTTGTATTTATGTATTTGAAGTGTGTGTGCTCATGTGCATGTGTAACATTAGCAAAGAAAAAGAAGACATGACTTTGAGAAGTAAGGTGGTTGGAGCAGGGGTGATGGGAGGAGTTAGAGGGAGGGAAGGGAAGGGTGAAAATGTAAATATATATATTTCATTAATTTATTTTTTTATTCATGTTACATGCTGGTCACAGCCTCCTCCTTTCCTCCCAGTCCCATCCTCAGTAATCCTGACACCATTACCCCCTTTGCTTCTCTTCAGAGGAGGGAAGCCCTCTTGGGTCCCACCAGCCCTAGGACATCAAGTTATAACAAGACTAAGCATATCCTCTCCCACTGAGGCTCAGCAAGTCAGTCCAGCTAGGTGGAGGGGATCCAAAGTAATTATATTTAATCTCAAAGATATGGCTTTTGAATGTAAACTTTTGTCCGTTGACTCTTCAAAAGATACAATGCCTTTCTGGCAATGTTTCTAGAGAGCAGGGTGTGGTGCCTCCTTCTTCCTGGGTCTCTCTCAGGTACAGTGTGAATGCACAGCAAGGAACAAGCACTCGGTGGAGTCTTGAAGGTGAGGTTGCTGGGATCTCAGGGTCAACTGACACACCTACTTACCTTTTTTATCCAAAGAAGAAGACCAGGTCCAGGAAGATGAAGGAATATATTACAACTCCAGAGGGCCTTTCAGCGGGAGTGTTTCAAGTCCTTGCCTCCTATCCATTCATCAAAGCAGGCTCTGTTCCTTTGTGTAAGCCTGGAGTTCCCTTCCCCCCTTCATGAAGTCAATGATGCCTGAAGGCCTGAACCGTGCAGCTAGCTCTCCCACTCTGAGAGAGTCTAGCTTCTTGTCATTTCTAAGTGTGAAAAGAGGGGGGCATTGCCAGACACTTGTCATTGGGAATGACTTTTTTTTTTTTTGTTCAGAAGATGTCATTTAAATCTGGTTAGTTTCTTAGTCTGTGAAGTGAAAGTCACAGGGAGTGTTTCAAGGATCAAACAGATGGATACGGAGAGAACACAAACTTAATACAATTTAGTACCAAGAGAGGCTGTGGTGGCAGCAGATTTGCAGAGAAATTGGTGGGAAACCCAGTTACAGGTGGCTGCTGGGCAGCTAATCTAAAACTGGCTTGCATGATATTTTTTTTTTTTTTCAGAAAAATTTCCTGATTTTGGTGTCTATGCAGATGGAGGTTGTAGGGGAATTAGCTCTTCTTTTACTTCTTGGTGCCCTGAGGGTTTACTGATCATAAAGACTGATGGTCTGGGAAATGGCTCAGTCAGTGAAGCACTTGCCTTGCAAGCATGAACCACCAGAACCCAGAAAAGTGTGGTGATGTATGCTTGTAATCCCAGCTCTGGGGAGATAAAGACTGGGGGATCTCTAAGGTCGCCTGGCCAGCCAGCCCAGCCTGGTCTGGCGAGCTGCAGGACAGTTAGAAACCTTGTTTTGTTTTTTTTTAAAAAAACCAAGATGGGGAAGGAATAAAAGGGGGAGCAAGAGCAGGTATTGGAAGGGACAGGAGAGAAGTACAGAGGGTCAGGAACTTGAATAGAAACATGTAGCAGTGGGGAATGGGAAACTGGGGTTAGCCACTAGAAAGCCCCAGATGCCAGGGAATCAAGAGGTTCCCAGGACCCAACTGTGATGACTAGCTGAAATACACAACAAAGGGGAGATAGAACCTGAGACCACCTCCAGTAGACAGGCCCCCAGTTGAGGGATGGGGCCACCTACCCATCTCAAAATTGTTAACATAGAAATGTCCCTGTCCAAAGGAAAAACAGGGACAAAAAAAAAAAAAAGGAACAGAGACTGAAGGAAAGGCCATCCAGAGACCACCTCACCTAGGGATCCATTCCACCTGCAGACACCAAACCCTGATACTATTGCTGATGTCAAGAATGGCTGTTCTCTGAGAGGTTCTACCAGCATCTAACCAACACAGATGCAGATACTCACAACCAACCATTGGACTGAGCCCAGGGACCTCAATGGAAGAGGTAGGGGAAGGAATGAAGGAGCTGAAGGGGATTGTAAATCCATAGGAAGAACAATATCAAGTAACCAGACCACCCAGATCCCCCAGAGACTAAACCATCAACCAAAGAGTATACATGGACGGATTCATGGCTCCAGCTGCATAGGTAGCAGAGGATGGCCTTATCTGACATCAATGGGAGAGGAGGCCCTTGGTTCTGTGGTGGCTAGAGGTCCCAGTGTAGGGGGATGCTGGAGCTGTGAGATGGGAGTGGATGAGTGGATGGAGGAGCACTCTCATAGAGGCAGAGGAGAGGGGGGAGAGGGGAGATTGGATGGGGGGTTTGTGGAGGGGTAATGGGGAAGGGGATATCATTTGAAATGTAAACGGATAAAATGATTAATTAAAAAAAACAGGACGGATGGCACCCAAGGAACAACTCTTGATGGTAATATGTACATCCACGCGAACATCTACATGCATGTGTTCATGTTCACATGCATATACACATAGGACTTATTGGCTGTCTTAATATTAGCCCTACTGTCAGTGTACTCAATCTGCTTCCTATTAACCATGTTTATATTTAAATTTAAGTCAGTCAAACTTAAGTAGAATTGACCGTTTAATTTCTCAGCCATACCAGACCGTATTTCAAGTATGAATAGCTATGTGTAGCCAGAGGCTGTCACACTAAGCACCATAGAGATAGAATGTTTCCTTTGCTATAGGAAGTTTTGTCAGACAGATTATTTTAGAAGACCTGGCAATGCCTAAGCTGGTTAAATTGTCTGAGTCCATCTAAGCCGATGCCCAGTTCCACTAAGAAAGTAGCTAATGTCTACAGAAATGCAGTTTCTCAGGGTCCAAGTGTGCTCAAAGTCTCTAAAGAGTGACTTGAGGGTTTCAGGCATCTGATTCTCTTGAGATGGGTGGGCCCTAGCTGTGTGTGAAGTGTCTTCCTCTGGGACTCTTTTTTTTTTAATTAAATTTTATTTTATTTTTTTGACTTATTCACTTTACATCTCACTCACTGCCTCCTTCTTGGTTACCCCCTCCCACAATCCTTTCCCCATCCCCCTTTCCTCCACGACCCGGCATTTCAAGTCTCTGCAAGGTTAGGCACTTCATCTCCTACTGAGGCCGGACAAGGTGGCCCAGCTAGAAGAACACATCCTATGGAGCTCCTGCTCCAGTTGTTCAGGACCTACATGAAGACCAAGCCACACATCTGTTATATATGACTGGGGAGGTCTAGGTCCAGTCCCTGTATGGTCTTTGGTTGGTGGTTCAGTCTCTGAGAGCCCCAAGGACTCTGTTAGTCTTCCTGTGGAGTTCCTATCCCCTTTGGGGCCCACAATCCTTCCCCCTATTCTTTCATAAGAGTCCCCAAGCTCCATCTATTGTTTGGCTGTGGGTGTCTGTATCTGTCTGAGTCAGCTGCTAGGTGGAGTCTCTCAGAGGACAACATGCTCCTGCCTGCAAGCATAACAGTATCATTAACAGCATTAGGGATTTGAGCTTGCCCATGAGCTGGGTCTTAAGTTGGGCTGGTTATTGGTTGGCCATTCTTTCGGTCTCTGCTCCAACCCCTGTGCTTGCATTTCTTATAGACAGTATAAATTTTGGATTGAAAGTTTTGTGGATGAGTTGATGTCTCTCTTGCTTCACTGGGTTCCTGACTGGCTATAGGAGGTGGCCTCTTCAGGTTCCATATCCCCAATGTTGTGAACCATAGCTAAAGTCACCCCCATTGATTCTTGGGTGCCTTCCTTATCCTAGGTCTCTGTTTTGTCCTGGAGATGTCCCCTCCTCTGGGACTCTTAGTGGAACAGAATGGGGCATGGACAGGGATGTAGATATAGATGCCATCATGGTCAAGGAGAAGAGGACCCTACAGTTCACTTAGGCTACTGGTTGTCAATGGCACCCTCAGTTTCCTGACATCTGCTTCCTTAGGTTTTGTTGAGAAGCCTTGGTGGACTTCTTTGGGGTGTCCTGGAGGACCCCATGTTTGAAGGACTGCAATTTGGATGACCCGACTCACCACAACTCAGCTTGACTCTTTTTTATTGTATATGTGTGGCATATATGCACATGGGTGTATGGATACATGTGCCCATGTGCATGTGCAGAGGCCAGAGGTCAGGGGTCCTGTCCTATCACTTTCTACATTATTCCCTTGAGGTAAGAGCACTCACTGAATTGAGCTAGGCTAACAGCCCACGAGCCTTAGCACCAGGATTACAGATTCAAGGGGCCATGCCTGGCTTGTTATTTGGGTGCTGGGGATACAAACTCAGGTCCTCATGCTTGTGCAGCAAGTGTTCTTAGTCACTGAGCCATCTCTCCAGTCTTTGGCTTGACTCATATTCTGGTAGAAAAGCAGACACTTCACCAATGGGGTCCTGAAATCAGATCTTGTTGGGCCGTGGTTGGAAGTCTGTGTTTCTGGCTGAGCTAAGGTTTGAATGTTGCAGGCCCAATGGGCTGTCCTCATAGGTCTGTGACATTTGGTCACATAAAAAAGGGTCATTCCCCCAGCCCCTCCTCAGGTAGAGGCATGGTCACGCAGCCCCAAGCCATCCCCAGGTTAATGAGACACCTAGTGACTTAGCCACGCTCCTTCTCAGTTACTATATCTGCCTCACCCATCCCAGAGATTTGGGGGTATAATTCCATCCACGCCACTCAACATGATGACAATAAACATTTTAGAATTTTGGACTGTCTATTCATCTTGACCTGCCGTGGGAAGCAAGGGATTTGGCCTTCAATTAAGGAGCCGCATCTAATCTCTCACCGAAGGTATCTGGAGTCTCAGCGCTTCTAGACAGCCACCATATTCCCCCAAACCTAAACAGCTAGCCAGTGCTCCAAGGCGCTCGAACCTGGTCCCTTGGCTGGATGCCAGCTGCACTCTTCCTCCCACCGCAGCGTCTGGCGGTGTCCACGATGCCCCAAACCTGGAAACTCCAGAACCGGCTGCTGTGTTCCCCGGGAAGGCCTCTACTCCCCCACCCATGGGTAGGTCTCCGAAAAGGCTTCCCACAGCCTGGCCTGCCCGTCGGACTGTGGGCAGAGGCGGGAGGCCACTTCTCCGCGTGTCCTGTCCCACTCAGAGCCGCAGCGCCCGGTAGGGACACGTGAGGCTTCTCTCCCCTGCGCCATTTGTTCCCACAAGATCTGTACTCCAATCTCTTATGACTATGAAATCATCTACAATTCATCCAACTTGTCTGGACTTCAATTTTCTCACTGTAAAATAAGAGCATACTCATAGTCGTCCCCTCTAATGATTATAGAAAAACTTATAATCATTAGTGCACGTGAACACTGTGGGGCTCAGTTGCAGTGAGTGCTCTGTAACACTATTGTGTCATGCTGTTAGTGGAGGTGGTTTGATTTGTCCTCTCTGAATTGTTATCTGTGTTGGATAGTCTTCATGTGGCGTGATGACAAAAGTTTATGGCAGGCCTTCATGACTTCATGACCTTTTCATGGTGACATGATTTCCATGGCTCCAGCTGACATCTGTGAGGAAGCATGGATTCTGCTCTCTGAGTTGACATACAGCTTCAGTGATAGGGCAGGCTGGGAAGCTTTGGTCCATATCTAAATGGATGACCTGTGAAGATGCTTTGAGCCTATACAGACTTTTGAGCTCACTGGCCTGTGGCTGGTGTGACAGCACATTATGAAGGCTTGGGACTGAGCCTGGAAGCTCTTATTCTCAGCCTGAGTGATGCAGCCACTGTTAATGTGACAGCCAGCTGTTTCACAGCTTAAGGCTTCAGAACAGAGCAGTTGGAGGGAGAATCCTCTTCAACCTCTGAGTCCATCAGCCACAGTGTTCCTGGTAACGCCCATTATCAGCAAAAGTCAGAGTGGATAGAAGAGGATTGTGTGTGTTTAAACAGCCACAGTTGAACACAATACACCAGGTATAGACAATTCCCACAATGAGAGCTTGGGGGACAATAGAGATACATAATTTGGGAGCATCAGGGGAGGAAAGGAACCCAAAGAACAGCCATCCAGGAAGCCAGCATTTTTAGGCACAGCCTTTCTTTCTAAGGGACCTAGGGAATCAGGCTCTATAACAAGAGTGGTTTCTTGCACACAGCAATTCTATCTTTCTCGTGTTATGGGCATGCTGGGTGCAGTCTAATGCATGTTTTACCTGAGTCTTAGAAACAAATGGCTCTTCTGCTTAATTATTTCAGTAAGTCACTTCCTCATTTGTCTACTGTAGGAAACTCATTCTTTGGGCATGTAATACATTCCAGTAAAATCAGATTTTCTTGATTTCTTTGGTTGTAAAAATAGGAATCCTACATAAAAACAACTCACTGGGCTATTGCAGATTTGAAGTAAGTCATCAATGTGCATAAAGCTTTTAGTACAAGGCTGGACAACAGAACATGGCCTATTTAATGGATGTTGTTACTATGTTTATTTAGTAGGCAGGCAGTGCCAGGTGGGGCCCTGGGGCCATAGTGATGGAAGGACTGCTCTACTCAAGGGGAAATCTCCATCAGACAGGACACTAATTATCAGTGAAGAATGGTTTAGGGACAATAGACATGCAGACGCGGATTTGATTAGCCTTGTGGGAGTGGTAAACCTTCTTCAAGGTACAGGGGCTTCCAGTGGGGTATTTAGTGATGGCTTCCAGTGAGGGTAGGGAAATCTTGAAGTCTTCCATTGCTGTGTATGAAAATACCAAAGCCAGTGAAGAGCCTCTCTTGGTCCTTTCTCTATCTCTTAAGCTGAGGCCCTTGATCAATCTGCCAGAAACTAACCACTGTATTCCGTGGGCCAGGTACCAGCTCTCATTGCTTGGTTGGTACAAACAGAACTCTATCAGCTTCTTTGGAACACCGCATGCTTTGACCTCAGGACCAAACCTACGTCACACCTTGAACTTCACACCTCATCAGCGTTGGTGTTTAGTCCTTTGACTGCATTCTTCATGGACCTCCCCTGCTCTGTCAGCCTATAGTACCAGCTATGGTAAGGTCTGTCAGAGTTACAACCTTCCTGTCTCTTCTGCAATTTGACCTGACAAAGGATGCCTGATATTGGGCTGAGTGATCTAGAGACCTGTTGTGGAAAGTGATTTCCTTGTAGTCTGAATGAGTAAGGTGCGGAGACAAGCTCAGAGATCAGGTGTGCTGGCTAGTCCTATGTCAACTTGACACAAGCTAGAGATATTGGGAACAGAGGAGCCTTAATAGATAAAAATGCCTCCACAAGAGGCTATATGGTAGTTTCTTAATTAGCGATTGACAGGAGAGGGCTTAGCCCATTGTGGGTGCTGCCATTCCTGGACTGGTGGTTCTGGCGAACCAGACAGCAGGCTGAGCAAGTCATGGTGAATAAGCCAGTAAGCAGCACCTCTCCATGGCCTCTACATCAGCTCCTGACTCCAGGTTCTTGCTCTGTTTGAATTCCAGTCTTGACTTCCTTGGGAGATGAATAGCAGTGTGGAAGAGTAAGCTGAGTAAACCCTTTCCTCCACAACTTGCTTTTTGGTCATGGTATTTTGTTGCAGCAATAGAAACCCCAACTAAGACAAGTTGGTATCAGGACTGTGGGGTGTTGTGATGGACCTGACCATGCTGTTTTGGGAGGATTATGAAAAAACTTTGGAATTTTGGGCAAGAAAAGCCATTGAGTGCTCAGTGCTTGGTGAGCTGTTTTGTAGAAGCTTGGAAGATAAGAATGCTGAGAGCAGTGTAGATGATGGAAGCCTGGCTTATGAAGTTACAGAGGGAAGCAAAGGCTCTCCTAGGCCATTTGTTTGAAGAATCTGTGGTGTCTGGTCAGCTGGGGCTGAAGAATCAGCCGTGATTAACAAGAGACCAGCACCACTGAAGTAAAACCATGTGTTACTGGGACAATTGATGATGGTTAGCTGCAGCTGAGAAGTGAGAAGTGATTAAGAAGAGACCAGCATCACTGAGACAAAATCTTCTGGAATGTGTTCCCAGAGAGACAGGACACAGATGTATTCACAGGCAGCCAATATTGAGTCTTGAGCTAGCAGCCAAATTTGGTAGTGTGAGAGTCACCCAGGTAGTACTTGTTTTGAAGGAATGAAGGGGTCATGGAGAACAGCTAAGACTTGGTACTGTGAATGGTCAAGAGAGGCCATTGGTGAAGTTGTAGCCCTAGTGGCAGTTTGAAGGCCCAGGTTTGAAGGTGTCACGTAGAAAAGTCAAGGCTTGGCACCATAGACTCTAGGAAAGTCAATTGGTCAAAGTGCAACCCAGTTGCAGTAGAAGCCCTTAGCATTTTGGAGATATCAGTACCGTAGGATGACCATCAAGAACAGCAGCCACAGGGAATGGAGCATATGCAAGCTTAGGAGATGGAGCTGTGGGTGCTGCAGGGGCCAGATCTGGAGAAGTGACCCAATCCCCTTGGATAATCCCAGAACACTGTGAGTGAATCCCAGATATTGGACATTGTTTTGATCTGGTTGTGACTGTGCTCTGGCATTTTCCTCTTGAAATAAGGAAATATTTAACTTATTTTTGATTTTACAGGACCCCACAGTGGAAAGTATGACTTTTAAAAGAGATTTTGGTTTTAAAAGAGACTTTGGATTTTTTTTTTTTTAAATTGAGTTTTAAAGTATTTGAATTTGTAAAGACTGAAAACTTTTAAGTTTGTAAATATTTTATGCTGTGGCATTATTAATGTGTGATGTTGGGGATGTAGTTTAACAGTGATGTGTTTGTGTCAAGTTGACAAGGAGTCAATTGTGCTGGCTAGTTTTATCTTAACTTGATACAAGCTAGAGTTATCTGAAAAGAAGGAATCTCAATTAAGAAAATGCTTTCGTAAGATCTAGCTGTAGGGCATTTCCTTAACTTGTAATTAATGGGAGAGGGTGATACTATTCATAGGCTGGTGGCCCTGGGTTCTATTAGAAAGCAAGCCAGAGAATGCCAGTAATCAGCATCCCTCCAAAGGCCTCTGCATCTGTTCCTGTCTCCAGGTTCCTGCCCTGTTTGAGTTCCTGTCCTGACTTCATTTGATGAAGAACAGTGATGTGGAAGTGTAATCCAAATAAGCCCCTTTTCCCCAAGTTGATTCTTGGTCATTGTGTTTTGTCACAGCAGTAGAAACTCAAACTAAGAATCAGGTTAGACCTCTATAAAGCTTCAGAACTTCCGATGCTCACACCAACCTCCACACTTCACGGATACACCATCCCTTTGTCCAAGGACCCTTCCTTCCCTTCATTCCTTTCCATTGTTTTTAAGACAGGGTCTTATTCTGTAGACCATGCTGGCTTAGAATCATTATGTAGCCCAGGCTGTCTTTGAATTTATGGTACTCTGTCTGTAGTCTCCCTAAGGACTGGGATTTCAGGCTGAGTCATCATGCCCAAATTGACTTTCATTTTTTAAGTGTTCAGCAGGTGCTGGGGACTCTTTTAGATGCTTACTTTGTCCTTATCTTTTTGTTCTTATAGGAATGAAGAAAGCCACAAAGCCTCTGTCTTCCTGGGGTTCAACTGGAGTAGAGGTGAGTGAGCCAAGCTAGTACTAAAGACTGTGAGGGAGGTGGCATGTGCTTCACAGAGAAGTGGGGAATCTCTTTGGCCAGGGGGCAGCCATGTTAGCAGGTGACATCATCCAGGGTCCTGAAGGAGCATGAGGGAACATCCTTCTGGCACTTCCAGTGGAAGCCTTGTTGAAATATGTGCCTTAGGAAACCAACTCTGCCCACATGATGCAGGAGACAAAAGTCTTCTGTTCTACCCCAATGACCCAGTGATCTGGACAGCTCCCTCCTGTCTATGAGCTCCTTCTTTAGGGCCCTATTCTTTAGAATGTCCAGGCAGTTTGTGGAGAAACCGGTTATATTTAAAGTTCTTTATGCTTGCAGATGACTATCCACACATGTAGACTTCCTCTGAAAATCACCGGGTGGGATCTTGAGCATCTAAGCGTCCAAATGAATCTTGGGTGTGTTGAGAGGAGGAATGGGTGCTGAGTTCAGCCTTTCCCCCAGTCCTTAGCTTGATGCATTAGTAGAAGGTGCAGAATAAATGTCTCCTGCATGAAAGAATAAGTGAATGAGCTCCCTGAGGCCAGGGGCTGCATCACACTCTTTGTTCCCCTCCTGTCCCTCTCTACCCTGCAGTGCCTGGCATGACTGAGAAATGCTTATGGAATAAATGATTATTTTAATTACTCAATGAGTCACCGCAGGGTTCCTTTAAACAGCACTTATTCTGGAGCACTTAAATGTTCATTTATAAATAATTAACTATGTCACCAGGAGGTTTGGAGAGAGAAGACACGCAGGGGAAGGAAGGGTCATGAGGAAAGTTTCAAGCTGCAAGGTTAGGCAGGACAGTGGATTGGAGAGAGGGATAGCTGTGGAGCTGCTGTTCCAGGCACCAGACCCTTACTAGTACAGCATCAAGTTCCCACAGCTACAAATGCGTATGGGCTCTGCCCTGGGTGGTTGTGAGTACCACACATATTCAGTTACTGCCTAGGCCTGGGAACCACAATGGTGCTTAAGGATAAGCACCTGTTTTCAAAGGGCTTTTGGCCCACTATGTCTCTTGTGGACCATACTTCCTGGTATCTTCCATCCTGAATTCTTGAGCAGGTGCAATGCTTGCACAGTGATGCTTGTCCTCCCAGAGCATTCTGGGAAGTGTTCCTGCTGTCACAAAGCTCATATCAGACTCTAAAATGACAAGAGGCCACACAGAGACAGAAAGTCCTCTGGTATGTGGCAGCACCAGCATGTATCAGGCCAAGCTCCAGGTGTGTATGTGGACTCCAGGAACAACATTGGGAGCAGAAGATGAGGAGTCAGCTCTGGAATTATAAGTGTTATGAATGGTGGCTGTTTTAAGTGCTAAGTTAGCATTGATAACTGAAACAGAAAGATCTGCACCCTGCTAGTGTAAGTTCTATGCTATTGCTAGTGATCACCTTTATTCTAAAGGGAGCTGGAGGGGAAGTAGACCTTTGTTCTCATTTACTTCTTAGAAGTTTATGTTGTGCCACATGACTCCATGATGATGATGATGATGATGATGATGATGATGATGATGATGATGATGGTAATAATAACAAAATTGCACCTTGATTGGAGGACCCCAACACCAGGTGTTGTACTCAAGGACTTACAAAATCATTTCATAGAATTCTAAAAACAGCATCATGAGGTAGTGCCTTCATGCAAGCAATATATTTTTATCTATAGGTGTCCCATGGTATTAATGGGGGCTTGATTGCAGGATTGTGGATACTGAATTCTGAGGTTGCATAAGTCTTTGCTCTAACATAGCAGAATTTTGCATAGATCCTATACAATTCACCGTGTGCAGAAGTCACTTCTGAATTTCTAACTGCTTGATACACAGTGATGCTATGTAAATGATTGTTTTATTGTATTTTTCAGGGATTGATAACATGGAAAAGGCTTTGTATATTCAGTCCAGATGCAATAAAAAATACTCTATCTGTGATTGGTTGAATCTGTGTAGGCAAAATCCATGCATATGGAGGCTACATAAAAAATCTGAGGCTCTGAGGCAGGGAAAAGTTACTTAGGTATTACACACCAGGGAGGGGCTGGTCTTCCAAGTACCAGCTGGCTAACTATAGCCCATTGCCACTCAAGAGAGTAGTCCCTGGGCTAACAGGTCCCATCTGGGATCTAGTTAGATATACAGGCCTGGCCCTTCCCCAACCTCACTGATTCCAAATGTACATTGTAAAAAGGTCCCTAGGCAGCTCCTGCCCATGCGCAGTTCCAGCAGTGCTAATCCCAAGCACACTTTTGCTGTTGCCTGGCTGGCTAACAAACTCCCAAGTGATTCCATCGTTTGCTAAATGTTGATAGCCACAGCCTAGAGGGAGCGGCCTTGCTTTCAAGGGACATAGACCCAAACTTTGTAAAAGCTTGGTTTTGGGATATGCGTGCAAGTAACTTCATGAAAGTAGCATGTGTGTCAGGGCTGGGCAGATATAAGGCTGAAGCTGCCCAGCCCTCCTGTTGTCCTCACCCCATCTTTTTGACTTGCTCCCCTATAAAACAGGTGAGATGTCACTCAATTTATCTTGACCTTCACTAGTATTCTATCCATCTAAGGAAGTACCAGTTTCTGTGATTCGATGCAGGGATTCCTGGCAGCATTTACCATGTCAGGTGGTCCAGGGTCCTTAGAGCCTGGGGTCAGCACAGACTGCATCACACAGCCAAGTCTAGTCTGGACTGCCACTGTCTGCTCTATGTGAGATGCAGGTGTGACTATGTCATATCATTGGGTATGTGTCAGCCCAGGATGATTCTGATGGTGGTGGTGGAGGTGGAGGTGGAGGTGGAGGTGGAGGTGGAGGTGGAGGTGGAGGTGGTGGTGGAGGTGGAGGTGGTGATGGAGGTGGAGGAGGTGCTGTGTGTGTGTGTTCTTACATACACTGGGGGAGGAAGGACAGTGCTTCTATCATGTTATGGATTTTTCTGCTCAGTTTTGGGAGCTGAAAATTAATCTCTTCTGTTATGGTAGCTGGGTGGACTCATAGTAATTCTTCAAGCCCCCTAGAAATTCTTAGCAGTGGGACAGATACAGGCGAAATAGCCTTTCTTTTTCTTGATGGCTGGGAAGTCACAGTGTTAGGAAACAGAATTTTGAAATGGAAATTTCTAGAATCCCAATAGGAGAGATGCCTTTTGTGTTAAGATGAGGGTGCACCTAGTCCTCCATGGGCCATTTCAAAGATGGGAAGTTAGCATGGTTAGGCTGGACAATGGCCAGTCAAGGCAGTGACAAGGAGGAACTCGCCTTCCATGTTTGTGGTATAGCAGGACTCTAGGCAGGTGTCGGTGAGACTGAAGGTGACTGGAGAACACCTTCAACCAACGCAAGACCATTTCTTGCATTCTGATTGGGCCCTGATAATCTGGAAATTTTCTCTAGAAAGAGGCAGAGATGGAGCATACAGCTGGTTCATGGTACTGTTGGAGTTAGGACTCTGATTTGTAAAACCAGGCCCCTTTCCTTGCACAGTACAGCCTCTCTGTAGAAATAGCAAGCTTCAGAACTTCCTGCCATCCTCAGAGCTTCTTGGCTTGCTAACACCTGCCAGTCACTCCTGGGCATTGATGGATTTCTGCCTGCTTTCTTGGCTCCCTGTAGCTTGGATTTAATTACACAATTGAAAAGACAAACAAATTAAAAGAGGGGTGTAGTTCTGTAAACAGCCTCCTTAATGACTCTGAGGACCCAGCTGCCTCTCCCCTTCAGTTCACAGGTCCTCCAGCATTTCAGATGCCTGTATCTTAACTGAGATCTGTAAAGCGCAGACTGTGCCCCTCACAGCCAAGTCTAGTCTGGACTGATCTTAGCATGACATGAGCTATTCTTACAAAACCCTGAATATGTCTTTGAACTAAGTGTTTTTAAAAGCCTGGTGGCACGTTAGGAGCTACTGGGAACTTCTTCCAAACCCTTACTCAGGACATAGGTTCTTTGAGCCTGGGTCAGACATCAGATGTCCCTGAGGAGGTGATGGTCAGGAGCTTGCCTTGCTGTGGAAGCTGGAAATTGTCAGCAAGAAAGCTGGAATCTGCACTCAGTGCCTGTTCCCATGCCCCACCTATCTTGTGCTGGGATTTCTCTCTCTTTCTCACTCCTTTTGTCTTGATGCAGGCTTTCAAAATTTAGTCTTAGCTTGCCCTGAACTGTTATGTAGCTGAGGATGGACTTGAACTCCAGATCCTCCTGTCTCTGCCTCTCAAGTGTGAAGGCCTGCACTACCATGTCCCCTCTGTGCAGTGCTGGGGATTACATCTAGAGGTTCACAGTGCTAGGCCAGCACTCTACCCACTGAGCTACCCTCCAGTCCTTGTGTTTGGAATCCATTCTTCAGTGATGGGGATGCAGGATTATGGCAGCCAGAGATGTTAACTTCCCAGGAATGCTGAAACAAGCCATCAAAACCAAGATCACTTGAATGGGGCTGGATTTCCTCTGTACTGCTGATGCTGAGGCCTGCTCCCTCTACAACAGGCTCTAGGGAAGAGTGTGTTCCTGTCTTTCTGGCAGTCACTTGCAGTCTCTCAATCTCTGCCTCCATCATCACAGTGGTCTTTCCCGTAGGTATTGGTGTCTTGCCTTTTTATACAAAAACATCAGGCATTGGATCCACGGGCCATGCCCTTCACGGTGGCTTCATGGTAACTGTAGAGGCCCCTTGGCTTCCAGTGGGTCCAAGTCTCAATAAACCTCTGATAAATTTAAAGTGTTGAAATTGTATAGTGGGGTTGATACACTTAGAGGACCAAGCCTGGTGGTTCGCCTTTGTGATTGTGGGGCTCGCTGGGAGCCATGGCTGTTGTAGGTTGCTGCCTAGCATCAGGAGTGGGACATGTTTGGGGTAGGGGCAGGAGGAATCTGGGGGACATTGGGAGAGGGAAAGTTAAGATTAAAATATTTTATATGAAAAATTTTAAAACAGTGAGAATCATGCAACTGATCACTATCCTGGTAAAGATAAAATTCAAAAATTGAAAATAGTCTCCTTGTTAGCTTTCAGCTGTCATCTTGATACAGTCTAGAGTTATCTGAGGGAGTTTCAACTGGGGAATTGACTTGATTGGCCCATGACCATGTCTGGTCTGTAAGCAGGGTTCCTCTATGGTCCCTGCTTCACTTTCTGCCTCCCGGTTACTGCTTTGAGCTCCTGCCCTGACTTAGCTCAATAATAAATTGTGGCACAGAAGTATAAGATGGAATAAACCCTTTCTTCCCTCATCTTGCTTCTAGCAATTTTTAAAACTAGTTAATTAATTATTTACATCCCAACTGTTGCTTTCCCAGTCTCGCTTGCAGAGTTCCTCCCCAACTCTACCTTCCCTTCACCTCTGAGAGGGCAGCCCCCCACCCCTGGTGACCTTCCACTCTGGTGCATCAAGTCTCTGCAGGATTAGGTGCATCCTCTCCCACTGAGGTCAGACAAGGCAGTCCTCGGCTACAAATGTGCTAGGGACCTTGGACCAGCTCATGTTTGCTCTTTGGTTAGTGGCTCAGTCTCTGGGAGCTCCCAGGGGTCCAGGTTAGTTAATATTGTTGGTCTTATTATGGGGGTACCATGTCTTTGATGGCCTTAAATTTTTCCCCTAACTCTTCTATAGGGGTCACTGACTTCCGTTGCCCAGTGTTTGTCTGTGGGTATCTGAATTTATCTCTGGTAGGGTATCTGCTGCTGGGTGGAGACTCTCAAAGTGCTGCTATGCTAGGCTCCTGTCTCTGCCAACCAACCCAGGGAGAACCTCTGGCAAATGTTTTACCACAGCAACGTAGTAGCAAATAGAACAGTCAGTTTCAACAGCTTCTATCAAAAGTGTATTTCTTTTGCACTGTGGTAAGGTTAAAGAAAAAGCAAATTAAATTGTCCACAGAGATTGTCAGTAGTCACACCAGGAGAGAATTGCATTTCTTCCTTGTTACATATATATGTGCCTGTGCCTGTGCGTGCGTGATTGAGTGCGTGTGTGTGTGTGTGTGTGTGTGTGTGTGTGTGTGTGTAGGTGCACATGCATGTGCTGTTCACGAACAATACACACCGGCATAAACAGGCCAGAAGACAACCTGGTAATATCCTCCGGAATGTTCCCCAGCTTCTTTGAGATAAAGTCTCTTCATTGGTCTGAGGCTTTACCAACTATGTTAGGCTTGCTGACCAGAGAGTCCCAGATAGACTCCTGGGTCTGCCTTCCCAGTGCTAGGATTACAAACATAATGTTATGTCTGGCATTTCTATATGAGGCCTGCGGATTGAACTCAGGTCCCCAAGACTGCAAAGCAAACCCTTTACCAACTGAGTTATCCCTCCAGTCTCAAGACTTTTATTTACTGAGGTCTCACTCCATGTACTGGATGGATTGAGATTTTTTGGGGGGGAGAGGAAGACAACCCTTTACAATCCACATAATCTAGTGATCTGATTCTTTACCCCCTCCCAGCTCTTCAAATAAGGGTGGGCTCTTCTAAACTTTTAACACTTGTGGAAAAGTTGCATCCTTAGAGAATCCCTCCACGACTCCTCTGTGTGTACTGAGAGCCCCTCACCCAGCCAGATCCAAGCATTTCTTTTAATGTGGCATGGCTGTCATCTGTCTGTTTCTGCAGACATGAACTCCCTGGAGACCGAGCTTGTGCCTGTCCTGTTCTGGTGTTGAAGCAGCTGTGGCAGATGGTTCGAAGATGCTTGTTGGAGGGCATAGGGCATGCCTGATGTCAGACAAGGGGAAGCAGCATCAGACCCACAGAGAAGCAGGCCCCCTCCTCCTGGTTGTGACCTTGGCAGGCTCTGGGCAGCTTGAGGCCTGAGGAGTCTGATTTGTAAGAGGAATTCCTCTGGGACTCTCCCCAAAGACCCTCATTGTCTGGGATGTCTGTCACTGTCTCTATTGCCATCTGAGTCCCCACACTGTAAGCTCTTCTCCAGTAGCCTCCTCTTCTCTCAGCCTCTCTTGGGGGCTCTGGAGTCACAGTTTTCCACTGAGCTAGTCTGGATGATTCTCCTCTTCTCAGCACTTACAGAGCTCTCTCACGCCACCTTCTCCAGCCCCCAGTTGTTTCTTTTTCTTCTTCCCAACTCAGGCTGCTATGAACGCTATGAAGCGAGGTCAGGTGCCGAAGCTACCCAGTGAGTCTAATTATCCAGGAAAGTAATTAACATTTCTAATAGAAACTGCCACTGCTCATTTTCACCGGGACCACACAAAAGCAATAAGGTAAAAGAGTTTTGTAATTAAAGACTCATTTTTGTGTGCTCCCCATTCCGGTCCATAGCTAATAAGTCTTTTGCAGAGGAAATGAGTGCACCGGGCTTCATGGAGATGGACGGGGCCCCTGCTAGAAACCATCGGATGTCTGTTTCTCTGCTCAATTCCCTCTTGTCTGGGTACCTATCTTCTGGCTTTCTCTTCTCTCAAAAAAGGCTCTTTTGAAAAGTGAGGACAGAGGCCCATTACCTGCCTAGGCATGCTCTGTGCACACACTAGAAGATCACACAGAATTCCATCAAGATGTACAATATTAATTAAACATGAGGCAAAACTTAACAAAACAGTTGGCTGTGACCTTCACAACATCTTGGTGTAACCTGGAAGTGTGAAAACACTGTCCGTCAGAAAGACATCTCAGTGAGGATGGGAGAGCAGGTACAGGGAGCTGATAGAAAGCTCACCTGGTGGCAAGTAGACAGAAGGGAAAGGGGGTGGGGTGCTGCCGGGATCTTAGTTCGTTCTGGTTTCATTGCACTCTCTGGGCAGGAGGCTATCTTTTTTGGAAGCAGTTTGTTTATTATTCAAAAGTGAATTCTCTTAGCAGTCCATGGATTTGACATTCAAAAATAATGACAATAAAGTGTATGAGTACGTACTATGTGCCTTATCCTTCTGAGGATTTGCGAAGATTGAGCCACTTGATTGACAGCGCCTTCCTATGAGGTTAAGCATAAATACCATCCTCATTTTCGATGTGAGGAAATTGAGGTTGAGAACATTAAGCACCTTGGTCTGGGTGATGCAGGAAGTAACTGCAAGGTATCTAGCTGCAGTCTAAAACCCTTGCCTACAGGGCCACAAGGCTGCCTTATTGCCACATCAGTAGAGGGGTGCAGACCAAGGCCTATGTACCTACGCAGTGTGAAGGCTCTGCTGGGGTCTGGACACTTAGTCATGTGGCCAGTAGCTCATCTCAGTAGGAGTGTAGTCCAATCTGAAGTTTTCAAGCTTTGTGCTAGCAATCTGTAGGCCTTTAGCAGAACATGTGAGGAGGGACATCTGGGTTGTAGTCTGTAACCTGTCACTGATAGGCTGTGTGATGTTGGGGAAATCATTTTTCTCCTGTAGATGGGAAACCACATGAAGGGCTGTGGTACCCAAATAGTAGAGAGTGGCTCGAGATTCCTGCTACATAGAGCGGTTTGTAAAACTGCGAGCTTTTACTGCCTCTTTAATCCTCCTTGTCTTGTCTATTTAACATTTATCTATTTGGAAAATCATCTTTGTGTGCTTTATGACTATAGAGTGAAAACTATTTTGGGTCTAGAGAAAAAAAGTATCAGGAAGGTAAGTTTTTGACTTCCTTGGAGCCATCAGGGATGGACTAAGGGGCAGACACACAGCTGTGACCTGCCCGAACTTCCTGTAGTAAAACCAGTCCCCAGGGAGACTGTGGAGAGAGGTAGCTGATCTCCAGGGTGCCGGATCTGTGACAGTGAGGTACCATTGTAAGGTGATACCTTTTGAAGATCTTGATGGAAGATATCTTCAATGTAGGACTGGAGAAAAGAAGGGAAGAAAGACAGGAAGAAGGTAAGGCTGGGGATAGGATCCTACTGAAGCCTGAGAAGGAACGGATGGTGAAGAAAGGGAGAGAGGAAAGAAGGAGGGAGGGAGGGAGAGAGAGGATCGTGAGGTAGGGAAGAAATGAAGAAGGAAATAAAGGCAGGGAGGAAGGCAGTGTGTGTGTGTGTAAGGCAGTGTGTGTGTGTGTAAGGCAGTGTGTGTGTGTAAGGCAGTGTGTGTGTAAGGCAGTGTGTGTATGTGTGTGTAAGACAGTGTGTATGTGTAAGGCAGTGTGTGTGTAAGGCAGTGTGTGTGTGAAGGCAGTGTGTGTGTGTGAAGGCAGTGTGTGTGTAAGGCAGTGTGTGTGTGGAAGGCAGTGTGTGTGTGTGGAAGGCAGTGTGTGTGTGTGTGTGTGTGGCAGTGTGTGTGTGTGTGTGGGGAAGGCAGTGTGTGTGTGTGTGTGGAAGACAGTGTATGTGTGTTGGAAGGCAGGCAGGGAGGGGAAAACAAGGGAAGGGAAAGTCCAAGAGCAGGAATTGCAAGGAGGTCACAAACTGGACTTGAAGAGCAGGTGAGCATAGAGGCCGGTGTGGGAGGGATGTGCAGGCCTCCATAAGAAGCTGGCACAGTGTTGGGAGCCGAGTGGCTAACTGTGTAACTGTAGATTTGCCTACCTCTCCAAGCGCTAGCTTTCTCATCTACAAGAAAGAAACAAGACATGGTAGTCATCTGCATGCTAAATTTCTCTGATGCTTAGAAGTTTCAAACAGCAATCTTTTGCTGGGCCCTCTAACTTGAAGACTCTTGTCAGGTTGTATTGAAGGTGTCAGTGGAAGTGGGAGGGGCCACTTTCTGGTTCCTCTGTCTCTCTGTCTCTGTCTCTCTCATCTGTCTCTTTGCTCTGAGTCATTGGGCTTAGAGTTAGCTTTTGGCTGGATACCATTCTCCTTTTCCTTCCCATGGGGGCCTCTTCCTAGGCATTACATAACATGATGGCTGCTTCTATCAGGTGAGCAATTGAGAGCCAGAAAGGATGACTAAGAGGAGTGACAGCTTCAGTCATGACGTCCATCATCTTTGCAGTATTTCCACCATTAGAAGTGAGTGCAGGTTCAGGGCACACTCAGGAGAAGAGGCCACATGAGGGCTGAATTCTAGGAGGCAGGGGAATTGTGAGACATTTTAGCGACTGTGATGAATCAAACCTAGGAAGACTTTTATGAGGCTTAAATGAGAAAATGAAGGGAAAGTCCAGCACACTGCTTGTCAATGGCACATTTCAGAGGCAGCTCTTATTGCTGCTACCCTGACAGTTTGATAGATGTTCATTGTGGCCATGCTTCTGCAGGCGACAAAGGAGAAGGACATGTTACAGGAAAAGGATGCTGTATAAGCTACCTCTTGCCATGGCCATGCTGTGTAACACTGAAGTGGTATTCTACAGGCCCATTCACTTTTGCTCATGTTCATTGGATCGACTAGGATGTGATACTGCTCTGAACTGGGTTAGTATGTGTTAAGGTCTAGGTAAAATATTAAGGCCTAGGAAACTGTTACCCAGTTAGTCTGCCATTTTGTGCTGTTACTAATAAGGAAACTTTCTCATATTGTTTCTGCTGTTGCTAGAAACTTTCTCATGACCATGTTGACTAATAGTCTGTGCCATTGGAAAGCAATCGCGATGGAAGTCCATAGAACTGCTTTGTAGAGTTACTCGCAATAAGCTTGGACTCAATCAACACCCAGCAGCACCCTACCCATGTATATAAGCTTTTATGGAATTTGCTTTTGTAGGCTGTTCCTGGGATGAACCCCCAACAGTTCATTGTCATATGAATATATTTTATTTACATGTTTACTTTGAAATGGGGGACTCACTTTATAGGCCTAGTTGACTTGGAACTATATATATAGCTCGGACTGGCCTCTAACTGACTGCAATGTCCCTGCTTCAGCTTCCAGAATGCTTAGGTTACAAGTGTTGAACTGCTAAGTTTGACCAGAAATCTATCTTAAAGATGAAGCACGAGAGTCCTTAACACCTCTATTTAGGTTCCAGGTCTTCATTAAACAAATATTTGCTGAGTGTATTATGTGCTGATCATCTGTAATTATGCCAATTTTCCTAACAATAAGGTTAGTTCAGCCATTTCAGCGTTGAAAAAAAAACATTTTCCAGTCAGATGTAAAAGGACTGCAAAGCAGAAGTTGAGCAAGCAAGGAAACAAACTCTAACAGCCTTTTGAACTCACTTGTTCACCAAGTGGTAAATGCTGTAATGGTTAATGTACTAGCACCAATTCCCTAGAACTCTACACATGTCGGCTCCCCAACCCACACAGCACAAAGACAATGCTATTTTTATCACACACAGAAAGGAACTCATACTTTGAAGGTTCCGTAGCCTTGGACTTAACCATATGAAAATATTTAGGGGAAAATGCACCTGTACTGAGCACAGCTAGACTTATGTGTCCCCCCCCCCCTTGTCATTATCTCTTAAACAGTACAGGGTAGTTTATTTTTGCAATACTTCCATTGTATTGGGTATTTGAAAACCTGGGGAAGATTGAACTTCAGGCATCTGAAGATGTAGCCCAGCAGTACATCCTATGTCTTAGTTAGGATTTTATTACAGTGAAGAGACACCATGAACTCTGCAACTTTTATAAAGGAAAACATTTAATTGGGGCTGGCTTACAGATTCAGAGGTTCAGTCCATTATCATCATGGTGGGAAGCATGGGACTGTCCAGGCAGATATAGTGCTGGAGGAGCTGGGAGTTCTCCATCTTGATCTGCAGGGAAGCATGAATATATGTAAGACCTCAAAGCCTGCCTCCACTTTGCCCAGTGACATGCTGACCCCCACAGGGCCACTCCTACTCCAATAAAGCCACACCTCCTAATAGTGCCACTCCATATGAGCCAAGCTTTCAAACCCATGACTCTATGGAGGCCATTCCTATTCAAACTACCACACCCTAGCTTGTGGTACCATGCACCATGGTTGGTCCTCATGTACTGCAAGCTCCCTGAGGACAGTGATATCAATTACACTGAGGTTTGATCAGTTGTCTCCATGATGCTTCTGCTAAGTCAATATGGTTGTAAGTTATCTGCTTCTCTGAGCTGGTCCTCCTTGGCCTTTCAAATGACTCCATGATGCCCTGCAGAACTTTGATAATGCTGTGGGGATTCATTGCAGTGTGGGCAGTCAAACGTGGGACACCCATGCTACTGAGCCAGAAATGCACCCCCAACATGTGTGTGAGAATGTATGGGTGTATACTAACATGATGCACTATTTTCCTATCACTTTTCACCTTTAGTTTTTATTTAAGAAAACATTTTTAGTTTTGAAATTAAAATATAAATTATACCATTTTTTGCTTTTTCTTTCTTCCCTATAACCCATCCCAGAAACCATCATTGCTCTCTCTCAAATTCATGGCCTATTTCTTTGTTTTACACACACACACACACACACACACACACACTCACACAAACACAACCTGCTCAATCCATATGTTACTTGTATATGTTTTCAGAGCTGACCAGTTGGTACTGAATAACTACTTGCTGTGCTCTTCCCTAAGGAAGACTTTTTCTCCTGCTCTCAGTGTTCCTTAGTCACCAACAGTTCTTTGTCTACAGCTGTGGCCCCATGAGATGTCCTCCTCCTCTGCTTGTTTATCTATTGGTATAGTCTTTGTTTGTGTCTCCTTTTTTCAAACTCTTCATTTTCTTTCTCTTTCCTTCTTTCTCTCCCTCCTTCCTTCCTTCCCTTTTTTTTTTTTTCTTTTTAGTGTTGGAGGTTTTAATCAAGGACCTCATATGTACAAGACACATCAGCCGTCTGAGCTTGTTTTCCTATGTTATAGATTGGATTCAACACATCCATCTGCACAGGCCATGTTTTGAAGTTACTGGCCTCCAGCCCGCAGTGCTATTGGGAGGTAATGGTGTCTTTTGGGAGTTCAGTCTATTGGAAGTGAGCTAAATTACTGGGGACATGTTCTTGAAGGAGACACTTGGCCTCTCTTCTCTCTTTTTACTAGCTGCCACTACGAGGTGAGTAGACCTCTTTTCTGTACTCTCACCACGACATAACACCGCACCACAATCCTAAAACAACAGAGACAGCTGAGTGTGATGGAACTTCCAAAACCATGAGCCCAAATAAATTCTTCCTGTTTAAACTCAAACATTTTGGTATAGTACTGGAAAACTTACAGATTTGTATATTTTTAAAATCTATTAAGTTCTACTTCACAGAGTTATTTTAAGCACAAAGTGAGCTAATGCATGCTAACTTTCTAGCCTGTGTCTTGATGTATAGTAGACAAATACAAGAAGTCTTTATTGTGATACTAGATCTGGTACTAGATCTTGGCTATTCTGCTGCCTGTGGACTTTCAAAGCCATCAGAATCAACAGGGTAGCAGGAGGTCAAGGTAAGTGGCTTTACTCTCCCAGTTTTAGCTATCATCCTGGAGATAACTGTTTGGATAGCCAGGACAAAATGAACCATTAGGTATTTGGGCTCAGCGTAGCATGGTTGGGGGTTCAGTGCACCTGGTCTCCTGTTTACATTTCTCTCTCTCTCTCTCTCGATGGTTTTATGATTTTTGATATTGCAAATATCCCTGTGAGTTTTTTCTTTCTTCTCTTTCTTCTGATGCAATCTGATCAGATTATAGAATGGTCACATCTAGACATAGATCCCTTTAATTATAGCTGCCCCCAGTCCAGATCAGAACAGGTATTGTAGACATTACCAGGGGACTCAACAAACAAACAAACAAAAAAACAAAACAAAAAGTTGCTCACAGAATGCCTTGCAAGGAATTATTCTCTTCTCTGTCTTTCATCAAAAGCCTTTTCAAGACAGGGCCTTTAATGTTGGCCTAGGATTAAGGTGGATGGAAATCTTAGATAGAGACATGGCTGCTACCCAGTGTACTTGCCATTTGAGAAGAGCTAAAGGTGAGAAACTGAGGCGTACTGAGGATTCAGGGAGACTTCAGCAGGCCCAGCCTAAAGAAGGCTTCACACACACACACACACACACACACACACACACACACACAGAGAGAGAGAGAGAGAGAGAGAGAGAGAGAGAGAGAAAGTTCCAGGGATCCACTTAGCTCTGTCATCCCAGTACTGAGATTATAGATGTGCATTGTGCCTTGATTTTTATAACAAATACTTTATTTTTTGAGAAATAAATAGCCCCTTCCCAAATTCATGGTCTCTTTTTTTATTAATTGCTGTTACATACATTTCTGAAGATATAAATACAACCTGCTCAGTCTGTATAATAACATTTGTATGTATGTTTTAGAGCCAGTCCAGATTTTTTTAAAAAGTATGTACTGAGGCTGAGGGGCTATGAACTCTGGTCCTCCTGCCTGCTCAGCAAATTCCTTACTGACTAAGCCAATTAAGTTCGCCGACCAGTCATTTATAACTGAACAAATGTACCCACAGTGTTATCTAGCCACCACCTCTTTCTAGAACCGAAATAATTTTATCATGCCCCAAATTAGGCACACACCCATCATACGGTCACCGTACTTCTCTTCCCAGAATCTGCCCCCACCAGTCTGTGTTGTAGGCTTCAACAGGCTAGCTTTAGCCGGGACAGGATGGCAAGAGTAAATGTGTTCAGTACTTTTACTGTGGCAGGAACTCCGAATCATTCTCTCTATTCTAAGCAAGAACCTGCTGACAACTGTTTTACAGGTGAGAAAATGAGGGCACAGAGAGGTCCTGAAAAGCATCTCAGGTCACACAGCACCAACACCAAACCTGGGGATAAAACCGTGGCATGATAACTCCAGGTGCCTTCTCTGATTTCTGGAGTACACTGCCTCTCTGTGGTCCCATTCTCCTTTCAGAGGTCATCAGTAGCCAGCAAGACCCCTAAGCCACACTTTTCGGTTCAGATACACCACAGTGGCTCAGTGTAGCCCTGGAACATGCAGAGGGGAGGATGTTCCACTCTTTGGCTTTAGTCTGAATCGGAGCTCCAGCTGTAAGACAATATGCTAAGAGCTTTGACAGAGATATACAAAGCCCCATGGAAACCCAGAGAGAAGCAAGATTACTTCTGCCCGGGGAGCCCAGGAAACCATCTGCCTCTCTCACTTCTGTATTTCTGGATGCAAGAAGAAAATCCAAAATGGCCTTTATATATCAGAGAGTGGAAAAAGAAAGATATTACAAAGTCAGGATGGATTTTATTGGTGGACGAGCGGCAGGCACATGGTTTGAGTTCTACTATCATTAGCTATATGGCCCGGTGGTTCCGCTTCCCACAGATTCACAGACACATAAAATCCTTGGCATGTTATAGGGTTACATACAGACTTTCTATTTTGTTTGCTTATTGAACCAAGGTTTCACACAGCCCAGGCTGGCCTCAAACTTAACATAAAACCAAGGTTGAGGTTGAATTCTTGATCCTCCTGCCCCAGCCTCCCAAGGACTGGGACTATGGGGCCATATCTGGCTAGAACACAGTTGAAATAAATGTTTTGGTGGCTTACCAAGGGCTGCTTTCAAGGAGGGGTGACCTTCTTTATGCTAACATGTTACTATCAGCAGCACAACTTACATATTGAGCTCTTTTTTTTTTTTTTTTTGTACCAAGCACTGTTAAAATGGTCTACACCTGTGACTTAGTTAAGGACTGGGAAAAATGCTGCCTTTTAAAAATAATTTATTTTTAAACTTAAGCTAAATCATCTTTCACAATGCTCTCTAGGGGAAATCTGGGCTTGAGATTTAGGCTATGAAAAGTAAATATAGAAAATGTTTTCTCGCCACCTAGGGAGGTGGCACCTGTCCGTCCTCGTGAGTGAGCACTAGCTGTGCTGTGCCATGGTGTCCCTGACAGATAGCTTTGCTTGGGTTCAGCTCTCCATGTTTTGAAATAGTATGGGAATGGCCCATGACTAGATTTAGTGCCAGGGTGAGCCCAGTGGGTGACCAAGTGGAACTGTTCTTTGTGCTTCCTCCCCAAACTTACTGGACTTGGTGGGACAGTCTGAACTTGTGGTTAGAAAGGTTTATTTTCTGTTAGTGTATGTGTGTATGTGGTGGCCAGATCCTTGGTTTTATATTTATTTCACATATATGGATGCTTTGTTTACACTCATATCTGGGTGCCATTTGTGTGCCTGGTGCCCTCGAGCCAAGAGACTTCAATGTGTTTCCTGGGGCTGGAGTTACAGGTAATAAGGAGCCAACTCATGTGAGCTGGACATTGAACCTAGGCCCTTTGAAGGAGTCACTATTGTTCTTAGCCACTGAGCCTCATTTCCAGCCCTAGCCTTGGTTTTTTTGGAGCTAGTCTCTCAATTCTTTGGTGTTTGCCAGTTGGTCTGAAATGACTGACTAGTGGGCACAGGGATCCTCTTGTCTCTTGCCCTAGTGTTGAGATCACCATGCTTGGAATTTATACTTGTTGGGAATCAAACTTCTTTTGCCATGCTTATGTGGCAAATACTTCACTAAATAAGCCATTTTACAAGAAGTCTCTGTGTTTTTTTACTCATTTATCCCATTTTGTTTCTTTTATTTGTGCGTGTTTCTGTGTGTCTCTCTGTGTATCTCTCTCTCTCTCTCTGTGTATGTGGTGTGTGTGTGTCTGTTTGTGTGTGTGTGGTATGTGTGTGTGGTATGTGTGTCTGTCTGTTTGTGTGTGTATATGACTGTATGTATATATCTCTGTGTGTGTGTGTGTGTGTGAATGTGTGTGTGTGGTGTATATATGTGTGTCTGTCTATCTGTGTATGTGTGTGTGTGCTTGCCACACAACGGATGAGATTGACTCTTTTCATCGTGTGGGCCTCAGGTAGTGGACTCAGAACAGGCTGTCAGGTTTGAAGGCAAGCACCTGTACTTCTGCACAGCATCCCAGGCTTGCTCATGCAGGCTTTAAAGTTGCATTTCCCAGCAATGATTTTGCTTGGACTTAACCAAACAGTATTTAGAAATCCCTCTCTGCAAAAGCCTTGCATTGTTTGTTTGTTTGTTTTCTCT
The DNA here is from genome assembly GCA_019843965.1 of Rhynchomys soricoides. Classification (NCBI taxonomy): domain Eukaryota; kingdom Metazoa; phylum Chordata; class Mammalia; order Rodentia; family Muridae; genus Rhynchomys; species Rhynchomys soricoides. The sequence continues at coordinate 1,844,855 of JADRCH010000802.1, forward strand.
GGTTTTGTTGTTGTTGTTGTTACAGCCTGGGAAGCACTGAAAGCCACATGTGGCCTATCCCTTGGCTTCCCCTTTTGGTCACCTGGATCCCCTCTGTTCTGTGACCCAGTCAGTCACTGGAATCTGTAGTTCATACTGGTCACCCTGTAGCTCACTCTTGTCTCCTCACAGGTGTCAACATTTTTGTCAGGTTTTCATCAAAATCTTTCCTGGCTACTCTGCTGTAAGCCCTCACTGCTTCCTTCTGACATCTTCGAATCTGATTGACCTTCACTGTTTTATTTTCTATTCCAAAGCTCTTATCACTATCTACTCACGACTAGGGCTTTGTATCAGTCACAGTATTCAGAGTGATTCTTGCTACACAGAAAGTGCAGAGGAAATATTCCAAGAATTGATGGATGGATCAAAGGTATCAAGAATAGAATTGCTAGGCACTGGAGCGATGGTTCAACAGGAAGCGCCCTGGTAGTTCTTGCAGAGGAGCCCAGTTCAGATCCTAGCATGCACATGGTTGCTCACAAACATTTGTCATTCCTGTACCAGGGGTTCTGATGCTTCTGTAGGGACTGTATGCATACTGTATACAGACAAAGCACGCAAACATATAATAAAAGTAATTATGCATGGCTAACCATTGAATAACGAGTATTAGTATTTTGTGTTCTATCTCTTTGCTTGTTGTCTTAGTTTCCATAGAAGTAACACACTGTAGTGATGTTGGAGGCCCCTTTGTTTACTGCCCCATCCAGTTTCCACTCCATTTCATCTCCCACGTAATGGCCCTGTTATGATACTGGTGAATGGTTCCCAAGGCCATGGTTTTGTGCTTTTATATACATATCCAGAATTCTGCTGGGATTTTAATGCCTCACATAAACTGAGTACCCAATGTTCGACAATTTGCTTTTTATATCAATATTATATTTTATTCATGATGATCCATGCAACTTTAATCCATTCATTTTAGGATTGGTAGAAAATTCCATTGTATAAATATGGCATCATTTATTTATTCTTTCCCTTCTAAATGGGTACATAAGCTGTCTCCAATTTTTGGCTGCTGCAAAAAATGCTGTGTGGACACAGTGAGGCATGAATTGCATGCACACATGTAAGACCTCTTTAGGTCTCGCCTATGGGTGTTAGGTCTTGGGTGTGCACATGTTCAAAGTTACTAGGTGTTACTAAATGCCTCATCTAGGCATCTGCGTATGTTCCCTCCTGCACTGATTTTGTCTCTGGGGAGTCAATATCTTATCATCATCCATTGTTCACCTTTCCCTGGCACCTGGTAAACCTGAATTTTTTTTTTTAATCACACTCCTACAGTTTGTTGCAGTGAACACCTGTGACTTGTCCCTTGATTGTTCTTATCTGTCATTGTTCTCTGTTGTCTTATTACTGGCTTTTAGAAATTACATATTGTGGGTGGCACCCTTTTGGTGTGATGTGTTTTGTAGCATCTCCTGGTCTGTTGCTTTCAAACTTTGTGTTGGCTTTGTTATATGGACAGTTTTCATATTAATGTCACAGCTTTTCCCACCACCAGCTGAGAGGAATAGATCCTGGGCTGTTTTTGCACTAGGCTGTTGGTAAGGGAGGGGAATGCAGGTTTTGTGGCTAGGTTTTATCTCACTTCTTTTTACTAGGGAATTTCAGGGAGTTCAATACCAAGAAAAATCTCAGCTTGCAAGCTATGTGTGACTGAGGATGGAGTCTTTGTTTGTTAGGACCTACCACACCATACCACATGAAAGCCAGCAATCTCAATAGCTCCAGACAAGGCAAGGCTACCTTACTGACACTCAAGCTAGACTTAGCTTATCTTTAGAAGTAAGGATTTCCTTTTCTTATACTGTTATGAGACACTATTCCTGGGTCTCATAGATGAGAAGAAATTTCTTATCCAGATAAGAAACTGAGAACCTACCAAAGTACAGATAGCATTCCAACTTGATGAAACCATGGGTTTTATTGGAATATGAGTGAAGGTTTACTAGGAAATGACCCAAATAGTGATGTATCACCAAAGCCCACCTTCCCATGCATGACAGCTCAGTTGGAAGTCTGGAGAGCACAGACAGCCTACAGGCAGCGAGACAGGTTGTAAACTTTCTCTTTCAGGCAGCTTCAGAGGTGATCTGGGCCTCTTCTAGCCTGAGAGCTCAGCTGTTCTTTGTTTCTTCTAGGCGGTTTGGCTGGTGTCTTCTTTCTAGGCTTCTATGCTGGTCTCTGCTCCTTCCAGGATGTTAGGCTGGCTTAGGAGACTTCTTTGAAATGTAACCTAGATTCAATCCTTTTAACAGGCAGAAAATTTTGTATTCAGTGTGCTGAGGACATTAAAGGGGGAAATTAGTTTTAAAAAGGCTATTAAAATAGCCTTGGACCCTATTTCAGGACATTGGTACAAAACTGAAATCTGGTCTTCTGTTTAAAACAATGAGGATCTCTTTCTGTATTGATCTGCTCTTGGTAAGAGTCACAAAAACTGGCTTAAGAAACAAAGGTTCTGTGTTTTACTAAGATAATTGTGTTTTCGGCTCTTTGTCAAATTTTTGACTACTCAAAAAGTTGAGTCTCAAGAAAATCAGGGTTTATTTAAAAACCTGTTTGTTCTTGTCTAAGCTTTGTCTAATTATAATACAAAAGTTAAAACTACAATCCATTATTTCTTCTTCAGGACTGATAAAATTGTCTCTCTGTGTATTCTGCAATGAAAGCTTAGAGGTCTAAGCCAGCGAAGACAGAAGAGACAATGACAGTGAGGACTGCTGTCATTCACTGCAGGTCAGCCAGGACTCACTCAGGAGACATTGGTTGCCTCTTAAAGAGCCCAACAGTTGCAGATCCTCCCTTGCCTTGCCCTGTTCTGCCCTGCCCCTAGCTTGCTTTATTTATGCATATGGGTATCTTGTCTGTATGTATGTCTGTGTACTCTGTGTGTGACTTGGTGCCTTTGGAGGCCAGAAGAAGGTGTTAGATACTCTAGAACTGGAGTTAAAGATAATTGTGAACCATCATGTGGGTTCTGCGAATTGAATTCACGTCCTCTGAAAGAGTAGCACTAACTACTGAGCAATCTCTCTAGCCTCTTCATCTGTCCTCTTGATTGATGAGGCCACAGAAATATCAAAGTTTTGGTCCTAACTACTGCACATCATACAAAGAGGAAAGTTATTAGAAAAATATGCTTCAAGGTAGCAATATTGTCAGGGATACCCTGCCCTATCCCAGTGGGTGACATAACTTGTAAAAATCAAGATAAAGGAAACGAAACCCTCCTCTCTCATCTCTTAAGGGACAGATAAGGATAAGACAGGATAAAATAAGAACAAGATAAAGAGAGGCTCCTCCTAATGTTGAGCCTCGACTGAATTAACTGAAAAGGTTAACTTGGTCACCTATATGGTCTTAAACACCCAATGAACATCCAACAGGAAAGTATAACCCAGAAGAAAATAATTAGTAATACTATAAAACAAAATTCTATCTTGCCTCTGACCGCAATCTGATCCTGACCTGGTTCTGCATGAGGACTCAGCACTCTTAAAGACTTAAAATGACAGTCATTCAGGTAAGTGATAGTCAATTTAAGAGGGACTTTCCCCAGGTCTTATTAAATACTCAGCATCTGCCAGCTTCTAGAAAATTACTGTCTTGGTTCACCTGTCCAAATAAAACCCTGTTTTCTAAAAAAAAGTGCTCAAGCTGAGTTAAAAAAGAGCTAAATTACAGCCATTAGTTAACTGGGGTCTTGACCTCTTGGATATCCATGATATGTAGCTCCTGATTTAAAAATTATTCAAGTGAGAAGTCTCTTCATATAATATTATGTTCATATATGCTGGCGGCCCACAGAGAAACACTTTCTTGACTGCCATTAAAATCTTTCAAAATACTCAATTCTGTCAAAACTAATTTGTCTGGATCTTAGTAAATACAAATCTGGCTCAGTTTTAATACCTTTCCTATTAGTACTAGAAAAAAATCCTCATTACAACTGAGTCTATCCTAGTCACCCTCAGGCTTGGCCTATAACTGCATCTTACTCAACTCTTAAAACATATTAAACCTCCTTGAGATGCCTCAGACCCCAGAGGATCCCTGAGGCATCAAACTGGTACACACTACTTGATCATACCTAAGCCTTATCTTGACCTTCTTCTGCCTCTCAGGAACATCTAGGAACTACAAACCCTCTGCTCACCACTGAAGAGCAGATTCTTATTATCCTGATGTTGTCTGAAGCCTAGAGTTTTGCTTCTCTCCTGGGCCTGCTGCTCTGACTTCCTTCTAAGCATGGGGTTCCCCAATCCTTTAGATGAGTATGCCTACCGTCAGCTTTTCCTTTCCTTCTACTGAAGCGTCTTATGTTGCTCTGCACATATTTTTAGTTTTTGCCTCCTTCAAAAGCTAAAGGGGTTATTTCTTCCACTATCCAACAGACCTACTGTCTGGGACAATCCTTAGCCAGCTGATGGATTTCAAATGGTGTTCTGTTAGAGATATTGGCCATTGCTATAAACAGTGATACTTGTCCCACCCCCACCAAAGACCTCTCAGTTCTCAAATGGGGTTAGAGTCTGGCCTTGTACACCTTGTGATGACTGCTCTTTTCCCTCTCCAAAATGCACTTCAAACCTTTTATGCCCCATGTCCTACAACCAATGGTGGGTCAGCACTGCCAACTAGGACTCCTGATGCCCCTTCTCAGCTCTGAGGCAGCTCTAGAAGATGTTTTCACTTGTTGATGTGGTGTGTGTATGTGTGTGTGTGTGTGTGTGTGTGTGTGTGTGTGTGTAGAGGCAAAAGGCCCCCACTTGAACAACTAGGCCATTACTACTTGGAGCCTGACCCCAGACACTTGTACTACCTTCTGCAAACTCTCAGAGCTCAGGTCCAATGATGTCCTGCCCAAATGTCAAGGCTCAAGAAAACAACTTGTGCTGTAAACTTTACTATTCACCCTCACTCATCTATCCAGATGTGGACTGTGGTTTTGTTTTTCCCTCTTTCCCTTGGGGTGACCAAGCACTTCTGTACACCAGGCAGGAAAGGATGAAACAAAGTCTAGAACAGATGAGTCAGCAGGATCTCAGACCAGCAATGAATGTTTGAGGGAGAAGGCCTTTTTTGAGGATTTCAGTGTTACAGCTCTCTTAGATGATATTCAAACAGCTTGTGTGCGTACGCTTTATTTGAGGTGAATTAAGGGCTATATACATGAACCTTGGAGATTGGGAAGAAGTTCTTCTAAGAGTGAAGTTTCATTGGTTGAGGTTTAAGGTTCATTTGCATGGTCAGGCATTCTGGGAATCCTAGGCACTTTCTGAAGAGGTTCTTATCTGGAGAGAGGAAGTTAAACCTGTCATTTTGCCAAGGACTATGTGACATTCCTCAGGTAGAAGATTGAGGGTAGGGCTCTTCAGATCAGGCCTTGCTAAGAAAAGGGATTTCTCCATTTTATACAGAGTTCAGGAAAGCTATCTGGATATGGTAGACCACAACCTAAGTAGCAAGGTACCACAGTGGACCCCACACAAGTGACAGAAGTAGCATCCCTTGAATGGCACCAAGAGAATCCCCACTCTCTTGTGGCTGTGGTGTCCTCTGTTTGGGAACTTTTCTGCTGCCTCCTTTTAGTATTAGTTCTTACTAACTAGTTGTACACAGTAAATTGTTAGTAATTAGTTGTATGTTCTTGGCCTTTTTCTCTTGTTTCTTGGGTCAATTCTTTTCAGCACTCACATTACCAACCCTCCACATGCTGTTGACTTGAGAAGAAGAACATTCTTGGAGGCCCTGCAGGAAGATTAATCAGGGTGTGTATTTTTAGGCTCTGTGCCTTCAGGAAAACCACATATGACATGTGGACACTGGGAAAGTTTCTTGGCTTCTCTGTTCCCTCAACTGTGAAATGGATGCAATAATTGGACATTCACAGAGGGAATCTTCGAGGTTTAAGTGAACAGCCTTGACGTAAGGAAAAGTTCTATAGGTGTCACCTGTCATTGTCCCCATTTGATAGGAGTGGAACCTGAGCCCCAGGGAATTTCCTTATGTGACTGAAATGACCAGAGTGACAAGTCAGAGATGAATTTAGGATGCAGGGTTGACTCCCAGCTCCTGTTCTTACCAATTAATGGGTAAATATCTGATGAGCTTTGATGACATGTTCCCATCTTAAAGTAGGTACAGCAAGGAAAGAGGTAGAATCAAATTTGAGCTCTATTAAGAAGCACATGTTAAAAAGAAGAAAAATGAGGAAGAGGAGAAGGAGGAGGAGGAGAAGCAGTAGCAACACATGTTCCCATGGGGAGAAACACTAGACATATAACCATTCCATAAGCAGGATCAACTGTAAGCTAGACCATTCATTCCTGGATCATTCAAGTGATAGAGAGAGTAGGGGTAGGTACCAGAGTCTGGGGATTTTTTCTAGGGGTGATGTTTAAATGAGGATTCAGAAGAGGCAGCACCTTCAGGATCTTGGAGGATCCTGATGGGAGCATTAGGTGCCAAGTTGGGTTGGGGGAAGAGGGAGAGGCCAGTGTGAGTGGGGGACAGTGAGACAGGAAAGCCAGAGGCAGCCTATACATTTCTTTATGCTTCCCCTCTGGAGCTTTGCCTCTCATCTGGAAATCACAGAGTTGGGGTAGCTGGAAAGGGTGGGGTTTGTTTCTTTCAGTAACTGCTGTGGGGACTGAGTTACTTTGCTAGAAAAGTGTAGAACTAAGTTGGGTTCTAACAAAGGAAATTAGTTCTTTGATAGTCTTAAAGACTGGCTGTCATAAATCCAAGAGACAACATGGCTATGCTCTCACTGAGTGTCCTGAGAGCAGAATCTGTAGATTCTTTCTGTTAACTGCAGGTATTGGTGACACTCATTAACATTCCTGGGTTTGTAGCTATATCATTATCCCCTGGCTGTCACAGCTCCCAACCCCCAGCCCCATGTGTACCTTTGTGTCTTTTCTTATGGGTCTATTGATCTAACTCAATTATAGCTGCAAAGATCCTATGTCTAAATCAGGCCACATTCATAGGAGGCTAAGATTTTGATATATCTTTATGGGGAGACATTTAGCCCACAGCAGGTGCCAGAAGGCAGTGCTGTCCATGAAAGCAAGGTTTCTCCTGCAGAATGCAATGCAGTAGACCAGAACCACACAATTCTGCAGGGAGGATGCCCAGGAGGGAAGAGACCAGGGACAAGTCAGTCTCAGGTAGAGCCCAGAGGCCAGGCTTCCTATGTCCTTTCAATCACACAGTGCTTTTGTGAGCTATAACAGCACTATGACATTTTGGCTCCACCTTCCACTCAAGTCTAGTTTGATAACACAATGACTTACTTAGAATTGATGTTGTCTAGGGGTACAGGGATTACCTAGTTTTCTCTGACAACTAAAGAATTAAAAGACAGGAAGAACATGTTTCCAGAAATCAGGTAGTCTTTGTGGAGTCAGCATATGATACCACAGATACAACGGACTCTCTTGGGGGTCTTAGTCTCATTAATAGGAAAATTTAAGAAAGAACTCAAATGGAAGCTCAAGGGCAAAGAACTAAGTCAAGTGGACACTTGAGAGCAATTTGTTAGAGCTTAAAAAGAGAGAGAGAGAGAGAGAGAGAGAGAGAGAGAGAGAGAGAGAGAAAACAACAACCCAGAGCAGGCACACTGTGAACCTGACAGCTGCCTGCAGGAGGAGAGGGGAGAGGAAAAACCAGGAAGGAGGTTGGCAGCAGGACAGCAGGCCACATGGTGGGGATGGGAGCGTTAGGGAACAATAAAGGAGCTCAAAGCTTTACTGAGTTTAAAAGCATACTTAGGCAGAGGCCAGCATCTGAGAGAAAAAGGCAGAAAAAAAGACAAAACAAGGAAGCTGTTGTAAGACTCTGGTGAGCCTTAACTTACTAGAGACCCCAGAGTGAACACATGGAGTTGGGGATTGATGCAAAATACAAGAAGAATTTATTGATTCAGCATGCATACCAAGACGGGATAGCGACCGCACGTAGCCTGTTCAGGGACCTTATATACGGATTTTAGAGCAGCAGCCATTAGGCACAATGTGATTGGCAGAACAGTGTGACTTTTAAATTGATTGGTCTTTAGGGAATGAGGTAGCAGGGGCTTAATCAGCCCCTCCCTTCCAGACTACGTGAACCTGTTTCTTCCAGGAGGGGAGGGGTGCCCATGTGCTCGGAGTGGGGAGGGGACCCTGGTGGAATATCTCAAAGTTCCTGAGCTGACTTCTCACTATGATGTTTTGAATCAGAACCCTGTAAATTAGGCAGACTTAGACCTCATGATGACTCAGAGGGACTGCAATAGGGAGTAGGAATTCTGGGAAGGAAACATACATTATCATAAAGTGAACGGACTTTCTTAGGCATGGTTTCTTAGCCGTATCCATAGCATGCGCAGATGGACTAACTTTAATGGGAGGAGACAAGGTCATGTCTCCACTTAGAGGAAGATGCCTTGCTCTACTATAACTGGATTATTTACAGAAAGAAGCAGGAACATGAACAACTCATAGATATCTATGTCACCAAAGAGAGCAAATCTCTCTTCTTCAGCAACTGTTGTATGTGCATCTTTGGAGAGAGTGGAATTTCGTGAGACCTTCTGTCCTAGTCACTGTATAAACTCTTTGGGAGAGCAGGGCTGAATGGACTCCTCCCCTTCTCCATGGAAAGTTAATGGACTCAGTATTGTGAATTTCTCTTTTGAGTAATCGTATCTGCTTGGAGTTCAAAGGGGCAATGACCATATCATGCCTGGAGGATAGTGTTTCATAACATGGGCAAAATTTATAGTTTCTCTTTCAGCTAAGCAGGAAGCAGAATGGTCAGTGTTTTTGTTATTCTACCTTATGTTCATCCCATGAAGACTTGTGATGATCCAGAAAAGCACCATCATCGATAAGTAATTGTGACAGACAGTTCACTTTGTACTTTGCTGTTCTTTGTTCATCTAGAACCACCTTACAACCTGGTAAGGGACATATTCACAGATGTCCTAAGATTCATCTACAGGAGCTGCTTTTTTCATCGTCTTTGTCCTTTTTCTTTTTCTTTGAGCAGAGGGTGGCTCTGTAGCCCTCAGAAGCCCAGAGAGTAAGGGGATGTTTCCAGAAGTGCTTTCATGACATTGAAGGCAGAGGAGGGACTCAGCAAACTAATAGTCCTGAAAATCTAGCCTTTGCAGGGTCATGAGGACAGACTGGAAGAGACGTGGGATTGGTGTGAGACAGCTGCTCATCTCTGTGACTCTGTTTCCCTACAGCAAATGAAGTCCTACTCATTTCTATGCCACAGGCTGAGATTAAATGAGGAATGTATGTGATATCCTCTGAAACTCTGCATGTCTCTTGAGGTACACAGGGTGAATGCCTCAGGGAGAAAAGCTGCCTAGCACCTAGCACCTTCCTGGGGAGTCCCTCCCACCCACTCTACCCCCTACTCCTGCAAGCAGAAGGCTGGATATCAGCACAGCCTTTAGAAGGGGGTTGTCTTTCCCAACTGAACATGACACAGCCTCAGGGCGGGTTGTTCTGGTTCCACTTAGTTTGATTTATTATTGAATAGGCTGGAGATAAATTAGAGTCATTAAAATAAGAGGCTGCAGTCTGCTGGCTGTTTTGAATTCTAGAGATCTACATTTACTGGGACTAGACTGATCTGTGTGAATGTCTGGTGGGAGTTGGGGGAACCTAGGGAGTAAAGGGAGCAGGTCCTTGTTCCTGGTCTGCACTCAGAGGCAGAGCATGGAGGGGCAACAAACTGGGTGTCTTGGGCAATGAAAATATGTTTTCTCTCAGTTCTCAGAGGATGGGAAACCTAAGACCAAGGCACTAGCTGGTCACCATCCTGAGGCCTCTCTTTCTAGCTCCAAGATGACCACTTTTCTCCTATTCAGAGAAAGGAGGGTGAGGGAGAGGGAAGGAAAGGGGGGGGGGAGAGAGAGAGAGAGAGAGAGAGAGAGAGAGAGAGAGAGAGAAAGAGGAGAGGAGGGGGGAAAGCTCATGGATGCCTTTTCTTACAAGGACACTAATTCTATTGGCTCAATGCCTCACCCTCACTTAACTTTAGCCTCTTTTTAAGACCCTGTCTCCAGATGAAGCCTTATTGGGAATCAGGATATCAATATATAACCTTAAGAGGCTGCATTGACTATTGGGTAATAACAATTACCAATAAATAGGTTTTCTTATCCGTACAAAATGAACATTAATGACTACTTTTTATAGCAGAAGCAGGTACACAGCATTTGGTCTCTAGTCAGTGAAGGCTGGGGCTACATTGTGAACCTTGCACACATGACCCTTCCTAATGCTATCAGTACTTTGTTAGGTCTTTTCACAGGGTGGCATGGTGGGGCTGATTAATCTTGTGCTGAGTATTGTCTCTGTCATTTCCAAAATGTGAGAAGTTTAATGAGCAATTTTCTTTCTATGGGTGGGTCACTTGGAAAGGCCAACAGTATTTGTATTTATGTATGTCTATTTGTACGTGCTCAGGTACACATGTGTGAGTATACATGCATGTATGTGCACATGCTCACAAAGGCCAGACATCAACACTGGGTGTCTTCCATCTGGTATTATCTACCTTGTTTTTGAATTAAGAGGTTGGTTACTGAACTAGGTTAGGATAGTTGGCCAGTGAGCCCTAGGACTCTATCTAACTTTGCCTCCCAGTGCTGGGATTGTAAGGGCACATCACCATGCTTATCATTTTTACATGTGTGTTGGCGTTGGATGAGGTTGTCATGTTTTCCATGCAAGCAGTTTGCTGACTGAGCCATCTACTTTACCATCAGTACTGATTTTAGTCAGAGCTGCTGGGATCACATGAGATAGCGTATGAGTATTCACCATGAGAACTGGTTGCTTTTCAGTCAGCCTGGGTTAGTTATTTTTCACTGTCAATTTGACTGGCTTTAGAATCACCATGGAAACACACTTCTCTGTATATCTATTAGGGTGTTTCCAGAATGGTTTGACTGAGAGAGGCAGACACACACTGAATATGAATGACATCATCCCATGGGCTGGGATCCTGGACTGAATAAAAAGCAGAAAAAAGCAGAGCCCCAGAAGTCATCTCTATCTGCTTCCTACTGGGATGCAAGTGGCCAGATGCTTCACTTTTCCGTCACCATGCCTTCCATACTGCTCTTCATTCCACCTCTGTTCTTTAAGCTGCTTCTTGTCAGATACTTGGTTCCAGCAACAGATAAGTAACTAAAATATAGCCCTCTCTATGTTCTTGGAAGTTTCATGAGGTCAAGGAACTTTGAACTTGCCCTTGGTTTTATAAAGGCAGTGGTGTCATATCATATTAAAGTGTGCAAGATCTCTAGACTTCTATTATCTTCCTCTGTTCTTGAAAATTAGTCCTTGGAGACAATAAGATAAAAATCTATCTGTGTTTACATACACACACACACACACAGCAAGAAAGCCATCTTGGGTCAATCTTTGATTATTTCAGAGAGCTTTGTATGGCGGTTTGAATGAGAATGACTCTCATAGGCTCATAGATTTGAATGCTTGGTGTCTTCTTAGTGGAACTATTTAAGAAGGATTATGATGTATGGCCTTGTTGGAGGAGAAATGTCACTGGGACTGGGCTTTGGGGTTTCAAAAGTGCAAACCATGTCCAATGTCTGTCTGTCTGTCTGTCTCTCTCTGCCTGCTGCCTATGGATTAGGATGTAAAGTTTGCTTTCAGCTGCTGATTTAGTACCATGCCTGTCTGTTTCTTATCATTATGGTCATGGACAAATCCTCTAAAACTGTAAGCAAGCCCCCAATGAAATGATTTCTTTTTATAAGAATTGCCTTGATTATGGTGCTTCTTCAAAGCAACAGAATGATGACGAAGACATCATGCTTTTTAATGTTTGCCTGGCAAACTCAAAGTAGATCTCAGTGGACCAGTTGTCAAAACACTAGCCAGCAACCCCTGTGTGTCAGGCTCTCTGAGGGACCTGGGGGTCCATGGGGGAAAAATTATGGTTGACACTGGCCAAAATGCACTGACCCCCTGGTTCTCTCTGCCTCTTCCTCAGTTTCCCTTCTCCAGGCATTCTTTCAATCCCCTTAAGATCCCTTGATTCTTCTTTTATATCTGAGTCCTATCCATAGCCATGTTGTTTCATATGTCCAAATCTGCACTCTCCTTGCTCCCGCTACTTCCACCATCCTGGAACAGGCTACCAACATCTCTTACCATGGCTACAGTGGTATCATTTAAATCTCTTGTATTCTATTCTAAAGATGATGTGGACTGAACTCTACCCAGAATCCAGAACAACTGTATTTAAATGTCAGACCTACCCACCATGTTTCTGTTTGGAGTGTAAGTGACTTACTGTAGATTCTAGGATTCCATTCACACTTCTTAACATCTTATCTCAGATAAGATGGTTGTGTTATGGAACTAGAGACAAATTGATTGGGTTCAAAATCTTAGTTCTGCCACTTACTAACTCCATGGCCTTAGGTCAGTCAGTCTACCCTTTTTGTGCCTCAGTTTCTTCACTGGTAGGGTGGGCTCATCATATTAGGGACCCATGTGAACTATTTAATTCTTTCCAGGGGAACAACCCAATGACTCAATCACCTTACTTAGCTCTACTTCTTAAAGGTCCCACTCACTCCCGCATCACTACCATGAGCATTAAATATTCAATAAAGGAGCCTTTGGGGATGCACTCACCCCATTTGTGAGCTGTATCTCCAACATAGGAGTAAGTGCTTTAAAGCTTAATAATAGTTTCTATCTCAAAAGTAGGTGCTATGTGAGCACCAGCTTTTACTATGGTGGTGCCATCTTTCAGGGCCCTACATGACCAGGTCTGTATGCCTTTTGAGACCTGACTGTTCTCTATTCCTTCTTTCCCTTTCTGTATTCTGGCTACTCTTTCCTTCTTGTTTGGTTTTGGACATGCCAAGAATGCCTTGTCTCAGAATCTTTGTATTTCTGTGAAAATAATCTTCCTGTAGACAGTCACATGGTTCCTTTATAAGGTGATTATATAGGTTTTCCACTGCCAATTTGTCCTTCCCTCCTTCCTTCTTTTTCTTCCTTCCTTCCTTTTTTCTCTCTTCCTTTCTTCATCCCCTCCCCACTTTATTGTTTACCACAAGTCAATAAATGTATGTATGTATTTTTTGTTGTCTCCACACTCTGGTTTTTTAAGGACGGTGCATAGTGTCTTAATCAAGGTTGATCATATTGCTGTCTTTCATGTTTTTGGTGTGATAGGGTTTTGAAAAAGACTCTGATAGGTGGTGTCCTCACAGCTATTCACAGTAAATTGATGACTGGTGACCTGTTTAGGGTGGTGGATGTAGCAAGAACAAGGAGAGTGCAGATTTAAGACTTGAACTTACATGGCCATAGACAGAACTCAGATATAACAGGAGAATCATAAAGAAAAAAACATTAAGGGTATTGACAATGTCTTCCATGTTTATCTTCTTCTTTGTAGGTCCAGGGCTCTGTCATGTAACCAGTTTGTACTCCTTCAGTGTAGAAGCTTTGGGTGGTCTAACTTCTTACCCAGATGCTCCAGATTGTATGGAATTTTTGGTTTAGCCTCTTCTGTGGCATAGACTCTTCTGTGCTCTAATAGCCAATCATGAATATGAGTTCAGCTTCAAATTAGAGATGGTATGAGAAAAGGATTAGAGATGGTTTGAATAGGTATGGTCCCCATAGACTCATGTGTTTGAGTGCTTTGCTCGTAGTAGTGGCACTATTAGGAGGTATGTCCTTGTTGGAGTTGGTGTGGCCTTGTTAGATGAAGTGTGGCCTTGTTAGAGACAGTGTGTCACTGTTGGAGGTGGGCTTTGAGGTCTTCTATGTTCAAGCTATTCCAAGTGGGGCTCACAGTCTTTTGCTCCTACCTGTAGATCAAGATGTAGAACTCTTAGCTCCTCCTATACCATGTCTGCCTAGACCCCACCATGCTTCCCACCATGATAACAATGGACCAAACCTCTGAAACTAAGGAAACCCCAGTTAAATGCTTTTCTCTATAAGCATTGCTGTAGTTATGGTATCTCTTCACAGCAATGAAACTCTAAGAAAAGATCAAAAAATTTACAGGTGCATCTTCGTACATACACCTGTATGCATGCAGATGTACGTATGTGAACATGGATGTGGATGTCAGAGGTCAACCTTGGATGTTGCTCTTCATGAGCCACCCAGCTGGTTTTGTGAAGGTCTCTCACTAGGACTTGGGGCTTGCTGATTACGTAGGAGGGCTGGCTGGCCAATGAACCCCAGAAGACCTACTGCTTCTGTCTTCTAATACTGGGACTAGAAACATGGACCAATATACCCAGGTTTTTATGCATGTGCTGAGAACTGAACTCAGGATTTTTCCTGTGTGGCAAGCATTTTGCTGTCTTAGCCATAGGTCATTGCATCTTGAAACACTCCCTGACTAGGCTCTATGGGATAGAAGTTTGCTCCTGTCAGCATATACTCATGGGTCTGGAACAATACTTGGAACACAGGAAAGGACAGCAGTTAAGAATATGCTTAAAGTCCAGACCTGAAAGGTACCTTTATCTCCATAGTTACCGCAGTCTGGTCCATCCATTGCACTCACTACAAAGCACAGAAAAGACATAATACCAATTAAGCACCAGGAAACAGATTTAATTTAGAAGACAAAATGCAACATTACCTGCATAGTCGTGGTCATCAGGGACTTAGAGTTCTTGCTTCTTTTATCTCTGTCCTTTTTAGACCTGGACTCCAAGTCTGTCACTAAGTAGGTTAGAGCTCCTGGTCTCTAGGGGCTGTAGGAAAAGCTGAGAGTTGCTCTTAACAGCATTACTTCTGTAGAGACAGCAGATGGTGGAAGAAGCCAGTGGTATGGTTTCAAAACCAGAACTGCTGAGACCTGGAACTGATAACTTTTTAAATCTGAACCTTTACTTTCTCATGTGTCAGGTAGTGACAACAACACGTATCTTTCAAGGTGGATTCAGTGAATGAACAGAGGAATATGTGTAAATCGCTTTCTGTGGATGAGTGTCAGACAGTGGGATCTAGTAGTGGGAAACATCAGATTTCCTAACTGGTGTCATGCAACTTATGTTCCAGAGGATCTTGGACACATATTGGAAATCAAGCTCAGAAAACCATTACAAGTGGAAGTATGTTCCATGTACATAAAGGAATTATGGTGAGAAAAGTGCATACAGTAGGCTTGCCGTTTTTTAACGTGGGCTGTGAAGCCTTTGCCAGGCAGAGACCTGAGTCAAGGGAGGAAAGGAGTTAACTTCCGGCCCAGGGAACAGCTAGTGAAGTGACTAGGGAGAAGTGCTTTGCTGGCTCTAGTGGCCACTGCTCTAGTGGCCCATGTGGCTGGAGGTGGAGGGAGAAGGAAAGAGATGAAGTTGGGTGGGTAGGACTGGGTTACATGAATGGAGCTCCCAGTCTTAGTGTGGATTTCAGAACTCAGTTCTCTGAGATGCTGCTTGTGAAGTGACTGATAGTGAGTACATTCTGTATTCTTAACACACTATACCCTCTGCCAGCTAAGGATCATGGAGATAGGCAGCCAAATGTATGCTTGCATCCACAGGATTCCTTTCTTTACCTCAAATTCCTATCTTCTGGGTCTTACTGTTGAAGATTTGGAACATTTTGCTCAACATAGCTGAAAACACAAAAAAGTGTCCCAGCCGATGAAAATACTTACTTGTCTTATGAGATGAATTTAAGAATATATGAGAAAAGTAGATTTCCTTTCTCATTGAACTTTCTGATATATTTTCTAATCATACTGAGTATCTTACCCATGAGGTGTTTTTGTTGTGGGGAAGAAAGTTGGAACAGGCTGGATCCCACACAGCAGCATTAGAATGAGTCTATGGATGGTACATGTGGTCTTCTCAGAACTGCATAGTAAACAGGTTTAAGGACACATAGACAAGGAGTCTTATCTATGTCCCTGAGGACAGAGATCAATGGCTCCCTGGATAAGTTTATCTTGTTCCCCACTATGCTGTGAGGTAGGATTGAGATGTATTTTTTGACATATTCTTAAAGTATAACCAGAATCTCAGAGTGGAAGACAACTCACCCAGAGCAAATGGTTCTGATGAGCTTGGCCCAATGTTAAATCAGTCAGGATTCTGCTTCCCATAGGCTCATAAACTTTGCCTTGTGGTCAAGTGTGAGCAAACACTAACATTTCAATAACTCAACTAGCCTATTGAGTGTCCATGGAGCTTTAGATTTTTTTTTTTTCTGTTGTTTTTTCTGCTGTGTGCTGTCAGTGTCTGGCTGCCTAGGTCTCATCAGATTCCCAGATTTAGCCTTCAAAGATATAGACAAGCATCATTTGCACACTTCGTACTATTCACAGTACAGCTCAGAGTTGGGTTCTAGAATAAAGTTTGGACATTTGCAGAGTTTATCTTTTTTTTATGTTTTTATTTATTTAAATTAAATTTTAAACTTTATTTACATTTCAAATGTTTTCCCCTTTCTAGATCTCCCTTTGGAACCTCCCTATTCCCTCCCCCTTCCCCTGCATCTATTGGGGTATTCCCCCACCTACCTACCCACCCACTCTCATCTTCCCTCCTTGGCATTCTCCTATACTGGGGGATCTAACACCCTCAGGCCCAAGGGCCTCTCCTCCCTCTGATGTCTAACAAGACTCTCCTCTGCCGCATATGTGGCCAGCACCATGGGTCACTCCAGGTGTATTCTTTGGTTGGTGGATCAGTCTGCAGGAGTATCAGGGAGTCAGGCCAGTTGCCACTGTTGTTGCCTTTCTGGGGATGCAAACTCCCTCAGCTCCTTCAGTTCCTTCTCCAAGTCCTCCATCTGGGACCTCCCACTCAGCCCTATGGTTGCAGTGAAGTGACTCTTGAGTATTTCGAACTCTTGGGCTAATAACCACTTAACAGTGAGTACATACCATGTTCATTCTTTTGTGACTGTGTTAACTCGCTCAGGATGATATTTTCAAGATCCATCCATTTGTCTGCAAATTTCATGAAGTCATTGTTTTTAATTGCTGAGTAGTATTCCATTGTGTAGATGTACCACATTTTCTGTATTCATTCCTCTGTGGAGGGACATCTTGGTTGATTCCAGCTTCCGGCTATAATAAATATGGCTGCTATGAACATAGTGGAACATGTGTCTTTATTACATGTTGGAGCATCTTCTGGGTATATGTGCAGGAATGGAATAGCTGGGTCCTCAAGTAGTATTATGTTCATTTTTCTGAGGGTAGGCCAAACTGATTTCCAGAGAGGTTGTATCAACTTGCATTCCCAGCAGCAATGGAGAAGTGTTCCTCTTTCGTCACATCCTCGCCAACATCTGTTGTCACCTGAGTTTTTGATCTTAGCCATTCTGACTGGTGTGAGGTGAAATCTCAGGGTTGTTTTGATTTGCATTTCCCTGATGACTAAGGATGGTGAACATTTCTTTAGGGGCTTCTCAGCCCTACGAGTTTCCTCAGTTGAGATTTCTCTGTTTAGCTCTGTTCCCCATCTTTTGATAGGGTTATTTGGTTCTCTGGAGTCTAACTTCTTGAGTTCTTTGTATATATTGAATATTAGCCCTCTATCGGATGTAGGATTGGTAAAGATCTTTTTCCAATCTATTGGTTGCCATTCTGTCCTATTGACAGTGTCCTTTGCCTTACAGAAGCTTTGCAATTTTATGAGGTCCCATTTGTTGATTCTTGATCTTAGAGCATAAGCCATTGGTATTCTGTTCAGAAACTTTTCCTCTGTGCCCATGTGTTCTAGACTTTTCCCCACTTTCTCTTCTATTAGATTCAGTGTATCTGGTTTTATGTGGAGGTCCTTGATCCATTTGGACTTGAGCTTTGTACAGGGAGATAGGAATGGATCAATTTGCAATCTTCTACACGTAGACCGCCAGTTGAACCAGCACCATTTGTTGAAGATGCTGTCTTTTTTCCACTGTATGGCTTTAGCTCCTTTGTCAAAGATCAAGTGACCATAAGTGTGTGCGTTCAATTCTGGGTCTTTGATTCTATTTCATTGATCTACCTGCCTGTCACTGTACCAATACCATGCAGTTTTTATTATTACTGCTCTGTAGTACAGCTTGAAGTCAGGGAGGCTGATTCCCCCAGAAGTCCTCTTATTGTTGAGAATAGTTTTTGCTATCCTGGTTTTCTTGTTGTTCCATATGAATTTGAGAATTGCTCTTTCTAAGTCTATGAAGAATTGAGTTGGGATTTTGATGGGGATTGCATTGAATCTGTAGATTGCTTTAGGCAGGATGGCCATTTTAACTGTATTAATCCTGCCAATCCATGAGCATGGGAGATCTTTCCATCTTCTGAGGTCTTCTTCTATTTCTTTCTTCAGAGACTTGAAGTTCTTGTCATACAGATCTTTCACTTGTTTTGTTAGAGTCACACCAAGATATTTTATATTGTTTGTGACAATTGTGAAGGGTGTTATTTCCCTAATTTTTTTCTCAGCCTGTTTATCCTTCGAGTATAGGAAGACTACTGATTTGCTTGAGTTAATTTTGTATCCAGCGACTTTGCTGAAGTTGTTTATCAGCTGTAGCAGATCTCTGGTGGAGTTTTTTGGGTCACTTAAATATACCATCATATCACCTGCAAATAGTGCTATTTTGATTTCTTCCTTTCCAATTTGTATCCCTTTGACCTCCTTTTCTTCTGTGATTGCTTTAGCTAGAACTTCAAGTATTATATTGAATAGATAGGGAGAGAGAGGGCACCCTTGTCTAGTCCCTGATTTTAGTGGGATTGCTACGAGTTTCTCTCCATTTAATTTGATGTTGGCTACTGGTTTGCTGTATATTGCTTATATTATGTTTAGGTATGCTCCTTGAATTCCTGATCTTTCCAAGACTTTTATCATGAAGGGATGTTGAACTTTGTCAAATGCTTTTTCGGCATCTAACGAAAAGATCATGTGGTTTTTTTCTTTGAGTTTGTTTATGTAAAAGATTACATTGATGGATTTCCCGTATTGAACCATCCCTGCATCCCTGGGATGAAGCCTACTTGATCATGGTGAATGATCATTGTGATGTGTTCTTGGATTCAGTTTGCAAGAATTTTATTGAGTATTTTTGCATCGATATTCATAAGGGAAATTGGTCTGACGTTTTCTTTTATTGTTGGGTCTTTGTGGGGTTTTGGTATCAGTGTAACTGTGGCCTCATAGAATGAATTGGGTAGTGTTCTTTCCATTTCTATTTTATGGATAGCTTGAAGAGTATTGGTATTAGGTCTTCTTTCAAGGTCTGATAGAATTCTGGGCTGAACCCATCTGGTCCTGGGCTTTTTTTGGGTGGGAGACTTTTTAATGACTGCTTCTATTTCTTTAAGGGTTATGGGAGGGACTGTTTAGATGGTTTATCTGATTCTGATTTAACTTTGGTAATTGGTATCTGTCTAGAAACTTGTCCATTTCCTCCAGATTTTCCAATTTTGTTGCATATAGGCTTTTGTAGTAGGATCTGATAATATTTTTAATTTCCTCAGAGTCTGTTGTTATATCTCCAATTTCATCTCTAATTTTATTATTTTGTACACTGTCTCTGTGCCTTCTGGCTAAGGGTTTATCTATCTTGTTGATTTTCTCAAAGAACCAGCTCCGGGTTTTGTTGATTCTTTGTATAGTTCTTTTAGTTTCCACTTGGTTGATTTCAGCTCTTAATTTGATTATTTCCTGCCTTCTACTCCTCTTGGGTGTATTAGCTTCTTCTTGTTCTAGAACTTTCAGGTGTGCAGTTAGGCTGTTAGTATATGCTCTCTCCAGTTTCTTTTTGGAGGCATTCATAGCTATGAGTTTTCCTCTTAACACTGCTTTCATTGTGTCCCATAGGATTGGGTAAGTTATACTTTCATTTTCATTAAATTCTAGGAAGTCTTTAATTTCCTTCTTTATTTCTTCCTTGACCATGTTATCATTGAGCAGAGCATTGTTCAGCTTCCATGTGTATGTGGGCTTTGTGTTGTTGTTGTTGCCATTGAAGACCAACCTTAATCCATAGTGATCTGATAGGAGGCATGGGATTATTTCAATCTTCTTATATCTGTTGAGGTTTGTTTTGTGACCAATTATATGATAAATTTTGGAGAAGGTACCATGACGTGCTGAGAAGAAGATATATTCTTTTGATGTAGGATGAAATGTTCTATAGATATCTGTTAAACCCATTTGGTTCATAGCATTTGTTAATTTCACTGTGTCTCTGTTTAGTTTATGTTTCCAAGATCTGTCCATTGTTGATAGTGGGGTGTTGAAGTCTCCCACTATTATTGTGTGAGGAGCAATGTGTGTTTTGAGCTTTAGTAAAGTTTCTTTTATGAGTGTGGGAGCTCTTGCATTCGGGGCATAGATGTTCAGAATTGAGAGTTTTTCTTGGTAGATTTTTCCTTTGATGAGTATGAAGTGTCCTTCCTTATCTTTTTTGATGACTTTTGGTTGAAAGTCAATTTTATCCTATATTAGAATGGCTACTCCAGCCTGTTTCTTGGGGCCATTTGCTTGCAAAATTATTTTCCAGCCCTTTACTCTGAGGTAGTGTTTATCTTTAACATGGAGTTACATTTCCTGGATGCAGCAACATGCTGGGTCCTGTTTATGGATCCAGTCTGTCAGTCTATGTCTTTTTATTGGGGAGTTGAGACCATTGATGTTAAGAGATATTAAAGAATAGTGATTGTTGTTTCCTGTTATTTTCGATGTTGTTTATGTGGCTATCTTCCTTTGGGTTTGTTGAAAGATTACTTCCTTCCTTTTTCTTGTGTATAGTTTCCCTCCTTGAGTTGGTGTTTTCCATGTATTATTCTTAATAGGGCTGGATTTGTGGAAACATACTGTGCAAATTTGGATTTGTCATAGAATATTTTGGTTTCACCATCTATGATTATTGAGAGTTTTGCTGGGTATAGCAGCCTGGGCTGGTATTTGTGTTCTCTTAGAGTCTGTATGAGATCTGCCCAGGATCTTCTAGCTTTCATAGTCTCTGGTGAGAAGTCTGGTGTAATTCTGATAGGTCTGCCTTTCTATGTTACTTGCCCTTTTTCCCTTACTGCTTTTAATATTCTTTCCTTGTTTTGTGTATTTGGTGTTTTGACTATAATGTGACGGGAGTAATTTCTTTTCTGGTCCAGTCTATTTGGCATTCTGTAGGCTTTTTGTATATTTATGTTCATCTCTTTCTTCAGGTTAGGGAACTTTCCTTCTATAATTTTGTTGAAGATATTTACTGGTCCTTTAAGTTGTGAATCTTCACTCTCTTCTATACCTATTATCCTCAGGTTCTGTCTTCTCATTGCATCCTGGATGTTTTTGGTTAGGAGCTTTTTGCATTTTGTGTTTTCTTTGATTGTTGTGTCCATGTTTTCTATGGTATCTTCTGCACCTGAGATTCTCTCGTCCATCTCTTGTATTCTGTTGGTGATGCTTGCATCTATGACTCCTGATTTCTTTCCTAAGTTCTCTAACTCCCGGGTTGTCTCCCTTTCTGATTTTTTTTTTGTTTCTATTTCTGTTTTTAATTCCTGAATGGTTTTGTTCATTTGATTGATTGTGTTTTCCTGTAATTCTGCCCCTTTGATTGTGTTTTCCTGTAATTCTTTAAGGGATTTTTGTGTGTCTTCTTTAAGGGCTTCCAGTTGTTTTCCTGTGTTCTCTTGTATTTCTTTAAGGGAGTTATATATTTCCTTCTTAAAGTCTTTTATCATCCTCTTGATAAGTGATTTTAAGTCTGAGTCTTCCTTTTCTGGTGTGTTGGGATATCCAGGGCTGGCTGTGGTGGGAGAGCTGTGTTCTGATGAAGCCAAGTAGTCTTGGTTTCTGTTCCTTGTGTTCTTGCCCTTTCCTTTCGCCATCTGGTTATCTCTGGTGTTAGCTGGTCTTTCTCTCTCTGACTGTGGCTGTCTTTCCTCCAGGCCCAGGTGTCAGTGTTCCCTGGAGACCAGTTCTCTTTCTTGGCTGTTCCTTAGTCCCTGTGTCTGGAGCCCTCCTTCTGCTGGCTTTTCTGCACAAGTGGGTGGGTCGCTTTCTCCCTGCGCCTGTGGGCAGTGGAGGTCTGGTGGCCCAGGCAGAGGTCTCCGCCATAGGTAGAAGCAGACAACCTCTTACCTCCCCGCTGTTCCTCAGTCCCAGATTTTTTTTATACTTTATTTACTTTTCCAATGTTTTCCCCTTCCCAGATCTCCCTTTGGAACCTCCCTATTCCCTCCCCCCTCCCCTGCATCTATTGGGGTATTCCCCCACCCATTCACTCACCCACTCTCGTCTTACCTTCTTGGCATTCCCCTATACTGGGGCATCTAATACCCTCAGGTCGAAGGGCCTCTCCTCCCCCTGACGGCTAACAAGATCCTCCTCTGCCACATTGGCCAGTACCATGGGTCCCTCCATGTGTATTCTTTGGTTGGTGATCCAGTCTCTGGGAGCATCTGGAGGTCAGGCCAGTTGACACGGTTGCTCCCTCCACGGGGCTGCAAACTCCCTCAGGAGCTTCAGATTTTATCTGTTGTCCCCATAGTTCCTTCTAGTCCTAAGAAGAGAAAAGCCTTCTGTTTGACTTGAAGATGCTGTGAAACCTGGGTCTAGGCGTTCTCCCATTAACCCTTTTAAATCAAGCTTCCTCTAGCTCAATTTCAGATCAATTCTCTGCTTGTCATCCCTCACAGGGATTTGAATCCAGAATTCACTAAATTCTATAATTTATTCAGATGTTAGAGTGACCCAGAAACACTTCTGCATGGAATGTTATGACAGTAAATGCATTTCCTTCTGTCAATCAGACTAAGAAAAATTTCCTGAAAATATAGTATATATACTATACCATTTAATATATTATTTGTAATTTTGTCTGTGAGCCTATGGAATAATACAGGCTCTTAAGTCTTTTAACTCTTAAGTCATGTTTTTTCCTCAGTAAAAGTCACATTTCTATTTGTTCATTTGCTTTTTATTTGTCTTTTGCCCACATGGGCTAGCAGATGTACGATATTTTAAAGAAACATTATAAGAAGCAAGCTTAACTATAAGAAGCCTAGTCTATTTTATCTTGATAATATAGTGTAGTTATTTGACTCACATTTACTAAGGGTTGAATAACAACTCAGATCTCCCAAGCCCATCAAGCAAGTGTCTGGACTGGCTGGACTGCATTCATGATCAAGGAGTTGCATTCATGGAATAGAGCTCTGGCTTTGAGTTCAAGCTTTGATGTTTGCTGTCTGGGGTTTGACTTGTTCAGTGGCCCCACCCTTTCTGCCTAGAATCAACTGGGCATCCAAGGGTCAACTGCACTTCCTTACCTCTTCCCACTGAGATAAGATTGTTCTATATCAGTGCAGAAGCATTATTACAAAGTTGCATGGAGCTCACTTGATAAAATATGCTAACAACCAGGTCATGTCCAACTCTTTGCATTATAATATGTTTTTTGTCACAATTCCCTTCATGGGTCCTGCGACATTCTCCCCATTCCACCTCTTAGAAAGTTTTTCTTAAGCTTGTTTTCTCCATAGCAACTGATGGAGTCAGAGGTTCCTGTAGCTGTGGAGTCTTGTTCCATTAGCCTATTGGCTGCCTGTCACCAGCCATTTACCCCATGGCACATGCAGACAGAGCTGCAGGTATCAGATAGGGTCTCTTGTTGTTGTCTATGTGAAGACAACAATTTGGCATCTGATTAGGTGAAACTGTCCTTGAGCCAGGGACTTGGGAGCTCCCAGACAAGCCACTTTCTCACTGAATAGGATAGGACCAAACTCCACAGCTTTCAGCAAGCACTTCGAGGGAATGCTGATTTTTCTGATATATGGAAGAACTCGAGGGGCAAGATTTTCTTTCTTTTTCCATCTCTACTTCTTGCCATTAGAGGCATATCCTTCACCCAGCGAATATATGTATATCAGGAAGTTATCAAATTAGAGATGGAGAGGGATGAGGGTCTGGAGGTGTTGTGAGCCTGGTCAACCTTGGATTCTTGACTTGAAAGCAAATCAACTACTGCTCTTGACTGATATTGTTATGAGGGTCTTCTGTCTTATAGCCGAGTTCCTTCCCAACTGACACCCATGGTGACATCCCCTGATGATATGGTGACAGCAAAATAACAAAAATATCACTGATAATATAGTTTAAAAACTGTCACCTCTGTTAGAAATTGCTGATGACATTACATTTCAACAGATTAAGAAACAGACTCTTAGAGAAGATAAACATGAGTCAAAATCGCATAATGGGAAAGTGGTAGACCCAGGGTCCGGGCAGAAGTCTATTGTTTCTTCAAGCCTATGCTTGTTGACAGCATTATGTAGCCTGTTCTCAGGGAAACTGTAGGAAAATAGTAAACAACAAACAGCAACAATAACAACAACAACAACACAGTAATACTACTGCCACAGCCATGACCACAGTACTTTTTACTGAATAGGTTATTGTGAGTGTCAGACACACTGCTGGTGCTTTGCCTGAGGATATCATGGTGAGGGGGTTATACAGAGAGAGGGGGGAAAGGTGCCTTGCTGGGCTGAACTCAGAAAAAA